>OZ026618.1:6783223-6935723 GCA_964020975.1 Hermodice carunculata
TAGCCGTTGAATGGCAAATGCAGGTTCGACCAGTTTCAATACTGTGTGTATCTCGTCAGGAATTGTTAAAAAAACTGTTGATACCCAAGTATCGTGCTGTTGTAGTAACGTTACACATGGGTTGTGTTTACGTTTCAGCAGCACTATGACTTAAAACCATAGTACGTTTGTCATAATCTGAATCTGGTTCCCATTGGTTGTAATGGGTCCAGAAATAGAATCCCCTGGCTGGGGATCTCACTCTGCTTTTTACCTGGTTTGGTGCAAAATACTTTTGTTGGGTTGACCAGAAGGGACACCCTAAGGTTAGGTGGCCCTTGCCCTGTGTCGGGGCCCAGGAAAGTGTAGATGCACTGTTCCTGTAGAATGTTCATATCTGTGTGCAGTTTTTTTTAAGATTCAGACGGATGTCGGAATCTATGCATGCTTATCATAGGAAAGTGAGCTAAGACAATAAAAATTTAGTATATGACTGAGCAAGAAAGCTTACTTTCCCATGGTCTTGTGACCCAAAAAAAAAAAAAAAAAAAAACATTATATTATCAGTTGCATGCAAGTTTATTCTATACATATGGTATTGACACTGGAAATATTAAATACACCTTATCATTGGTATTGGAAGCTGAATGTTAATGTTTTTGTAATTCTTATTGCTGCCTTTTGCTGTATTTAACTTTGCTGTCATTGTTTGGTTGGAATTTATTAATTGCCCAGCCTATGCTCAGCTGAACAAAATAAGCTTAATGCAAGATCAGATTGAATTTAAACTAAGCTGACTTAAGTGGAGCTAAATTTTGTACTGTGAAAAAAAAAATTAAAATAAACATAAATAAGATAAAAAAGTACTAGCAAACACAATAAGTCAATGTTCACAAACCAAAAAGTGGTAGGCCTATCATGTCTCTTTTTTCTTTGCCACAAGTGATAAATTTTATGTTTGGAGTGGACAGGCATATATGTTCTGGAAAACAAGTTTGTATTTAATGAAGAATATTTCAAAGGTTATGAGGATTGGTTTAAAAACACCAGTTGCCTTTTGTGGCTGACTGCCTCTCTCAAGTCAGGAGTGAAATATGTTTCTTCCCATTGGTATTGGAAGCTGAATGTTAATGTTTTTGTAATTCTTATTGCTGCCTTTTGCTGTATTTAACTTTGCTGTCATTGTTTGGTTGGAATTTATTAATTGCCCATTTTCTGGGCTATCCTTCAACAGCTTCCATAATCATTTTCTTGTCTTTACCAAAAGCAATTTTTTGTTGTCCCTGGTACTCAGGCCTTTTTGACACTAAGTTACATGGTGCATCATTTGCTACAATAGAAAGATTGCCAGTCATTATAGGACCATGATGATAAGAAATGCAAGGAGAATTATGACATGGACATAGGTATTTTTTCTGTATAATCATCTATATTAAACTGTTAAACAACTTTTGTGTGGTTAAATATCTAGTGTTTTAACATATTTGTATGAAATTTTCAGAGCAGCACTATCAAAGTAATCTGGCAATTACAATTGTTATGATTGCACCTTCTTATTATGTAATACATTGGCAATTTATGTAATTGACACCCCTATCATAATATATTAATTTAATGAAATCATTCTTTGGTGCCTTTCTATAAACAGTTACAGGTTTAAAAAGTCTATAAAAGGCTGTTTCACTTATAAAATGATATGATATTTTGTCAAATTCTTTTGTTTTGGTATTATCTTCTTTTAAGTGGTTCAAAACTGATAGCGGTATGGAATAAAGTTCAGGTGTAACTATACGGAAACCATTTGAATGACTAAATTTTCTAGTTAAAAACTGCAATATCCCTTCTATGAACTCAAATTGGGGCCAGCTTGGCCAAAATTTGTGCAGGGCCAGACTTTTTCCTGCCATTGCCTCACATGATAGCAGCTCTCCTTTGTTGCTTTTGACATAGGCTGTATTAGTCTAAATAGATTAAAGGGTCTTAAGCAGATAACTACTCAGAACATGTTTTGGAGCCTGTGCACATATATATCTCTCTGAGTAGCTGCTCCTTGTCTAAGCTAAATATTCAGCAAAGACAACCCACATAACAATGATGAGTAAACAGGAACATGGCAAACGATGAATTAGATAAATAAGTGAAGTTTTGCTTATAAATGCAGAGCTTCATTATGAATAAAGAATACCTGTCAAAGCAAATGTACTCAGCACATGTTTCAGAGCATGTACCTATGTGGGATTCTCACATGTTGGACCACTCTGGTTAGCTCACTTGCAGGAAGCCACTTCAATGTCCCTAGGAGGTCATCTGTGACTGAACCATCCATCTCTGGCTCCATGCCAGTGGACCTCCCTACTAGCTACCAGTACCACCAGGGAACCACATGGTGAATTTCCTTAAAAAAATCTGGCCCAGTTCTGGTGGACCTTCGTGCAATGCAGACACCTGCAGCAGGGAAAATCTACAGACTGTCCATCCTGGTACCGTCAGATGTTTCACCATCAATTCCTTTCAGCTTAGCCTGTCCACATTAGTGTGCTTGTGACCCACCTGATGTTCAATAGTGAAGTCGTATTGGCTCAGCTTCTCTAACCAGTGAGCAAGCTGGCCTTCAGGTGCCCAGAACCACAAGAGCTAAACTCTCCTGGTCAGTGCACATGGTGAAATGCCAGCCAAGCAAATAATGCTGAAAGTGGCAGGTGAATCTAAGTACTGCCAACAATTTGTAATGGGTGACACAGTACTGTTGCTGAGCCATGTCCATGCATAAACTTTCAGACGTGATGACCCATTCTATGCCATCCTGGAGTTGACTCAACATGCCGGCAATGCTATTGGATGAAGCATCTGTGTCTAGGAAAAAGGGGTTTGTGGAGTTCATGTAGAATACAGTAGGTACCAGAATGAGGTGTTCCTTTAAGTTCCAGAATGCATGGTCCTGTTCCAGTTCCCAGTGGAATGTTGCCCTATTCTACTGACAAATCCATACACAGTGTGGCAATACCTGTATAATGAGGGACAAACTGGTGGCAATACCTGTATAATGAGGGACAAACTGGTGGCAATACCTGTATAATGAGGGATAAACTGGTGGCAATTCCTGTATAATGAGGGACAAACTGGTGGCAATACCTGTATAATGAGGGACAAACTGGTGGCAATACCTGTATAATGAGGGACAAACTGGTGGCAATACCTGTATAATGAGGAACAAACTGGTGGCAATACCTGTATAATGAGGGACAAACTGGTGGCAATACCTGTATAATGAGGGACAAACTGGTGGCAATACCTGTATAATGAGGGACAAACTGGTGGCAATTCCTGTATAATGAGGGACAAACTGGTGGCAATACCTGTATAATGAGGGACAAACTGTTGGCAATACCTTTATAATGAGGGACAAACTGGTGGCATTAGCCTGTAGGCCCTAAAGACACCTGTATCGCCCAAACTGTGGTTGGGGATTCCCAGTTCTCCATGTCCCAAACTAGTCACAGGTTGGTTTTAACACTTCACACACCAAAAATATGTCCAAGAAAGACCACATTGTCTTTAAAGCAGCTGTTATTTTAGCAGTGTCAGTTTTAGCCAGTAGTGTTGAAACTCCAGGAGTACTTCCTGTAATCTCAAGATGTTCCCAGAATGTCAAACCTGTAACAAGCATGTCATCGATATAGACAAGTACAATATTCCACTAGAGCCTGTATAGCTCTATTTCTATTGTGCACTGAAACAGCAAATGGTAGTATGAGACGATTTACATGACAATATTGTAGTTTATAATTCATTCCTTGTTATTACTATCCAAATCTTGACAAGCTCATCAGCATGAACATCCCCAGATATAACAGCAAGACTTGAATATCCACCAAGCAATACATTATTCATTGAATATCTAAAGATGTCAACTTGAAAGTATATAAAGTAATAACTGTTATGAAAAATTGAAATGGAAAACAGTTTTCAACAATGCCAGAGAAACTGCACAGAAAACCCAAGCAAACAAGAACCCTCCATGAAAGGATGCTACATAAACTGAAATGCAGCTTTTGGAGATGCACTTCCTCTTCACGTTGAAAACTCAAAACCATACGACTCACTGGCTGCTGAATTAACTCAAAACCATACGACTCACTGGCTGCTGAATTAACTCAAAACCATACGACTCACTGCTTGCTGAATTAACTAAAAACCATACGACTCACTGCTTGCTGAATTAACTAAAAACCATACGACTCACTGCTTGCTGAATTAACTCAAAACCATACGACTCACTGCTTGCTGAATTAACTCAAAACCATATGACTCACTGCTTGCTGAATTAACTCAAAACCATACGACTCACTGCTTGCTGAATTAACTCAAAACCATACGACTCACTGCTTGCTGAATTAACTCAAAACCATACAACTCACTGCTTGCTGAATTAACTCAAAACCATACAACTCACTGCTTGCTGAATTGGGGATGCATCTGCAGTGTCAATACAATCATTCCATGCAAAAACATCCTGAAACTCAGTCAGCATGGCCACCAGCTGCTTTTGTCATAGCTCAGTGAGTCCCTCGCTGGAATCAGTGAAAATATTTTTCACATGTTCCAGTAATTTTATTGGGTCACTGATCAAGAAGACACCCTTCTTGACTTCTTAACTTCTTGACTTTACACACCATTGACACCAGATGAGTCAAACCCCCACATCTGAGGGACATTGCTCTTTGCAGCCTCATAAGTGTCTGAAAATTAGTTCACACAAATTTCCACTCTATACAGGTACATTTTTCCGCATATGGATGAATCTCCTTTAAATCTCCATCTATATATATATATATATATATATATATATATATATATATATATATATATATATATATATATATGAAGCCTAAGAGGAATCATAACTATGTAAGATGAAACATTCAGCTCCACTTTCTGTCTTGTCATGTAATATTGTCACCTTCTCTTTGGTCGTGTGTGTCTTGTTTTGTCCTGTGTGCTTGTCCCCTTTTCGCCAGAGGGATCAGTATAGGGCTTTGCCCTTTTTCCCAATTGCTTACTCATTTATTGGATTTATATTGTAAATTATTATGAATAAAATATGTTTAAACAAGTGTCTGAATGACCACAGTTAATGCTGGTTGAATGATGTTTAACTACCATGTTGTGTTCTGCCTCTGCCTCAGCATCTACTACTGGTCCCACTGCCCTCCCTCAGTACCACTACCTGTGCCAACAAGTCAACTAGCTGGCTTGGTATTTCAGCCTACATGTGGACCAAACCAGACCTGGCCATGGTAACGTCATAGAAGCTGGTTGGCTCCAAGACATGCCTGCACAATGTGTGACAACTGTTCCACCACTGCCATACAGATATCCTCTCACCCAGGGTGTAGTGACACATTTCTGAACTGGCATGACACTACTCACCTGGCAATGTTTGTCTGCTTGCGTGTGCATGGGGACTAAGGTACTTACAATCCATGGTCCACCATGAGCATGAATCAGGGCATGTGCTGCCTGTAAGAAATCTAGCTTGATTAGAACATTGTCACACATGGGGCCACAATTAAACTGGCCTGGTTGTTCCAAAACCATGAAGCTTCATTGGCTCTGCAAAATCTCTGGATCCATAAACTGTGCTGCAATTTTTTTCCAAAACGATATGTTTTTTTTTTCTCCCATGTTGATGCTGCTTCTACCAAGACACCAGAAGGCAAGCCATTGGGTGTCAGCTTGCCTCACCCGTATTTCCTCACTTGTTATCCATGACCTTTGACTTATAAATTCTGATGATCTGTAGCGTAGCAAGTGTTTGGCCAGGTCACAGTCATGTAGATCTGAAATAGCCTGGTTGCCTGTACTGAAAACACAATTTATAGCCTGATGAAGGGAATGATATGGGGAAGTTGATTTCCTTTGGGTTTGTTTTGTTTTGTTTTAGTTTGTTTTTTTTTGGGGGGGGGTGTTTGTTTGTTTGTTGTGAGGGGTGCATTGGGACAAATATTTTGAGAAGGATGGAGTATGAAAAAGACAACTTTGCTTGCTTGTAGCTACTTCGGTGATCATGTCTGGGTACAAACCCAGACATTTTGTTTTTCCATTAATCGTTTTTTTCTATCTTCCTTTCCTTCCTTCTTTTTTTATTCTTTATGCCCAACTTTTTTGTTCAATGCTTTTGTCGGAAACTCCTGTTAAAAAAACACCAAACTAGGCAAGGTGACTGACCTACCAATGAAATTAAGCACATTGCTTGCAATTGTCATGATGCTCAAATTATGCAATTTAGGGGCAATCAAAATTTTGAAAGCTCTATATATTCAAGACTGTTGTAGATGGACACAAATTATGTCTTGCACTGACACTTGCCAATCAAGTGGAATGAGAAAAAAATTGTAGCATTTTACATTATGCGAAGTAGGGGCACTTGAGAACTTTATATCTTGCAAATCTTCAGTATTGTTATAGATATGGGTGCCATTCAAATTTCAATACATATATGTGTGTGTCCAAGGCTAATCCAATGAACAGTATACCAAAACTGTAGCATTTTAATTTATGCTAATTGGGGGCACTTGGGAAATTTAAATCTTGAATACCTTCAAAACTATTATAGATAGAGGTGTCATTCCATTCCATTATCAATTCGTAAGTTTGTGCCAGCGACAGCTTTGTAATTTATGCTAATTTAAAAATCAATTCTTGAATACCTTTAAATTGATGATCATAGAGGTACCATTCCAATTTCAATTTATAGATTTTTTTGCCAGTGGTGAATCAAGTGAACAAAGTTGTTTCTAACACATGTGTACTTCAATTTATAGGTTTCAATATTACTGTATCCAAAGAACCATAAACCAAATTCTAGTATTTTAATTTATACAAATTAGGTAAACACCCAATTCCAATAATTTAAATTTTGAAAGCACCCAGATTTGCTGTGATGCAAATCTTCTGTTCTATTGCACCATTTCTTTAGGTTAGGTTTGTATTTTGATCGAAACTTTTGCATGCAGGCATGTTTTTTTGTCCAATGTCCCTATCAACATCACATTAACACATATGCACACATACCCACAGTATCTATATGAAAACTGAAACTCGGCGAAGTTGGAGCCCATACTCAGATAATCCACATACATCCATCTTCAAGAAGAAAGCTGACCGATTAATAGTGAAAATAATAAATATTGAAAACTTTCAATTTCAATTAAACTTTGACAAATAATCAACAACAGTTACGTAAAAGCTGTCACCTGGGTCAGCCCATGTCAAATCAAGTTAAAATATAAGATAGATTTGCTTGACAGGAAATTTGGCTGTGTGCCTCGAAAATAAGTAAAATTTAAAATGTTAAACTTTCATTCAATGATAATCAAACGTACCTGGAACCAAAACTCCACAACCACAATCCTTTGAGTTGAAATTTGATTGACCCACTCATACATAATAGTGCTGACATTGTGGCCAGAAACTGGCCACACACATATGTCCCACACCAAGCAATTGAAGCTGCTGCTGACATCTCTATGTAGAATACTACTGAAGAAATTATAATCTTTATTGACATCGTTCTTAAGATGTATGAAGACACTCAACATTGGATGTCGAGAAGTATGCTATATTAGCATAAATTCAAATGTTACATATTCATTTTGATGGATGTACCTATGGCGCAAAGTTGAATTGACATAAGCTTATGTAAAACTCCTGAAAAAAAATGATTTGCCTGTAAATGTATAAACAAATCATGTGTGCCCAGAAAAGTAATATACCACGGTACCTGCCGTATGCAGTCACTGCCGTGAGCAGCTGCATTGCTTTTTGTGGTCACTAGGCTCAGACATAGGAGTGAATTTCTTTGTAAATTTTAACTCTGGTGACAGGTAACAGGTCACCTGATGTAAGTGGCCACTTTTTCTTGGCAGAAGAGGTGGCCACATACAGCAGGGACCACTTTGTTAAGGTAATGTCCAACCTGGAAAAATGACTTAGTTTGGCTTAAACGTATTTATTTAATCTGGATGGCCCTATAGTACATCGAGATGACTAAAACATGGGTTCTCCAGAACATGGAGACACACAGTATGTATGTACAAGACACACAAGACAAAAGAGTTGTTACCGATGTATAATATCAGCGAGAACTCAGTACAAATATCAAAACTTGGTTACATATAAGATAAAATTTAAGCCAGTATGAGGTTGAGTTCAATATTTGCCCAATGTGGAAAAAAACGTGTGATACAAATAAATTTCATTGTCCGAACCAATGATCATAACAGTAATCGAAACATTACGTCGTTAAAGCGCCTGGTTTCAATGATGTACAGCTGAAGTGCATCACAAATCTGAAAATTTAGGCAGGTAGAAAGCTCGTTACTGCCACGGAGAAATATTTCAACTAGCCTATAACTACCAATATGGATTAAAAGATGTGGGGCTAAACCCCCGGGGCAATCAAAGGAATAACAGTATTTCTCTGAACGATGTAGTTGGGACAGAATAGAAGAAGTCTTCAGTGGGATAAGAACATGCACATGATGGGTCAGCGGAGATGTTACCTTTGTGGAGGTCAAAATTTAATCTGGAGAATCCTAGGCGTAATTGCGTGTGACAAATATAAGCAAATCTGTCATCATGGAGGTAGAACTCAGGAACATTGTCTGGGGCTGAGAGAGTAGTTTTAAGTTTTGACTTGAAATTGAATATTTGTAGGGAAAGTGAATCTCTAATATCAGGAGGGAGGTTATTCCACTGTTTAATAGCGTCTGGGAGAAAAGAGTTACATAAACGCCATGTTCTACACCCAATAGTGCGTACTGACATTGAATGTCGGAGAGCTCGACCAACAGGAGGAGGGGGTACTAGATAAGAGAGATGGGAAGAAGTCAGATTTTGGTACATTTTGTAAAAACGGACAAGCTTGAAGTATTTACGTCAGTCTACAAGAGTTGACCACCCGAGCTCACGATGTAAATTAACATGTGACGTATGTTTCAATGCACCAGTGCAAATTTTGGCGGCATCATACTGGATCGACTCCAACCAATCAGACAGCACCTTACTTCACTTTTAGGCCAAATATCACAAAAACATGCATCTCCAGGCCCATAGCCAGACTTTGATTATGAGGGTGTCTCCGTTCCAAAATTTTGGACCTTTTCTCTATACTAGCTTACCATACTCTAAAGTTACAATCATTAAAGTATGTGTCTACATGTGCGATACATCATGTCATGCATACATACATAGCTTATACACATTAATGACAAATTTCAGATTGGGTTCATGGAAAACTCACGCACTAGCGACAATATTTTTACTTTGAGAACCTTGATAGATAAATATGTGAAAATTGCTGGGAGACAAAAAATTTTGTATGCATGTTTTATTGATTTACGAAAGGCATTTGACACGGTGTGGCATGGCGGATTATTTTACAAATTTTTAAGTTATGGCATCAGCGGATATATGTATCAAATCTTAAAAGATATGTATAATGAGTCATCTATTCAGCTTAAACTCCAGTCGGGACTGTCTAAGAATATATATTTGAAAAATGGTGTTAAACAAGGTTGTGTTTTAAGCCCAACTTTGTTCAACTTATACCTTAATGACTTACCTAATATATTTATAGAGGAATGTTGTCCAGTAACTTTGTACAAAGAAAAATTCAGCTGTTTGCTATATGCAGATGATTTAGTTCTTATTTCGGAAAGCGAAAATGGTTTGCAGTGTTGTTTAAATAGATTGACAGAATATTGGAAAAACTGGAATTTAAGTATAAATGAAGAAAAGTCTAAGGTGATCATATTTAATAAGTCTGGTAGAAAAAATTGTAAACAGTTTAATATTTGAAACCAAATGCTGGATATTGTTAACCAGTATACTTATTTAGGAATAGAAATTAGTTCGAATGGCAATTTCAATGGTGCTATAAAGCAATTATGTAGAAAAGCAAAAAAGCCTCCAGGAAAGGCTAAAAAGAATTCTGTATAGTGTACAGACTGATGTAAGATTATATTTGGATCTTTTCGACAAACTCATTGCACCAATATTTCTGTACGGTTGTGAAATATGGGGTGCCTATCTAATCCCTCCGTCTAAGTGTATCTCACCTGATGATATAAAGTTGTACTTCAAAGTAGAATTTGAGAAAGTCTATGTAAATTACTTAAAATATATTTTGGGTGTCAACACGAAATCGTGTAATATAGCTGTATTAAGTGAAATAGGAAAATACCCATATTCCTGAGAGGTTTTGACACGTGTCTGTAAAAATTGGTATCGAATGGAGAATGTAAACCCCGAGAGTTTGTTACATGATGTTTATCGGTGTATTTATGAAATGTCACCCAGTAAATCACATTGGATAGCCTCACTGAAAGATATTTTTACGATAATCGGATGTCAGAATATTTGGCATCACGGAAGCGACGATTTTTTAAATTTGTCTCCTGGAATTATAAATTGTCTATTAAAAGAAAGATTTTTGGCACAGTGGCAAAATAACATGAACATGCACTCGTTACCCGACAAGAAATTACGAACATACGTTAAATTCAAAACCAATTTCGAACTTGAATCATATTTACTTATGTTAAAGGATTTTAGCTACAGAAAATAATTTTACACGCTTCCGAACTAGTGCACATAATTTACATATTGAATTAGGCAGACATCGAAGACCAGTGAAAACACCTATTGAGGAAAGAACATGTGATTACTGTAAGATTATTGAGGATGAGTTTCATTATGTGATGGTTTGTGAAAAATATTCTAACCCGAGAAAAAAACTATTGCAAGCAATGTCCGAAATTTTAGTGAATTTTGAGAATTTGAGTCCGGAAGAAAAATTTATATTTTTGATGAAATGTGAAGATGTTGAAACTGTTTCACTTGTGATAAATTGTATGAATTAGACTGTTGTAACAAGGGGATACTTATGAACGTAGGTAATGTATTTATTTAAACATCATTGTATATTCTTTGGTTTCTTTTTGTGAGGTTGGAGTGTGTGTATTGTGCATGTACTGTGTTGTATTTGGCAAAATACCTTTTCTGTGTATTGAAGGTGCAGCTAATAAAGATTCATTCATTTGTATAAACAGAAGTCAGATGAATATGGTATCTTGAATGAACCAACAAGACATTCATAGCATAAAAAATTCCTTCTGATTTTGATGCTGAAAAGGGTTGACAATAGAGGACCTGATAAACATATATATATACATTTTTGTTTGAAACTGGATGTTATGTTCTTTTTTAATTTATATATGAAAGGTGTATTGTGCAGCAAAATCAGGAAAACCGCATAAACTGCAAATTTCCATGTTAAGGAAGAATATTAATAGTAGCTATGTTTTTATTTGATAGCGAAAAGTCCATCAAGAAAAACTGTGCTCCGATTAGACTTTATTTCTAAAGGTAGTCGAGCTACGCCCCAGTAAACTAACAACACTATCACCTTTCAGGCTACATGAACTGAAAGGTATTCACATAAGTACAAGCAAAGTGTGTATTGTTTACATGGCCATAATCAATACATTATAAAACAAACTAAAATAGTCCCCTTTGGTTTAAATTATTGTATATACAACGACTTCTTTGATCAGAAACTAAAATGTAGCATAACATGAATATACAAAAGTGGAAATAATATCATAATGGTTATATCAAACTGCAAAATGTTTTCGGATGAGTACTGGCTACATATGTGGGTGAAAAGGCGTCCTCCACAAATTTTATTTGTGCTTGTTTTCCAGTGTTACAGTGCTTCAAAGTTAATGCCACTGTACATTGTGGGTTTGTTAGATTCAGCCTTAAAATTAAAAAACAAATACAAGTAAAGAAAATGTGTGGGCCGCTTTTTAGGCGCACGTGGTAACGGAAATTCAGTGTAAACAGCACAGAATTTGGTTAAACCGGTGATAAGTTATTTTTGCATTTTTGCATACCGATGTCACATCGTAATTTCAGATCAAAACAAATTTTTGTCACCAGTTTAAAGGAAAGGGTCACACTTTTCATCTTTTTTATGATCTGTTGATCATGGTCTTTGCAACAATGTGTCCTTTCCATATGTACATGTGAATTTTTAACTTCATGAAGGCAGACAGAGGATAGTGGCCTTTACAAAGACATAGCTCGACTACCTTAAAACTAGTCTTTGCGGTGATGCAGCTCTAAAACTCTCGTAAGATGCATGCACTCTTATTACTTTACCAGGTACTAGTATACCATAATGAGATATATTGAGAACTCATCTTATAAACTGTACTGTGCGAACGTGGACATTTTCCAAAGCTGAAAGCTATCTTTATATTACATAGACCTACTCACCCACTTGAAAAAAATCTATAGTATAATAAAAGGTTAAAACAATGCATTTTTTTAATTTAAATGCTTTAGGTTTTTTTTCTCAGTATTTCCAGTCTTTCTTTTGTTTTTACTTCTTTATATGTGCTTTGTTTCTTCTTCTTTTTTTTCTCATTTTTCTTTTACTTTATTCATTATTATATTTATTGATTACCCGTTAAAATTGTTTCTTTATGGCAGTCCTCCAGTCAGAAAGACATGCAAATAATGCTACTTCAGTGAAAGTGACGCTACTAAATGTAGACCTGAAGTTGCTCTAAACATACTGAACAGGTCCAATATTGGAATCTATGAATACGTGATACAGAGTTACCTACTCACTTCCAAACATTCTGGGTTTAAGACCAATGACTCTACTGTCGATCAGCGTGTGCATATCCTTCACAATATCTACAACGGCGCAGAACAGTCCAAAGAAACCAGAATGGTGTTTCTAGATGTGTCCAACTCCAAGGCATTTGATAAGGTTTGGCATCCTGCCCTCCTTTTTAAACTTCGACAACTCGGCATCTCTGATAACCTTGTACCCTGGATTGATAGTTATCTCTCAAACCGATTCCAACGAGTGATCATTCATGGCCAATCTTCACCATGGCTACCTATTGAAGCTGGTGTACCCCAGGGTTCCATTTTGGGTCCACTTCTCTTTCTCGTCTACGTTAATGACCTAGTTGACGAGATTACATGTGATGTCAGACTTTTTGCTGATGACACCAGTCTACTTGAAATTGTTAATAACCCCATCGAATCTTCTAATCATCTGAACATTAATATCTCCATTATACATAACTGGGGAAAGCTGTGGCGTGTTATCTTTAGTGATTTAAAGTCTCTTTCCGTCATATTTTCAACCAAACTTGTTAAACCACACCATCCACCCATTCGTCTCAGAGACTCTGAAATACCTGTGGCTAACTCACACACACACATCTTGGTATTACTCTCAGTAAATAACTAGCCTGGGGTGCTCATATTACTCGCGTTACCATCAAAGCTCTGATTAGACTCTATCTCTATTACTCTATCTGTCTCAACTAATTGCTCGAAACCTTCGCCTCACTAGCTCCATACGTCCCATTAATTGCAAAACTAATCGCTTAGAGTCAGACAAATCCTTCCTTCCTGACACTATTAAGCTGTGGGATAATCTTCCTCCAAATATAAGAGATTCAATTTCCCTCAAAATATTCAAATCAAACCTGAAAGTAACTCTACTAGCAGTGGACAATGTTCCTTTTTACTGTACCCACAGACACACATTTGCCAACATTTTTCATAGCCAGCTATGTCTAGGATTCTCGAGACTTAACTTTGATCTCTCTAAAGTCAACATCATCCCACAACCTATATGTTCTTGTACCTACCCCACTAAAGATCTGCAACACTTTCTGTTCTTTTGTCCAATGTATTCAACTAACAGAATTAGACTTCTCAACTCCATCATCCCTATTATTGCTCCCGGCGTCCACCCGAATAAGATTTTACACACAGCGAGTGACAGACTAGCTCATATTATTCTTTTTTGGTAGCGACGAATTGTCCATTCCCTTCAACATACAAATTTGTGATGCTTTCCACAGATACATCGCAGACACAAGACGCTCCATATTTAGTTCTGTTATGTATAAGCAGTCATATCCATTTATTCAGTCGCTGATTAACATAAACTTGTTTCTGAATGCCCTTTATGAATTTTCCTACCGCTAGTCCGTATTATTGTGAACAGGGACGTATATGTATACATTCTATCTGTTGTGAACTATTTCGCTCAGAATCCCCCGATTAGTGTCACTCGATGTACTGTAGGGCGATCCAGTTGAAATGAATATGTTTAAACTGAACACTGGTCCAGTATTGCTGAACCAAGTTTCGACATGGTCCAATATCAAAGAACAAAGTTTTAACAAAACAATTCTATTGAATGTTAAACAGCTCTTTTTCATTCCTTCAATAAAAGAAAGGTACGCATTCAGTTCTGTCTCAAAGAGTATTTCTGAAGCTGGGTTTAATGTATTAACAAAACGGTAATAAATGAAACAAAGGTCCAAGAAAAACAGCTAAAAACAAATTAAAAGGTCCAACATTCTTTTTTCATCGGTGGAATATTTTTACCACCAATAGTATGCTTTCCAATAGGAAGAATGTTATGCGCAGATGGACCTTAACTGGTCTTGACATGTTGAAAAATGTGAAAATTGTAAACTGAATTTTTTCGTTCTTTAGTGTGCTATAATCAATCAGAATATGTAGAGTACTCTTGGTTGAATCAAGGAGGCTACACGAACGTGTAGCCTCCTTGATTGAATGAATTATTGTACAGACCTTGTGCAGAGAATAACTAGAAAAGAAGATTTGCTTCACAACAAATTTGTCTGGGTGCCTGCAAAATGAGAACAGTTTGAAATGCTACACTTTGCCATAATTCAACATAATCTAATTTTCGTGTATTAGCCTAATTTTTCAAAATTAAAATGTTCAGCCTTGGTTCTTGGTTCAAGGGATGTGGCCATGTCCCAAAATAATATAGTGAAGTTTGAATGAAACTACTATCTATAATAGTTTTGAAGTTATTCAGCATTATA
The DNA here is from genome assembly GCA_964020975.1 of Hermodice carunculata. Taxonomy (NCBI): domain Eukaryota; kingdom Metazoa; phylum Annelida; class Polychaeta; order Eunicida; family Amphinomidae; genus Hermodice; species Hermodice carunculata. The sequence continues at coordinate 6,798,166 of OZ026618.1, forward strand.
ATTTCGTGTATTTGCCAATTTGCATGAATTATAAGCCTAGAAGAACTTTGGTTTGTTGTTTATTGGATGGGGCTATGCTACAAACCCATAAATTGAATGAGGAATGTCACCTCAATAATAGTTTTGAAGCTATTAAAGATTTACATTTTGCATATTCACCTAATTTGCATAATTTTAAAAAATCCTACAACTTTGGTTCATGGTTCGTTGGATGCGGCTTTGCCACAAACCTATAAATTGAAGTTGTAATGGCATTTTAACTTTTTCAATGCCCCTTATTAGCATAATTTGAAATACTACAACTATATTGTCTATTATAGTGGCAAGTGTCACAAAGGTACATATGCACATTGAAATTTTGAGTCCATCTGCAATAATTTGGAAGATATGGCGCTTTTAAAATTTTTGTTGCCTCTAAAAAATTTGCATAATTTTAAACATCATGACTATTTCAAATGAAATGCACAATTTCACCGGTTATGTCAGTCACTATGGCAAGTTTGGTGATTTTTGGAAAAACAGTGTCTGAAAAAAACTCTGGACCAACTTGGTTAGAAAGAAAGAAAGAAAGAAAGAAAGAAAGAAAGAAAGAAAGAAAGACATTGGCCTTTTAATTCTTTGTTAATTCATCTGAGATGAAAGACCACCTGTCCTATATGACCACTTTTGTCTGGCATTAGGAGTGGTCTTAAATTGCAGGTACCACTGTACAATGAAACCTCTCTACAGTAAGCACGCTTGCGACCAGAGAAAAGTGCCACTCCTGATAGGGTCAGCCCTTCTGGGGAGTATTGATGGGTATATGTGCATGTACAGTGTACAAAAATTATAATTCAGAGGGATGTGTACACATGCAATACAAAACTGTCTTTGTTCCTTGATTACACAAACAAATTTAAACAGATGCTGTCACAAAACTACATGCACATGTACCTCTGAACTGAGACATACACTATACTGACTCAGTATTGGCTATAAAGAACAGGCTTCATCTCACTGGTTACAAGAAAACAAAGACATGAAAGTGTCCAGTGAGATGACACAAATCCAAACACTTTTTCAAAATTCATCAAGTTGTGAAAACAGTCATTGAGGACTGTAAGCTCTGTATGTAGTCTATTTTTAACAGAGGGTACACTCTGCCAGGCTTGTTCTGCCTAGAAGGCCAGATCCCTTGGAACTGATAAGCCCAGCACACTCCTAGCCTCAGGCTAAAACAGACCCGCTACCAGGACACTCCCACGGGTCAGTCTCAGTCATGATGTACTTACAGATCTGTCCAGCATTAGTGTGAACATGCAGCAGATATGTTTCTTGCATGAACAGAAAGAGATCATCTGTATTTTATTGAGAACCTCATTACACAGTTGTTCAACAGTTGGGAGTTCCCCCACCTCCCATTTGCCATAAGACCCAAGCCTTTCAAGCCATACACCTAGCAGGCATTGCTAGAAGGCTGCCTATGAGACAGGTTCAAGTATCATGAATGCAAAATGGTTGCCTAGCACCATAAAGGCTTGTAATATGCAGTACAGCAGAAGCCACAGTCAAAATGTGGATTGTTGGGAAATTCGCTGAATTTAGCATACATTAAAATTCCCCAACTTTTGTTGCATGCTATTGGATTTGCCAGATGTATCAAACCTATATGTATAAGTTAGAACTTTGTGTCTATCTATAATATTTTTGAAGATATAAAGCTTTTAAATTTTAATTGCCCATAATTTGCATAATTTTAAACATCATGACTATTCCAAGTCAGGTGCCTAATCTCACTGGTGGGTCAGTCTTAATGGCAAGTTTGGTGGTCTTAGGAATAATAGAAAAACTCCGGACAAATTTGGTCGTAAAGAAGAAAGAAAGAAAGAAAGAAAGAAAGAAAGAAAGAAAGAGAAAGAAAGAAAGAAAAAATGAATTCTTGGAAAAACGAAATGTCTGGGTTGGCACCCAGACATAATACATACATACATACATACATACATACATACATACATACATACATACATACATACATACACCCATTTATTTATGTATTTAGTTATTTACTAACTTGCGTACTGACTAACTTACTAACTTACTTATTTATTCATTTATTCATTTATCGGTGTCGATCGACAGCTCCGACCCCCCTCTGACTACGTGTCTGACCTTAAAAGGTATATTAGTTTTCATTCGAAAACACGGGTTCTCTTTAGTAAAAAGTTGGGAGGGCCTCTCATCCGCCCATGCTATTCAGAAATCCAGGCAGTTTTCTGAACAATCATGTATAGTCAGCTTCATGATATTCAGATCCGTGTAATAAAATTTTGTAGATCTGTCATTTGTTTTTTACACGTATATATTTCCTTTTTCAGAGAAGCGAATTTCTGATGTGGTTGTTTATCATTATTATTATTATTATTATTATTATTATTATTATTATTATTATTATTATTATTATTATTATTATTACTGTTATTGTTATTGTTATTGTTATTGTTATTGTTGTTGTTGTTGTTGTTGTTGCTATTGCTATTGCTATTGTTATTTTTATTGTTATTGTTATTGTCATCGTCGTCATCATCATCATCATCATCATCATCATCATCATCATCATCATCATAAACTTAATAATTAAAAAACACCTTTTTATTTTACATTTACCTTTTTGATAAAAAGTATAATTTATGTGTGGGAATTAACTATGTATAGATTAATTTCGATTTGATCTAACACTTGCTAAACAATAATAAATGTGCCTATAATGGCACCAGGTTTCTGAGTTTGAAGAAACTGATTTTTGCTGCAGGCAAAACGTCGTCCTCTTATAGGAAGACATCGTTAAACTTGCACTATATTGGTCGATTGCACATTAATAATACAGACTATTATGGAATTATATAATTATATATAAAGGTCTATTGCACGTCAATTATATAGACTATATAGAATTACATATATACGTTTATTGCACATCAATTATATGGTCTACATAGAGTTATATAAATATATATATATATATATATATATACATGTATATATATATATATATAGGTGTATATATGTATATATATATATATATATATATATATATATATATGTGTGTGTGCCTATTGCACATCAATTATAGAGACTATACAGAATTATATATAAAGGTCCACTGTACTTGGCTATATAGAATATATATAGGTCTATTGCAAATCAATTATATAGACTATATAAAATTATATGTATATATAGGTCTATTGCATATCAATTATATGGATAATATAGAGTTACATATATATATAGGTCTATTGAACATCAATTATATAGACTATATATATATATAGGTGTATTGCAAACTAATTATATAGATACACATAGAAATATGTATATAGGTCTATTGCACATCAATTATATAGAACTACATATATAGGTCTCCTGCACATCAATTATATAGGCTATATAAAGTTATAGATAAAGGTATATTGCACATTAATTATTTGGACTATATAGAGTTATATACATATATATATATATATATATATATATATATATATATATATATATATATATATATATATATGTCTATTGCACATCAATTGTATAGACTATACAGAATTAAATATATAGGTCCATTGCACATCAATTATAAGTACTATATAGAATATATATATAGGTCTATTACACATCAATTATATAGACCATATAGAATTATATGTAGGTCTATTGCACATCATTCATATAGACTATATAGAATTGGCCTGGAACAACCAAATAAAGTTAGTACAAGGGTTTATATATATATATATATATATATATATATATATATATATATATATATATATAAATATATATATATATATATATTATATATATATATATTTATGTATATGTGTGTGTGTTGTGTATGTATGTGTATATGTATGTTTGTTTGTGTGTATATGTGTTTGTGCGTGTCCATACTGTATTTGTGTCTTTTTTGTCCAGAACCACTTCCTAGTTGTCATTAACCTATTCCGCAGTTCGAACTCTTTACTCTCCATAAGCTAACCTGTCGCTGTCTAACCTATATACATATGGAAGTACTATTGTCCAGTTTGCACATGTTCTTCTGTAGAATTTTGACAAAGGTTGTATTAGCCCAAATAAATCAATGGGTCTTCAGTGGGTAACTACACAGAACATGTTTCGGAGTCTATACCCGTACATGTCTCTCTGAGTAGAGACCCCTTGTCTAAGCTAAATATTCAGCAAAGACAACCCACATGATAATTAATAAATATGAACGTGGCAAATGATGAATCAGCTAAATACATGAGCTTTTGCTTATAAATGCAGAACTTCATTATGAAAGAAGAATACCTGTCAAACAAAACATAATTATATATATATATATATATATATATATATATATATATATATATATATATATATATATATATATATATATATATATATATATAAACTTAGTATACAATGTATATAATATATAGTGTACTAGTGCAAAGTTAATCTCTTACTGTCAAGAAATCAATTCAAAGAACTTAGAAACCTGACGTAAAATAAACGTACGCAGGTCTGCAGTTGTTTGAAAGCATTTTGAAAGCTGTTGCATGAGAGCTTTTATTTTTTGATTTAGTTGTTTGTTTGCTTGTTTTGCTTTTTTTTACATTTTTTTTTTTTTTTGGTTTTGTTTTGTTTTGTTTTGTTTTTGCTTTTTTTTTTTTTGGCTAACAAAACTTTGCCCAATTGTACTTATAATCTGGTTAAAATATCGTTTTGACAACATGTTTTCGACTTCTATGCTAATGACTTCCATTCTGTTCTGATATGCCTAAGTGTCCATTTACTCAATGTCAATGAATTAGTCAGATTTGACAGTATTTGCTCAAATGTCATAAACTTGACCCATTATGTGGAAACACTAACTCAAGGTTGGCAGCGAAATAGAGCTTTAATTTGTTTTGAGACTTTCAAAAATGAGGAGTAGGTGTCATCATGGGGTTTGTTTTATATTTTACCTCTCAGAGTGGAAACTGGTCGCTTTAATGGTATACCTGTTGAAAGACGTTTGTGTAAATTTTTTGTAATAATCAAGCTGTAGAAGATGAAATTCATTTTTTGTGTGTTTGTCCTTTTTATTTGAATTTAAGACAAAGTCTGTTTGCAAGTGTGGCAAGCAGGAATGGTGGATTTAATGATATGAATGTCGATGACAAATTTGTTTATTTATTAAGTAATACAGATGTTCGATTACTCTCAAAGTTTTTGTTTCAATCGTGGACAAAACGTCGTAATTTCATGTACTCTAACGTATAGCCTTCATGCGCATCTTAATGTATCTGTTTATTTGAATTATTAGTGACTTATAAGCCCAAGAGGGCTGGGTACAATATTGTTTGAAAATTATATTTATTTTTGATTATGTATGTACAAGTCACTTTAATAAAAAAAATACCATACCATACCATATTTCTGGTGCTGGATGTCCATTGTTGCGGTCCTTGTTAGGATTTCCCTCAGTTTGTGCAGGTGGTCCAGCTGCAACTGTTTATTTTACAATTACTGGGACTGAATATAATGCCTCACTTTGTTTCTACTTCAATCATGCACTGGCAGGTGGTTTAACTAAGGTAAGCTATCCAGCTAGAAAGGGTACATACTGGTTCAGGGGTAAGTCAAATTGTTCGTGTTTGAACTTGGGCTATACAAATTTAGTAATTATGTTTGGCTTGATATGTATTCTTTATTCATAGTGAAGCTCTGTATTTATAAGCAAAAGTTCACTTATTTAGCTAATTCATCATTTGCCACGTTCATATTTATTCATTATGTGAATTGTTTCTGCTGAATATTTAGCTTAAACAAGGAGCCGCTACTCAGAGAGATACATGCGGGTACAGGCTCCGACACATGTTCACCCACTGAAGACCTTTTAATTTATTTGCGCTAATACAGCCTATGCCAAAATTCTGCAGAAGAACATGTGCAATATGGGCAATAGTACTTCCATATGTGTATTGGTTAGACAGTGACAGATTAGCTTATGGAGAGTAAAGAGTTCAGACTGCAGAATAGGGTAATGAGTACCAGGAAGTGGTTCTGGACAAAAAGACACAAATACAACACGTATTATATCGTATTATATATTATGCGCTGTTGTAAGGTGAATCAGAATCAGAATCAGAATCAGAATCATTTTATTTGACATATAGATAACAAATTGTACAAGAATATATGCAACAAAATAGATAATATGACATTGTTTTGAAACAAATTTACGCAGAACAAAATATGTCAGGAGACCTCAGCTAAGGATATTTTATCCGCTCTCGCTGAGGCCACCTACAAAGGAGAGATGACCTTTTTTTACAGCATTTACATTGCAGATCCAAAACACTAATGCTGAGAAAAGAAAATACAATAATGAGATTTTAACTTATTTCCAGTGGAACAATATCTTCATGATTGTTGCATTCATAACAGTTAGGTATGGTACACTCACATTGATATTTACTCACAAAATATGACTTACTGTATTTTGAAAAGCTAAGGTATGAATGTGTTAGGATTTTGTCTTTAATGCAGGGAGGGATATTTTGGAGTAAATGAGGAATGTAGTAGCGAATACAATTTTTCAATGTTGCTTTTTTAGGTGCAGGGATAATAGGTCTTCCTCTAGAACGTGTAAAATGAGGGTGTGATACAAGAGTAAATTCAAACATATTTTCAAAATAACTTGGAACTTCACATTTAGTGTAACGGTAATAAAACTTGAGTGCCTTTAACTGCAGAATATCATGTACTTTTAAAACATTCAGCTGCTTAAATAAGGGATCTGTATGGGCATTATACCCAGCATTACATATGAGACGTATCACTTTCTTTTGCAACATGAAAATTCGATCAAAAGAATAACCCCATACAAGAATACAATAGTTTAGATGTGATAGGAATAGGGAATTGTACATTAAAAGTAAAGTTCTTGTGGGAAGATACTTTCCAAGTTTTTTGAAAATTCCAACCACTTTAGAGAGTTTGTTGCCAATTTTGGATAAATGGGAATTCCAATTCAAATTTTCATGTATACATAAACCAAGGAAATCAAAATCCTCAACCCTGGAAATCGCAACATCATCAATTTTTAAGTCTAGCACAAAATTTATCTTTTTCTGTGGGAAATGAAATAACATGTACTTTGTTTTTGCAATATTCAATGATAATTTGTTAGCAACTAGCCAGTTATGAACATTTCTTAATTCCACATTAATGGAACTTGACACATTTCCTTGAGTGTCAGATGTAACATTAGAAAAACACAAAGAATTTATCAAAGTTGTGTCATCTGCATATAAGATGGAATCAAACTGAGTTGAAGCTAAGTACATGTCATTTGTATAAATGATAAACAGGAGCGGGCCAAGAATGGACCCTTGGGGTACCCCTGTGGTTACAGGTAAAGTATCTGAACATAAACCATCAAAATAAACATACTGTTTCCTACCAGATAGGTAGTCTTTAAACCATTCCAATGCCACACCTGTTATGCCATAATACTGAAGTTTATGCAAAAGAATTTTATGGTCCAAGGTATCAAAAGCTTTGCTTAGGTCTAGATAAATAGCTATGGGTAGCTTTTCATGATCAAGAATTTTCATAATTCGATCTGTGAACTCTAAGGCAGCGCTTTCAGTGGAGTGCAACTTTTTAAATCCATGTTGACTTTTGTAAAATAACATTTTTGACACAAAATATTCATTTAGTTGATTGTATACCACTTTTTCAAAAATTTTGGATATGGCAGGCAATAGTGAGATTGGGCGATAGTTTTCAATAATGGTCTCATCATCTTTTTTAAATAAAGGTACTATTTTCGCAATTTTTAATTTATCAGGAAAAATGCCAGTTACCAAGGACTGATTAATAATCAAAGTTAGTAGTGCAGTAATGAATAGGTTGAGACCTTTCAATCACTTTGTACCTGTCCAGAACTCTGTCCAAAGAAGCTAGAAACCTAACGTGAAGTAAACGTGCGCAATGTTGGAACTGCTTGAATGAATTTTCGCAGCTCTTGTGTGGAGCTTTTTTTTTTTTTGGTGGTGGTGGTGGTGGTGGTGGTGGTGGTATTTTTTGTTTTGTTTTGTTTTTGTTTTTGGGTTCTTTTGGGGGGGTGTTTTTTTGTTTGTTTGTTTTTTTGTTTTTGTTTTTGTCTTTTTCTTTTCTTATTTTGTTTTTTATTTTGTTTTGTGTTGTTAGTTATGCTTTTTAGTTCTGTTTGGTTTTGTTTCTGTCTTTTGAGGATTCGTCCCATAGGGGGATCCATTCTGTTTTCGGGTTGTCCGCCCGTCCTGATGTGCACATTCTCGTTACCGCGATATCTACAGAATGCCGCCATGTATTTTGTTCAAATTTGGCAATATGCTTACTTTATATGGCAAGATGAACTGATTAGATTTTGGTGTCACCAAAACTTTATTTGAGCAAATGGCGGACCCGTCAGTCAACGCTTACGTTGAAGGCATGTCTAGTTTTTTTGTTTTTTTTGTTTTTAAATTTTGAATAAAAATTGCAGCCATGCCTGATGCAATGACTCCTCTTGTGCGTCCTCCACCAACGTAAATCTAATGGTTTACTCAATTTACTAATCAACAAAGTTTTCATATATTCTGTCAACGTCATTTTCTGTTGTTTCTACACCATTAAGTTTCAATTTAAAAAGAAATAAGTTACATCAAAGGATAGTTTAAATAATGATTATCTTTTATTATCAAAACATTTAATTTGCGCATAATTCCTATGAATGTATCAAACAGCATATTTTGTGTTCTCATTTGGCATACTGTAGGTAGTTGAGTTTCCTTTAATTAAAATGGTTTTCGAGGAACCTTTCAACATTACCCTATTTTGCCATAAAGAAAGCTGTTATCGTTTATTAATCTTGTTTCACGCTGCATCGAAAGAAGCAGACTTTTTTTATGAACAACAGGTACCCTCACGTGTTATCAGGGATAGTGAATGAGATCGCCAGACCAGTCCAGTGCGTGTCTATTATTTTATATGTATGTATGTATGTATGTATGTATGTATGTATGTATGTATGTATGTATGTATTGTATTGTATTTGCGTCTTTTTGTCCAGAACCACTTGTATGTATCTATATACACAAAGGAACCAGAATGTTCAGTCACCCTAAGTAGTTACCATTAATTGTAAATCTAAGTCTGCTTTTAAAAAGCTATCTCACTTACAAAAAAATGCTGATAAAACACAGAAAAAAATCTAAGCTGAGAACTGGTGCACATACTTTAGCCATTGAAGCTGGAAGATACACTCGTCCTTTTACACCCGCAGATCAACGTTTTTGTAAATTGTGCAACTAGAACAAGATTGAGGAGAAAATTCACTTCGTGTCACATTGTGATTTTTGCAGAGGAAAGAATGAGTTCTTCATGGAGTTGGCAAATACCCCATATTTACCACCCTATTTCAATATGTAGATGGATGATGTTAGTACCGTTATGTTTAAGTTAATCGATGACCATGGGAGAAGGAAATGATGTGGTGTGTATATTTGTCATTAGGTACATTTTTAGAATGGGAAAAAGACTAATTAACTTACTGACAATTCCATTGGGATGCACCCGTCAAATTATCAGACCTTGTTTAATTGATTTTTTTTTTTTTTCTTGGTTTGTTTTGCTATATACCTAAGTGAATGTTTCCAGCTTTAAATACTTGGATTATACCTTGTAGCTGCTCTCCTGTAGAGGGCATTTCACTCATTCAGGGTTAGAGTTGTGATTCCCATTATTTTCCATTGTGATTTACAGCTTAATAACTTTAAAACCACCAGTTGCAGAAACAGCAAATTTGTGTGGTAAAATTATGAATATTGCTGAAATGTTGACAAAAATTTTATTCTTGTAGCTTTAAAAGTTGTCTTTTAATTTGAGGTTAAGTTAATATGCAACCCAATGGTAGCAATGGGAATACACATCTCTAGCCCTGAAGAATTCTGTGTTTTGGATTGTGTATTCAGCTGAACACACAGATAATTAGTCATTTGTGACCTCCCCTAATAATCGGGTCCACTTAGTTAGAGAACAGAGCGAAAACGAGAGAGAGAGAGAGAGAGAGAGAGAGAGAGCTCTCCGAGGTGACAACTAGAAAAGAAGATTTGCTTCAAAGCAAATCTGTCTATGCGTCTTCAAAGTTGTAAATATTAAATACTACAACTTTTGTCCTTTGGTACTTCATATTCCATTAAACTTATGGTTAGACGGAAATTTCAAAGTCCAAATGACATTGACTTTCACATGTAAAGTACAAAAATTAACAGTGTTACAATGCCTACAATTTAAGCCCAGCACGAACCAAATCAGATGAAAATTGACCACGTTATGATCAGATGAAACTTTCAAAGGGCCAAGTGACATTGACCCTTGACCTTTAGATATTACACGTTAATTACAACAGTGTTGCAATACCTATACCATTTGAGGCCAACATGATTAGAACGGGATGGAAATTGGCGGAGTTACTAGAAATTTCAAAGGTCAAAATGACTTTGACCTTGAAGGTCACATGTAAATTAAAAATTGTTACAATGGCTACAAATTGAGCCCAACAGGATCAAAATTGGATAAAAATTGACCGAGTTATGGCTTGATGGAAATTTCAAAGGTCCAAATGACCTGGACCTTTGACCTTTAGAAATCACATGTAAATTACAAAAATGTGCAATGTTACAATAGCTACAGTTGCAGCTTAACATGGTCAAAATTGAATAAAAATTGATTGAGTTATGGCTAGATGAAAGTGTCAAAGGTCCAAATGACCTTTAGAGGTGTCACGTAAATCACAAAAATATGCAGTGTTGCAATACCTACAATTTGGGTCCAACATGGTCAAAATTGGGAGAAATTCAACATGATTCTGCTAGATGAAAATTTCAAATGGCCGAATGACCCTGACCTTTGATCTTTACAGGTCGCATGTGAATTGCAAAAATGTGCACTGTCAAAACGTATTATTTAATATTGAAGGGGGTAAGGGGTTTTCCGTACTGGGCCTTTTCATTTGCCGCACTTACGTACTGGAAGCCTTTTTAATTCAGGTACTTCATACAAACCATTATTTGTATATTTTCCCCTTTTTTCCCTACCTTGTAGGACAAAATTATTACTTGAACCAGCGTACTAGCCTCCTCCCCCCCCCCCCCCCCCCCCCCCATTCTCCTCATTGAAGTTGGATTGGTCATAACAGTCTATCTTCATAATAGTTTTCCAACGAAATGTCCGATACATTTGCCCGGAAAGAAAGAAAGAAAGAAAGAAAGAAAGAAAGAAAGAAAGAAAGAAAGAAAGAAAGAAAGAAAGAAAGAAAGAAAGAAAGAAAGAAACAAATATGTCTGTGTTGGCACACAGACATAGTTAATGACATGTATTTGGAGTAAGAAACGCGGAGCTCTCGTCTTCCACTTGCGAGTTGTGTGGGGGAATTCCCACTTCCTCAGCCTGGGTCGGTATTGTTTTGGTTGTCGCCCACCTTAGTACATTTGTACGAACAGATATGATTGGTCCTTCCTTCTGTTTTATCTGGTATAAATCGGGCACTTATTTGGAACCCCTCTGGAAATTACTTTTGTTCAATATACGATATGACCTTATCGTTGCAATTGAAACAGTAAAGCTAAAATAGAAGAAACTCCGTGGAAAAGGCGAAATTACCATACTTACGAAGTCATCCTAGCCAATCAGCGCACTTGTTGTAAGCGTACTTTAGCCAATCACGTTGATTGACAAGTTCTCATAGCGTTCAGCAACACGCGTCCAGATCTGGATTACGGACTTCAGGTAAGCGGTAGATTATTGCAAAACATTTTAATGATGTTAGCTGCCATTAACTTCCATTTTGATCACCGGCTGATTGATTTATTGAATACTAATATACCCCGTTGAATCAGACTGTACCTGCGATTTGTTAATGTGCAAGACGCATCAAATAAACAGTGCGAGTCAACCCCAAAGCGACGTAGTGTAATCCAACATGGCTGACGCCTTCGCTCTGTTTTGACCCACCCAGGGTTTGAATGTGCTTAATTTACACAAAATCTAGGACATAAAACTGTAAAATCACAATACTTATATCAAGTGATTGTCAATGTCAAACATATATCAAAATTACACGGACTGGAATTGTACCCGTACATATTTACAGTGCAGGAATTCCTTCCTGAAAACGTTACGATCTATGTAGGTCGCACCGGTTGGTGTTTGTGCCATAATTAGGTCATACAGGTGAAACCCCCAAAATGCTGGCCATCGATGTTGATTTTGATCAGGCTCATCATCCATTGTAAGCAGTGTTAAGTTACAAATTTGGTCCGTCACTATACATGGTCTATTGAATGGTGTTTGGGGACGCGTCCCGTATGAACACCAACAGGTGGCCTCGTGCTGTGACATCGTAACTTGCCTCACACCAGCACGAGAAGGGACAACCCCCTTTCCAAACATATTTTCTTAACAGTTTCACAGTGTTTTGCAGCCCCTACTGATGTTGAAAGGTGGTCCGGTGCTACAGCTTTTTCATTTGGTGACCGGTTTTTTACCAGAAACAAGGAAATTTTACGTGTTTGTAAAATTAAAAGTTTTCTTGGAAGTCCAAAGGACCAAAATGATACTTAAACGTGAATAATGTAAAATTTTCAATTAAAGGTGGAAGTTTCAATTTGTCACGCTGTTATGACCAGACTCATTATGGTACAATCCAGGGACTTTCCAGCATGTGCAACATTGGTTGTGTTTATTTCAATTATTTGAAGGGTATTTCAGCTGAGGAATATGGTGATACGTTTGGTTTAGCTAACTTTCAATATTGCATTGTGCAGAAATACTGAAGTCTGTTGAATATTTAGTGCAATAAAGGCCAGGCTAATATATATATATATATATATATATATATATATATATATATATAATATCCTTGCTGAAGGCAGGTAAATAAACAAAGGAAGTGAAGATCTACACCTTTTTCAGGAGTTATTTGACTTACTTTTATACCCAGTGTCCTCAAAATTATGTTTAGTGAACCAGCAGAACATATTTCCTGTACTGTAATACATGTATACCAAACCTGGTGCATGGAGACTTGTGGCAATAGTGGTGTGCCGTGAATTAAAATTGGGTCACCTTGACCTGTCACCCAGTCATGAAAAACTTAAGACTAAGTTATCCACTTGAACCGGAATGGGAACTATTGATGACCTGTCCTGTCATACCATCTGAAAATAACTGTGTTGTATTTCCGACATATACTGCACACTGCTGGAACAGGTTATACTCAAGTTTGGTGTGGTGGTGTGTTCAGTTGGTATTCAGTGCACAGACAAATATACACATTGTTTTATGTGTACTCTGTTGTTTGGCCATACTTCATCTATGTCAGGCTATTGACGAGTCAGCATTAGTGGTTACTGGTTTAATACTCAGTTGCTGGTAGGTGCAACACCAGAAATAGCCAGTGGCCCGATTGTCAAATACCACTAAAATGTGGCTGGTTTTAAGAACTTAGTGGACCTAATTTTTCAGATTGAACTATGGATAATAATAATAATAATAGAAAGGTGGTTTGGAATAAAATTTTGGACCATTGACCCCCATCCCGCCCCCCCCCCCCCCCCCCCATGTACAAGCGTGCTTTTTGATTCCCCAAATTTATGCATGACGCAAACTAAAAATTGAAATCTGTGAACTTTGTGCTGTTATGGTGTAAATTCATGTGAATAACAAGTTCATGGCTGATGCATTACCAGATTACATTTTTGACTCCACACATTTAAATTAAGATTTTGGGTTTTAAGATATACTTGTTCTGCAGCCACTGCAAGGTGTGCCAGGCGCTATGTAAAGCAGCAGAGGTGTCCTTATTTTGAAATAGGCATCAATGAAACATACATGTTGGCAAAAAAAAAGACAATGTACTGTTGGGACTGGCCATTATTGCTCATTGAGCTGATTAAAATTGTGGATATAAATGATGTTCCCTACATGTGTCACTTTCTATATGTAACCCGCTCTTCTTTATGGTGTCCAGGTATGCATTAAAGGCATTTAATGCACATAATATATAGTGATCTATTGGCTCAAGGTTTGCCAATAAACATACTAATTCAGTGTTGTCACAGTCTGAACTAGATCATAGCACTATCTTTTGATTGATTCATCATCATTAATTGGATAGAACCTTCTGAGGCTCTGTGTGGGACATGTGGTGCACAGAAGTAGGTTATGGATTGAGGTGTGAAATTTGAAGATGGTAATCAAATGGAATTTAGCCTTGTGAAAGCTGGATGATTGACCACCATCCTGAATATCAGTGCTAGGGAAAACTCATATCCATCTTATTAGGTGCCTGTTACTGTATTTATGTTCTACATGATTGCACAGTTGATGGACTCAGCCGACAATGCAGCTTTCAATTACATTTCAGCTCCTTTGATATACCGTTATTATTATACATTAATCAGTTCCATCCACTTGTAAGCCAAAATGGATTAAGGTCCGTTGGCATCAGTTAAAGATATATTGCAGCTTATGTGAGCAAATTTACATTCGACCTACAGAGCTGCCCAGTTCAATAATCCCCAAATCATTAAGAGAAAGGCTTGATTCATTTCTTGGGGGGGGGGGGGGGGGGGGGGGGGGCTATGGCATAAAAAACATATTTGTCTTATGGTCAAAGCCACACTATTTTATTTAAACATGATGCATATGGTTGGTGGGACATTTTTACCGTGGAAATGGTGCGTGCATAGACATATATACAGAAACAGACTGATGGAGAGAGTATGAGCATGATGGGTGTCTGAGGGTAAGGGGCAAGCATCAAGTATGATGTTCATATGAAAGATAGTAGTATGAAAGTTTCAGGTCACCCATACTGTAAATTTAGGGCAAGATTTTTGCTGCAACTCAACTTATCTGCTATATTAAATTCAATTACAAGTCTTCATTTTGGAGCCATTGTCATTTATATGAGCAATGAAAGAATTATCACATGTAGTCAAAAGTGACTGCTTCGATTGCATAATTTAGAAACTTTTATTTTCCAACTGTATGATTAAGTTCTGCCTGTCCCATCCTGACAGATATTTAACCCTGGTCCCCCTTAAATCTGTCATAACCAGCTGGTGGTGATATGTTATCTGCTTCTGTGTTTTGAACTGATTTTCCAACAAAAAGAGGAAATTAATTTGAGGGAGAATTGTAGAGACTTATCAAGATCACACGCCTTATATGGAAAGGGTTTTCAGAAGCACAAAACATATTTTGCATGTTTTTAAAGTCCCGCTGAATGAGTGGATGAACGTCTTTCTCATAAATGGACCGCAGTAAAATAAAAACATTGATGTGCAACATGAATGCCAATCATGGTTTATATGTAAGTATGTACATAATGGAACTTGATGTTTCACTGACCAGTCAGCCATGGGTTGTCTTTGATCTGTGAGTTGGTCTTCAGTTGATTTTAAAATCAAATAGAGTACAGTAGGTTTTTCAGCATATTGTACCTATTTTGTTCAGTATATGCAGTATGCAGAAATACTTGATAATTTTGACAGATCCAGCCGTGAGTATGTCCAGCACCCCCTTTAGATAGACAGCCCTCACCCTTACTGTATTCATGCCTCCCTATAGATATACTGCTCCCATTCTGTGTCCATGTCCCCCTGTCTGGACACAAACAGCTGCCATCCTAACTGTATCCATGTCCCTCTGTAGACACAAACAGCTCCCATCCTAACTATCCATGTTCCTCTGTAGACACAAAAATTTCCCATCCTAACTGTATCCACTTCCCCCTGTAGAAACAAACAGCTCCCATCCTTACTGTATCCATGTCCCCCTGTGCTACTTTTGGTGGTGTCAAACAACTGTAAACATGATAAAGTAAGCTGAAAGTTTAATTCTGGATATTTTCTGTTGGCATTAACTGCTTGAATGCAGCACTCCATCTAGAGCTGTAGTTTTTAAAAATATGGCTCTGAAGATGACAAGTAGCTCTGAACTGAAGTGAGGTACAACCAAAACATGACCCTGTCACAGTTGACAATGTCCAGTTTTATATGAAAAACATTATATTTTTATGGTAAAGTAAGAACTGAAAGTCTTGTGCCATATTTTTTTAAAGAAGTTTTTGTTGTCAGTCAAGTGATATATTGATTTATAAATATGTATGTCAGCATAAAATGGCCTGTACATATATGAGTCATTCACTGTGGCCTACATTCTAGCAGAGTTATGGCTCTGTCTGTTCCATTCTGGCTCAAGTTTCTGGTCAAAAGAAATGGATCACTGCAGAAGGGGAGATCAGTAAATGGGGGTTTGAGTAACAACAGCCGTGATCAGAGTTGATGTAAAAGTGGCAAATAAGAATTGTGTGAACTACCTGGACACAAATAGCATGCGTTGCACTGCATTGATTTTTGTGCAATGAATAGTTTGTAGCATGTTTATTTGTTATATTTAATTTTTTTTAAATTTTTTGGTTGGTAGAGAAGAAATATAGTTTTTTCCCCCATTTTGTTAGTATAGACAAAATAAGATTGTTGATAGCTAATTTAGTACACTTGGGAAGTTATAATATTATATTCATATTATTGCTGACATAAATTGTGCCACTATAATTCATCCATATACAGACTGGTGCAGTGTCACAGTAAGCAGACTGGACAGAGTAATATTATGTTTGTCTGTCATCCTTCTGTGCCTCATATAAATGGGGATGATTGAACCCGTGGAACAGTGTTAACTAATGAAGTATATACTTGACGCACATATACTGTGACCAAAGATTACGTGTCAGTAATGTATCTATAATATGGGTTCCTCAAGTCAGTGCTTCTTGGAAACAATAGGGGGGGGGGGGGGGGGGGGCAGGGTACCAGTCAAAATTGGCCACATAATTGAATGACTTGAATTCTCTATTTCTGTTTGCACAAATATCTGGAAATGAAGGTAGAAGCTGGGAAAATGGGTACTGTGCCAGCTATTTTTGCGTGTAGGATGCAGGGAAACATTGCTGATAAAGCATTTTCCAGTGGCCTCGCTGGCATCTGTGGTGTCTTCATGGCCCAGGGAGTCATGTTGGGGCATCTTTTGTTTAACTATTTTGAATCTGTTTAGGTCTACCGCCTTACTGTTTATATATATGTGTGTATGTGTGTAACATTTTCAAGTGAATTCAATGGCAGCAAAGGGTCTAAGCTACTGTAAATTAACAGCACCATATACTGTATACCATGATAGTTGTCCTGAGGTCTGGTGTGGTTGGCAGATGGGCAAGAAAATTAATCCATGTTTTATATGTAAATCCTGGCCCAAGGCAGACACACCCAAGCTCACTGTTTTCCACACAGACTGACACAAAGTGATGCTCAAGAGTGAGTCAGTCTGATAATTGTTCTAATGATACATCCTACTTGTATTTCAGTTTTGGTATTTAAAGTATTGTTCCTGATACTGGACTCGTGGCTTTTTTCTGCTTACCGGACACATTTTTCATCGGGGGGGGGAGGGTCAATGTGTGTTTTGAGAGAAATCAGCTTTCTGATTTGTCTGTGTTCATCCAAGCTGACACTTTAATGTTGACAATGAATTTCCAGTTGACTTGTTGCCAATCCCAAGCCCTGCCAGTAACCCAGCTTCCTCCTTGTCTGGTTAATGGAGGACTGGGCCTTCATCAAGAAGTAGGTCTACTTGAAAACTGGCTTTTTGGCTCAGCTGACCACAGGTTGTAGAGCTTTTGTCCTCACTCATGTCTGTCTTTTCTGTCTGCCTATAAATTTTATGCTGTGCACACAGTCTACAGTTTTCACGTTAGGCCCAAGGAGCTTTCAGGAGTTAAATATCAGTGTACAATATTTGGGTCAAGTTCCATGTTAGTGTTTCTAGGTACAGGTATGTAATACATGGTCCCTGTGTTGTGTTCCTTGACTTATGGCCTCATAAGAGGTACAGTAACATTGAAAAGATAGCAGCGGGGACCTGCCAAAAGTGCTCTTTCAAGCCAGGTGGTCTTTCATTGGAGTGGCCTTTCAACACAGAGATCATGTGTGCATTATTTGGATAAAAATATGAAAATCTTGTGAATGCTCTTGCATCTCAAGTCTTTTAATCTTTTTTTGTGAAACAAGTAGCGGTTTTGTGGGGGCAGTAAGAATATTCCTTAGTTTTTTATGCTAATTACAAATGTAATGGATGCCACTTACACTTTGATGGAAATTGTGAGCCAAATTGTGTTGAAAAGTATTAAATTCTATGCATCTGAAAAAGTAACTTACAGGATATATGTCCAGTGCTAACATATATTATTTGGGTGGTCTGCTCGTCATAGCGGTAAATGGGGGGGGGGGGGGGAGAAAAACTGACCTGGTAAGGCATCATTTGACATCAGTGGAGAACCGAATTCAGCTTCCAGATCAAAATTTTACCAAAGTATATTGTACATTAAACTGTTTTAATAACCTACCTTTTGGATTACTATGACCCACTTAGTATGAATTTTGATACCTGTCCAAGTGTTTGTTTTTCAAAGAAAGCTGAAAATTTTATTACCTACTTTAAGTAAATAACACATTTATGGAAGGTGCAATAATGCACATTTGAATGGTATGATTTTCTTTTTGTTCAGAGTTCACAGGTCAGTGTCAGATGGCTGCATGGGACATGTGGGTAAAAATATTAAAATCTTGCAACCAGTCTGGCCTCTGTAATTTTTAGTGGAACTTTATGAGCATGTCAGGCACTCATATATTCTATGATATGGATGACCTTGACCTGTTTACTCCATGTCATTTGAAGTGACATGCCAATGATCAGGTATCCACATTTTTCAAGTTAGTTACAACTTTCAGGCAGGGTTCGATAATTCCTATGATCCGACGTTCCGGGGCAAGCTAAAGCTCTCCTCGGACAAGTGACTTTCAAATTCAAGTTGTCCTGCGGACAAGCTATTTTTTTCTTTTTTTTAACTGGACTGAAATTACGTGTGTTTGCATGCACGGCAACATGATGATGAGCAGTCAGAGCCTTCGCGACTCTGTGTCAGTGTTGGCGATTACTGTGGTCCGTGTGAACAGAACATAAACACCAATGCAAGCATGTGCGTGGGGACGCCAATGCGCAATAGGTGATGTTAATCCCCTGGCCTAAAGTAAACAATCCAGGTTTAAACAGTTACATGGTCAGCAGGTGTATTCAACAGGACTTGACTACCTACTTGATTTCTGTCAAAACAAGCAGGTATTTTGACCGTTGCGTGCATACGACGACGAGATCAAAGGTACCAGCAGTCACGCATTGGGGCGTATTGGCTTTCGCCGGTATCGGGGCAAGGTCACAGCACCTCACCGTCAGTCTTATCTGCCCGAACGATGAGAAAGGAACATCAAAAAAATTAGCGTCAAAGACAATTTATCAGTGGGCTCTAAAAGTGTTGGAGAGATCATGTAATGGTGCCACAAGTTGACTTCCCGGCCAAACAAAACACACATCTGCCAGTCACACGCAAGTGACCGCGTGGAGTAATCTACGGTGAACGGAGCATCATGCTGACTGATCTGTCGCACATTCGGCATTTTTCTCTATCCCCCTACCTTTGCGTATTTGCCTGTGACTCCAAATAATTGTTGCTTTAAACACTGGAATCTTTATTTTCGCATGCTGCAATTAAAAAAATAAAAAGCTTCCCGTTTGTGTGTTCCCTCTGTAAATTACGGCATATTCATACATGTTCACTGGGCGGAAGCCATGATGAAAACACTGCAGCACGAGTCGCGATTGGCGCATTTTTGCATGTGACTCAATTGACCAATCGGGTGATGTGTTGTGCGTCAGGCCCATTGGCCAAAGCAGCTGTTTGTGTACAGTTGCAGGAAAGATGTTGACGGTGCGCACGCTCGATTTCTGATTTGAAATATTAAAATTTTCGTTTGAATTTGATTTAAGAACACTGTTTATTGCGAGGAACTTGCCAATACTGTGTACCCAAATTTACTACGATGTACCGATACCGTTCATGGTAGGTACGCAAACGATATGCATCCCATCACGGCATCAGAGGCCGTGAGGAATGATCCTGAAACCAATGCTACTATTTTAATCGTTATTTAAGTTTAACCGAGATAGGGACTCCTATCGTCCCAGAAATTACAATGTATTTTTCATCGTTAGTCACCCCATGCAAATAGCTTACTTTTTTAATTTGTATTTTTAATGTTTTGCCAGTTTCACTGTCGAACAGTTGCAGCTTGAATCGTTATAAAATTTGACATTTTTGTGCGAGTTTGCAAGCGACAATATGCGGCAAATATATTTTAGGGTAAATGGTTTGTGTAGGCCTTAGCATTGTGTTTGAAAAAAAACGATGTTTATAGAAGTTTTATCAGGACAAGTGGATTTTGTATGCGGACAAGTGGATTTTGAAATTTACTTGCCCTGCGGACAAGTGATTTTTAAAAAAATTGTCGAGCCCTGTTTCAGGACTCGACAAGTATAAACATTTATGTTGAGTTCAATATTAATGGCACAAGCTGTATAGCCTTATGTAATATGTATCGGTCAACATGTGAACATTGTTTGAATACTCAGGTATCTTTAATTTTGGTGGCTCTTAATGAGATGTATAGGGATTGCGAAGGAAGTCAAAAACTTGGATTGCTTGTGATAGTAATGAGGGGCCATTATCCAGGTGGTCACATGATAGGTACACAGCCACTGTACTTGATTTATCTTCATTTGTTTACATAACAGCAGGGCACTAGGCTCATGGGCTTCTTGTTTGGCAGTTTTCAAGACATTCATCTCTTGACTTATAAACCTCCTCGACCCTTAGTTAGAAGTGTTAAGTTAATATTTTGTTTATTTGTAGTTCAAATCTTGACTTACAAATCTTCAGATATTAAAAAAAAGAAGACCTGGTGTGTCCAAATTACCTGGTTCCAGGCAAATTTGTTTGAAGGTCAGTTCTATTTGCTTCAGTGTTTTGTACTAATGTCAACTTTAATAAAAAACAGTTTCACAGAGACTTATCACGATAACATATATGTACCTTTGGTTTGCAGCTTTTGTGGATTATGTTGCAGCCAACCTTTGCCAATGAAGGGGAGCTGTTAATTCATGCCAAATTTACCTATAGGATTTATAGACCATGTCCAATGTTATATAATATCATTGACCTTGACCTATTTTTGAGGTCACCATGCGTATAAATTTGAAGGAGGTGATTTTGTAATGGCCAGGTGTAGCTTGGACATCAATGGCAAAGAGAATTGAGCCCCCAGATCAAATTTGCACTTGATTACATATTACAAAAAAACTGTACTTGGTGATCTACTCTTTTTGCGTCACTTTGACCCATTAATTATGGAGTTCAGCGCTTGTCCGAGTCTGTTGTTTTTTGTCAATAATTCGAAAAGTTATTGCGCGATTTTAACAAACAGACTGTATATGGAAAGCTGAATGTGGGGCGCATATTTTGAAAAATAAAACTTTTTGATCAGACTTGAAGGTCAAGGTCAAATGGCGACTTTGAATATAGGGGTCATCTTGTGAATTGCTGCACCCCACAATTATTGAGATAGGTCCATATAACCTTCATGAGTTATAAAGTGTTTAAAAACTTTGTCAACATCAATGTTGGTGGTGCCACCTATAGTATTGTGAAATATACAGGTCAAAATGTGACAATTTTCTGACTGCAACACTGTCCACAGTTTTCAAGTTAGCCCAATATAACCTTCAGGACTTATAGATAGGGTGTATAAAATTTTAGGTTTCGATGTTGGTGGCGTCACCTACAATATTATGCAATATAGGGATTAAAAAATGAAAATCTTATGAACACTTCAGCATCTTTAATTTTTAGGCAGATCTTCGTCCAATTTAGTGGGATTTGGGGGTAGGTGAAAGTCTAAGCTGCTAATGATACTGGTGGCAGCACCTATGATATAACAAAATATGAGCTTAATTGTGTGTTATGATATAAAATTCCATATTTTGCAAAGTTGTTGGATTAGATTAGACTTGCCAAATTTATAGGATATATAGACAATTTGTCCAAAGCTAGAATTTTATATAATATTAATAACCTTGACCTATTTTTGTGAGATCACGATGCCTGTAAAGCAGTGATTGTGTAATGGCAGAATATACCTTGGGCACTGTCAGTACAACACCAGGCCCATGGGCCTTTTGTGTTACTTAATCATGGTGACCTTGATCTTTCATGCCAAGGCCACTGAGGACATAAAGGTAGGGGCTCACTCATTGTTGTGTTGGCACATGCAACAATATTCATCACAGGAATTGCACAAATAAGCTGTGATTACATGTGGAGTGAAGTGCCATCTGGTGGACATTTTACACACTAAATTTACATAGGCTTAATTCGGGATGTCCAGATTCCATGATTTTTTTTTTTTTTTGGTTGTTATTGTCATTTTCAGTTTCTTAAATTAAAAATTCCGTTTTCTCAAATTGATAATTCGTTTTTTTGGGGGGGGGGTTTGTTTTTGTTTTTTTTTTCGTTTTAGGTATTTTATCCACTCTGCATATTATACCCTCTCCACACTAGACAAATATCTCGGCTTCAGTCCGGGATGATATCGAGTTGATGTTCCAGGCAAATCCTTGATGATGAGGGTTCAATGCGAGATCTTGACTCGGGATGGCCCCCACAGGGGGTGTATCTGGTAACAGTGACCTGGCTAATGAGATAAACAGCTGCCCTTTGACATCAGCTCAGGACATTCCTGACCTGTCTCGGGTTAATTGTATCTACAGTGTGGCCACAACAACCCGAATGCAGCTGGAACCATCCAGGGAGATCAGACTGAAGTGTGGCAAGGTCTCTGGAATTAATTTGCCCGGGGTACTTCCTGAATCATTATCTCGGGTCTAACCCGGGTCTGTGGCAGCAGTATTAGGAAGGGCTGTTTGAGGCTGGTTGTGTTTGGCGTCTGTCGCCAAGCTGCATGGCTGCCATATTGCTGGCCAACTTTGGCATGTTGTTAATAATAGTCCCGCACAAAATTAGGCCGGCCGTCGGCATTGGGTAATTTATCTAAATTTGTCTCCAGTGGTCTCTGGTAAATCATTGTTTATTAGAATGGAATGGTGGCGATCAGGATTAGTTTCATGTGAATTTACTTCAAATAAAGCTTTGAATAGCTGAAAATGACGGGAAAAGGTTGCAGTTTTGGAGAAATGTACAATTCTGTTTTATTTTACCAAATCCACAATTCCGTGATCGCGGAAACTGGACATCCCTACTCAATAATGTAAGTTCAGAAGCCACTTGAGAACTCGCAACTTTGGAATGAACAGGTGCAATATAGCCAAGGTGCCAGCAGAGCAATAGGCCCATGCATGGGCCTCTTGTTAAAGACACTGAAATTGAATGTTCTATTTATGTATTGAAGAAACAGAAACTGATTTTGCATCTTCGAAATGAAAATTAATCTTTTTGTACGAGAATAATGTAATAAAAAGTCAGTTTTAAAAAATGGCTGGTGAAACAGCACATCTTTTTTAAATGGAAAATCAATTGGTGCAAGCATTTCCATAAAGACTGCCTGTAATAGGGAAGAGGTTGATGCATAGCAGACCTACATTGTGGTGGGAGTGGTGAGGATGAAGTGGTCAGTGGTATATAGCAGACCTACATTGTGGTGGGAGTGGTGAGGATGAAGTGGTCAGTGGTATATAACAGACCTACATTTTGGTGGGAGTGATAAGGATGATGTGGTCAGTGGTATGTATCAGACCTACATTGTGGTGGGAGTGGTGAGGATGAAGTGGTCAGTGGCACATAGCAGACCTACATTGTGGTGGGAGTGGTAAGGATGAAGTGGTCAGTGGTACATAGCAGACCTACATTGTGGTGGGAGTGGTAAGGATGAAGTGGTCAGTGGTACATAGCAGACCTACATTGTGGTGGGAGTGGTAAGGATGAAGTGGTCAGTGGTATATAGCAGATCTACATTGTGGTGAGAGTGGTGAGGATGAAGTGGTCAGTGGTATATAGCAGACCTACATTGTGGTGGGAGTGGTGAGGATGAAGTGGTCAGTGCTATAGCAGACCTACATTGTGGTGGGAGCATAGGGCCATTGATGTTATGTTTTGTTTGTCTTTTGTATTTTTTTTTTTGGAAATCGAAGCAGAATTGTTCCTTTTTTACATCCTTGAAATGGAATTTGACATTTTTTTTATATGAATTATATAAATATATAGCAGTGAAAGAGAATTTGAAACTTTTTTGCTGATGAAGCAGAATTTTTTTTTTTTTTTTTTTGAAATGGAAAATCATTGGCCGTAGGAGTGGTGAGGCTGAAATGAGTGTCGAGCAGGCAGCACAAGTTTACCTGCTGCAGTAGCAGTGCCAATGGTAATAGAAGGAGGTGTACGACTGAATGGGGCTGAACAGATAAAAAAATTATAATAAAAAAAGGTTTAGGACTACCAGCAATCAGTGAAGTTGCATTTTCAGACTTTTGATTTGCCTGTTGAACAAACCAAGTTTTCTATGTGCTTCCCTGTACACAAGGTGAGCTTTCTGGGTAAACCAAAGCCTTATAATTGTAATGGGTGTCCGGTACAAGCTTTGGTTTATATTTAGAATCTGAAAATATGTAGTTAGCATATGCCGTGGTGTCAAAGGGTTGTGAACATACACACAGATTAATGGAGAAATCCATTGTTGGCAAGACTTGGAAGTCCTGGCAGGCAGCCTGGCAGTGATCATGTAATGATCACATTCTATTTATAGTTGGAGGGAAGTGGAGGGCTGCTTCCTGTCCACTTTGTGAACCTTCCCTCAATTAAACCTTTTGACCTTTGGTGACCTCATCTGGTAGACAGGGTCTGCAGGACTGGGCTGCAGAGTTACCATAGTAACTGGTTGTACATCATGTGGTAATGACCAGTGCAGGACAATTATAATACAAATTGTTGATTAGATAGTTGTTTTTACCTAAGAAAACCGATAGTCGATTGAAAGTTACAAGCATTGAATTTATTGGGTAAAGTCTATTGAAGTCAATTGATAGGATTTTCATTCTCTCAATGATCGGTTTGTACTCTGTTCTTAGCGCTTACGTAGTCCTAGTCCGACTTGCACATGTTTACCTGTCTGTGATTGTTTTATCAACAGTACTCTCAATGTTTATCACACAAAGCTGGCTCATACGTATCAGTGTGTATCATCATAGCTTGTGTGTATTGCCTAATAAAATGACCCTTCCCTGGAAGTGTTGGTCCAACACATGGTGATGTGAAGGGACAGGTTCGTATCTATATAATACAACTAAAGTGTAGTTTTAAATACCCATCTATTACTTTATATAAGTTTATGACATGTTAAACCTACGTTTTCTTGTGAAGCTCCATTTTGAAATATTCAGTCTAGGGGATATTATTATAATATGTCCGATGTCTATTCTTTTCAGTTTATGTGACCTTTCCGACTTATGAAATAATTTATAATGCATGTTCCCATAATTCCAACATGTCAGAACTCATGGATTTAGCAGATGACGCAGTTCCCAGGCCTGTGCAGCCAGAATTGGTTAATAATCCCAGTGCTAGAACTTCCTTACATTCAATTTAGAAGACCCATAAATTATATAGAGGGTTGAAAATGATTCTTTGATGGTGATGGGTAGTTGCAGGTGTGGAAACAGGCATAGCGGACCTGAGGGAGTTGACTGCTCTGTGTCTGCTGAATGCCGATCACTTAGGAGTGCCACAGTTCGGCTCAGTATAGGGTGGAGGTGACACTCAATCCCATGTTTATCAGTGACAGTAATGACAGTCAAAATTAAGTAAATACAGGGACATGCTATAGATGGACTGCCAACGGGAGCGCTAATCCCTTTAGTGGTCAACTGGGCGCGACAACTACAAGGCGTGTTCAGTAGCGCCACTCAAGTTAATCCCCCCTGCTCAGTCCGATTGTTGTTCCATCTATTTTGCCGCGTTCGGTTGTATCTGGTTACTTACATCAGGCTTACATCGGGTGTGCTATTGTACCAAGTTCAAAAACGGAGAGTTTTATGCGTGCGTAACCAGTCTCATCGTTTGACTCAGAGCCGTGCGAGTCCATCGATGTGTTTTTCGTTGAAATCGGCCGATAAAAGGGCAAGTTTTTGCATTTTTTATGTCCAAAATGATGCAAAGGTAGACAACTTGAGTGCGTAATAACTCCTTATGCCGTTATCAGCAATAAAAAATGTAGTTTCAGATGGATAGTGTATGCCGGTAGAATCATGATGGTGGTTTCATTTCTTGTATCTGAGTCCAGTGGAACGCTAAATTTTGACTTTAAAATGTGGAATACGGTGAAAAATTTTGCACATTTCAGTCGGTGACGTGATTATTCTCGCCTTTCATCGCATGACCTGGCCGCGTTTATATCATGGTCGCCAAGTACAAGTAACGTGTAAACAGCGCGGACCGTGGAGTTGTGTTTGCACTGGAGGTGCTCGCTTAAACACCTGATCACTTGAGCAGCGGCAACATAGATGGTACAAAGGGGGCCCCGCCGTTGGTAGTCCATCTATAGCATGTCCCTGGTAAATAGTACTGAGTTCCATATGGAACTATTTCCGGTAAATTATGTCCAGAAATTATGAATACGACATTGATAAACAGTTAAAATCTTGAACGGGTAATTGATTCCAAAATTTGGAATAGGCCCCGCCCTAGTTGTGACTGGTGTACCTTGCGTGGTCCAAGATTTTTGTACAGTGTCCCACTGAGTGCTTTTTGAGGGTCCCAGATGTTTGGTGTAGCAGTAAACAGGAAGAGGAAAAGGACACACACAGTTTGTGTACACTTGGGCCTCTTACATCATGTACATGTGACCTTGAGATAGACCCAGAAAAGTCAAATCTAAGTCATGGCATAATGCGATAGAGCACCAATTTAACAGACATTTCAGTTTAGCAAACTAGAATCGTGTCTCTCAAAGATGTAACTAACATGCTATTCTGATTCAGTGATCAACTTAGATTAGTTTCCTTGAAATGGGACATGCAGAGAGGATGCAAACCTGAACCAAAGAAAGTTCTTGAGGCTGAAAAATGTGTGGTATTTGGGGCAAGTCAGGAGTATGTCAAACATGAAGAATGTGGGGGCGGAAGTTGGGCTAAAATTGTGGCATTCAGGGCAAAATAATGCAGAGCTGTGGGGTTAAGATTTCTGAAAATTTCCATTGACCAAGGCAGTCATATGTTACAGGTGTTTATTTCCATCATATGATAGTCTTCATGTATGTACTAATTCTGGTGTCTGGACGTAGGAGGGCTGAAGTGTCTTCTTTGTGTTAATACATAAAGGGTGGCGTTCTAATGATCACGGCAGGCTGCTGGGGCTTGTGTAGAACTTAAAAGGTTGAAAATAAAGTTTGACAAAGAACCCAGGAAACATTATGAAGCATGAAGATTTGTTGGTTTTGATTTTGCATGTTAAGACGGAGGCTCATGATGTGGGTTTTTTAGTTACAAGGACATGTATGGACCTCCAATGTTCAATATATGGGGTTGATTGTAAATAGTAAATCAAGTACTAATCAGAGCACTCGAGCCACAATTAAGATTTGTATATATTTGAGTAATTACCATTTTCCATGGCACTTGTAGCTTTTTTTGTTTTTGTTTTTAAAGAGAGATTGGCAGTTCTTTTGTTTTGATTGCCATGTAAATCCAGTCAACTTGAGCCTCAGGGCTCACTTCTTGTGATTACTGGTCACAGGCAATTGAAATTCTAGTCAGGACAAGTGCAAGTTGTGCTACAGCATTTGCCTAGGGGCAGCTAATATTTTATTTGGCTTTTAGGAATATAACATTTCAGCAGGTAGACTCCCCCCTTTTTTTTAAAAAGGAGTCAAGCAATATACCCAAATAATTAGCTTTGGGGACTACACTTTAGTAAAGGACCCCAAATTCTAGATGTGGAGAAAGACTACACCTTCTGGTATCATACAGGTATGTGGAAGTTGGACATTGCATAATGTGGATGACCTTGAAATTCATAAATGATTTTTTTAGCTCGACTAATCTCTCAGTCACTTGAGTTAATGTGATCAGTGGTTTTGGTCTGTCATTCGTCTGTCCCTAATTGACATTTTGGACTGCTCCAAAACTGTCCACTTCAAACTAGATGGGGTTTTACCTTGGGTGGTTGTCTGCCAAAGTTTGTCAAATGCTCATGCTCTGGTGATTTTTTGGACCAACAAGAATAATACATGACATGTAATGACAATGTAATCATTGTTACATTTATAGATATACATGTATATACTTTTAGTACCCTGGACTGTATGTCCTGAGATCTGTGCAATGTGCTGACATGCTGTAGCCGGGGTTGGCGGGGGGTGGGGGTAGGGGGGCGTCGATCGAGCAATCTCTGATTGCATATGAATTTATTTGGTATGGACATGTAAATTTGTCTCAGGGCAAGAAAATTTGATCTGAATTTTCACCTGTCATGGATCAAATTTTACTTGTTGAGGTCAAAAGGACAGGAATTTTCTCGCCCTGCTCATATTGTACTGAAGTTTATAAGTTAGGAGCATAAATGGTGCTTTTGTTGAGGTGTCTCATTAACACTGTGTGACAAGATTAGTCAAAATGTAGAGAGGCTACAAATTGTAAATTATATTTTCAATTATATAACTTAACCCTTAAAGCGCTGATTTAAGATTGAGTCAACAGCTTTCCTCCGAACACTTTGCACGCATTGTGTGCAAACTGTCCCAAGAAAAGCTGTTGACTAAGGCTACTTTTTGCTTTAGACTAGGCTTGCTGGTATTTAAATGAAAGGTATCTTCATGAGGAATTTGAATCTTTTAACCATTATATGTTTAATGACAATGAAAAATGACTATATCCGTGATTAGCACTTCAAGGGTTAAGAAGTCTTTTGGTTGTTAGCCGTACTGATGAAAGGTCATGAACACAGTTTTCATGATGAAAACCCATAACTTTCAGAACCTGTAAAGTATATACAGTAAAACCCGTTTTGAAAGACCCCTCCTTTAGAAGACCACCTGCCTTTTGTGACCACTTGTGCTAAACACATTCTAATGATAATTTACCTCTTTTGGGAGACCACCTGCAGAACCTGATCAGTGACCACCCAAAATAGCCCCAAAAGACCACTTGTCCAGCCACAAACATCCCATTAAGATAAGTAAAATTCACCAATTTTGCACAAGATAAGTAAAACTGTTTTGATAAAACCAGTTTAGAAAAACTAAATATGTTGATAATATCAATAAATGAATAAACACATAATTGCAAGCTAGAATTGGGTATACATGTGAGCATAGAAACACACATGTATGAATCTAAATTATAAATGGATGGTATTTCAACGTTGAGGTAGTTTGTCGGTCTGGTGGTACAAGAGTCAACCCTCCTTTAGAACACCACCTGCTTTATGTGACCACTTTCAGGTCTGTGCCAGGGATGGTCTCTCAAAACAAGTTTTACTGTATATGTGAAAATCTTATTCATATACCATACTGGTGGCTCCAGTTATAGTGTACTGGGATGTGTGGGCCAGTATTGCAAAATTTTGAGAATGCTGGTCTTTTTAAGAATTTGTCACAAATCATCACAAAACTGGACAGGAATATTTATCAGACAAAAGGTTGAAAATGCTCAGAAGTATGGTGGTACTTAACTACCAACAGCATTACAAATGCAAGATTTCCACTGAAATGTGTTCAAAACACATTAAATTTAAATTCAGTATTTTGCGATCGATAAGGGGAGTGACTGGGCTAGCGCTAGGATTTTTTTATCTTGTAGCTAATGTGGTTAAACTGACAAAAATGTCCTTCAGGCAAGTTTCATCCTCTAATTAAAATAAACTTGACACAAATTGAACAGTGCGTTCCCCTCCCCCCCCCCCCCCCCCCCCGATAACCTACATTGATGTTGACTTATTTAAACAATGATTAAACAAATAGCAGATGTTGACACATGTATGTATGTCATCACGGGCAGTACTTAACATTTTGATTTAAAAATAAAAAATATGTTATAAAAAATTAAATTCTGACTGTGATTGTCAACTTTTGTTTATTAAGGTTATAATAACTGCTTGAAGTGCTTGTCACAGATTTCGAAATTTGTTTTTAATTTATATGTTTTTCATTGAACTACCCTTTAAATTCCTACCAGTAGATGAATTAATGTTAATCTTTTTTAATTCTGAATGATGATAGTAAATAAATAAAAGAATGGATCAATGTAAAAAAATGAAATTTGTATTTTTTCTCAAAATTGTGCTGCCTATATACATGCATAATGCAAAAATATGTCACAATTGAAAAAAGTACAAAATAATTTTATTTTTAGGGGAGGGGATGTCTCCCGGGATAAGATAAAAAATCTTAGTTGCAAGAGACAAAAATTAAAAGATTTCATATTTATATCGCTATACGTGAAATAATAATCAAATAAATATACTTTAACAATACGGGTGATCTGGGTTGGTTTAATTTCTTGACACACAGGCTTTGGTTCCCATGATGCATGTTTGTGACACTGAGCAACCCATGCCATTTGAGGTCAGGTGGGCCAGCAAAGGCAATTAAGTTACGGTGAACTTGAAATTTCCGCCCTGCGTATGAGAATGATGTTTGGAATTTCATCTTCTAATCTACCTGAAGTACACATTCTTATCTTTCAAATACACCGAGGTGTGATAAAATGAAAGTTTAATGCTTACTTGATAGCACATAGAGAGGTTAAATATTTTATTGATCTGTGCTAATTCCCCATGTTAATCTGTGGAGAAAAAGTGAAGGTCATGGAAAGTGACCACAAGATGTGGGCGGTCAACCATGAACAGGATGGGCAGCACCACCTTCAGAGGAATTTAGAACTAACTCAGATCTCCCCTATTATAAAATACTTCATGTGACCAAAAGGGATGAGCCAAATTGAGATCTGCTCTTGCATGACAGCAATGTGCAGGTTATCACATCCATCAAAATTAATGTTAATCTGCGTATATTACACAGAAGTATTGAAAATTAAAGCAGTCCAAATAAGACACTCTTTACAAGTACACAGAAGTGAATGTGAAAGATCAAGCAAAGTAATAAAATACTTGACATATTGTTTTCATCCTATTTCAACATGTAGGCCTGTGCCCTATGTTTTTTGACATTTGTGGTCATTGGTCACTTGGTTGCAGCACCGCATATACTGTCAGCGCTGATGTGCTCACTGGGAACTGTTGAAAAAAGGTTAGTTTCAGAATATCCAGGTTAACTGAACCATTGTCCCCCAGAGGGAGCCACAAACCTAAGACAGTTAGACTTGGTGGATTGACAGTAAATCGACCTTCACTTTGTTGTGGAGTGTCATTGCTCGGGTAGAATTTATGTGGCTAATGTTTTTTTGAACTATGTTAGATTTTTTTTCTTTCTTTTTTTTTTTGTTTGTTTTTTTTTTGTTGTTGTTTCAAATTATATAAGAACTTTCTGTGGTAGAGTATAGATCTTGTTTGTAGGTTGTTGCATGTATCTTGAATAATATGCAATGTATCATCTCAATTAATTAGTTTTGGATGAAATGTGTATAAAGTTAGTTTGTAGTAGTGACACAAGGTGACAGCTCTGTCCAGCCCTCCAGTGTGCCAGAAGAAATTTTAATTAACACTTTGTCCACCAGGTGGCTCTTGCATTCAGTGTACTCTTGTTCAATGCTTTTGCAATTACATGTATTATCAAAATTGTCATTGTGGGGAAAAAAAAAATTTACAGCATTAAAAAAGATGGTTAGATTGGTGTGGTGAAGTGACCTCCTGCCCAGCAGGACAAACCACACATAAGAAAATTAGATTTGATGGAATAAAGGTAAATGATGCCAGACACAGTGCTACAAATAGCCAGAGTCCCGGTGGCAAAATGCCACCAAAAAACTGGCTGGGCCACCTTATTTTGTAAGAAACTGATGACCAGTGGCCCAAATATGTCAGATGGAACAATGGATAACAATACTAAGGTGCCTTAAAATTAACTTTTAGGCCACCAGCCCTTCCGGGGGAGTTTGTAGCACTGAGACAGTTATATTATGTTTAAAATATAAGAACTTCATTATAAGGTATAGATCTTGTAGATTGATACATTTTGAATAATATGCTGTTTATGGTGTTAAATCAACATGTAATCGATAGAGTGTGCATGATGATGGGTTGGTGTAATGACGCAAGGTAAGCTGCCTTGAGGTCCAAGTAGGCAACTTTAATTTTAATTGCATTTTGCTCACCAGATGGTTTCTGCATTCAGACTACTCTTGTTTGATGGTTCACTGAACAGTACTTAGATAAAGTGGATATATGCGAAAATATTGAACCATTTTATAGTTTTTTGTTTGTTTTTTTTTTGCACTGCAAATACACCTTCTTAATCAAGAAATTGTTACCCATACACTTCTTAGTCCCTATTCAGGGCATCAGCACAATTATTCAGTTGTCCTGATTTGACCCAGCCCATTAAAAACTGCACTAACTAACCTTAGTTAAGTCCCAGGTCGGATTTCCATATTTGGGAGATCCTGATTTTTAAATCAGACATAAGTCTGATTTGAAGATGATCATGATGACATAATCAGTCAATTATGGCCAATCACGCTTAAAACGTAAACACAATACACGTGCGCAACATAACAACAAGCGTAACTCCAAATAGGTATAAAAGGGCTCAGGTAGTCTTCCTAACCGTCCCTGACGAGTTGAATAAATCAACGAAACCGGTCGGACATCAGCCTCTAGACTTAACGGCCTTTTGCCTTGTCTAAGCTCATATTTTATAGGTTTGTTTGCATATATAAAAAAAATGTAATAGCAGATCTTGTCATAATAAACTGACCTGTTGTCAACTAGGACAAAGCACACGTCAAAGGAAGTAAAACATAATGCATTGACTGCAAATGATTCTTACACATAGCTGTGTTGTGTTTCAACAGTAAGAGCTTTCATGATGAAGTACATGTATAGAACTTGTTGATTTATACATTTTGAATAATATGCTATTTATGGTCTTAAGTCAATATGTCTTGGCATATTAAAGATTAGTTTACAGCAGTGAAACAAGGTAGCAGCTCTGTTAAGGCTCTCCAAGTTGCAACTGAAATTTTAATGCCCATATTTCCCAACAGGTGGCTCTTGCATTCAGAGTACTTGTTTGATGCTGCAGTTAAACCCTTTGGATTCCAATGACACAATTTTTGTGCTAAATTGTCATCGTGTAAAATTATAGAATCATCATATCCAAGAAGTACATTAAGTATAAGGTGCCATTACTTACAAGTTTATATTTTTGCTTAAACTCATGTTAATACCAAGTGTGCTTGTTTTTTAAAAAATTTTCTGCATTTAAAAAGTGCTGAAAAATTTCCTGGTTGTATACACACGCTGTAGCATGAGGGGGCCACTGAACAGCTTTTCTTATTGTTTATTTGCATTAAGTCCATATTCCAAACCCCTCCTGCCAGAGAGAGAGAGAGAGAGAGAGCGAGAGAGATTAACACCAGCCATAAGCCAAATGCTGGTCACTCTTTGCTTTTGATCAAATTAAGGGTTCTTAATAATTGAGATAAAGAATTATCCAATTTGTGAATTTGAAGTCAATATTGTGTGTGTGTGTGTGTGGTTGAGAGAAAGAGAGAGATGTTTCAGTTATTTTTGTGTGTTTCAGATAAGCGGTGGATGCACAAGTATGTTTCAGTTTGGTTGGTGTGTTTCAAATATCCGTAGTTGCATGTGTGAAGTATCCGAGTATATTTCAGTTTGTTTTGTGGGTTTCAGATATCTGGTGGATGCCTGAGTGAGCCAGACGTCAGCCATGCCCATTCCTGTGGTCCCGGACGATGTGGCCACTGAAGACTCCGGAGAACCCATCATTGCTCAAGGTACACACAACAAAACAATTACTGTTCACCTGGTACTTTATATACTCTAGCATCCTGTGCTTGTTGTCTGATTGCAATGCCTAAAAAGTCAAACTCCAGCTAGTGTGAGACAGCTGGAGCATGATTGACAACAGTGGAAATAAATGGCGAGGTCTGCAGATACTGCCAGTATGGTTTCTGTGAGAATTATGAAAGTCAGCACAGGCAAATTTGTGGGCAGGGTGCAGTAAGTGTTTAAACAAGTGAACAGTCATTTGGTCAAAGGCATGGCAATATTATAAGTATTCCAGCAGTGCCACTGACTTGTTTTTCTTAGACAGGAACTACACTGAAGATTCTCAGAATTTTGGTTTGGAGGATATGGAAATCACATATATGCACTTGGTTACCATATGGAGCAAGAGAGAAGAAAAAAAGAATAAATAGGTGAAAAAAATGTTTGGGTTGGCAATTAATTGCTGGCTTATTTAGCGGTAATAAAAAAGAAAAAAATTTACACTGGGTCTAAGTCTTGATCTGATTAGCCCTTAGTGAACTGCTCTGAACATACTTTGTTGCAAGAAAACCAGAAAACAAGGATTAACCCTCAACCTGAATCTTAGAAATATTTTCACCTCATACTAGAATTCCCGTGAATATAGATGTGTGGTTTAAACTCATTAAATCATACATTGTAGCAGAAATGACTACAGCTGCACCAATTGTTTTGACCAGGGAGACACTCTAGGATGAACCTGAGCAATGTTGAAAACTGTCTGTCTCTGATCATTTGTTTTTTTTTCTGTTTCTGTTTTTCCTGAATTTATTACTATTTGATATTTATGAAAGTTGGGTCTTTTTTCACATATATATAAGTGATTGTGCCCTATGCTGGTCAGAGGTTTTTGTATTGCCAGCCAAGTGATACTTGGGCTGCCATGTGGACTTTATAGTGAAAGTGGCAGTTCAATTAAGGTGGTAAAGATCAAGTTCCGTGCATATCATATTGTGCTAAGTCAGTCTCCTAACTTTATTTATTCTTTTACATATATATAAAATTATATACATGTATCTATAATCTTTTAAATTGCAGTGATGTTGAAGAATCTCCCCATATATACATACATATATATATATATATATATATATATATATATATATATATATATATATATATATATATATATATATATATATATATATATATATATATATATATGCATATATAATGTTTATTCAAATATTTGTTAAAATATTTTCTGCAGTGTGAGAAAACATGTTGCAGCATTGAGGGGTTCAAACAAGAATGTTTCCAGTTTGACCCAGTCTGATATCTTGAGAATTTTTCCACTGCAGTTGTTACATCCCGCCAAAATGACAACTCAAATGTGCTTCAGTTTCAAATTATAAATATGTATTCACAGTACAAATGCACCTTCCACATTGTAAATGGGTAGCCTTTCACATTGTAAATTGGTAGTCTTTCACATGGTAAATGGGTAGCCTTCCACATGGTCTATGTATGGCTTTTACAGTATAAATGTGTGGCCTGTCACATTATAAATATATGGCCTGTCATTGTAAGTGTATGGCCTGTCACATTGTAAACGTACGACTTTCACATTGTAAACGTGTGGCCTGTCACATTGTAAACATGTGGCCTGTCACATTGTAAATATGTGGCCTGTCACATTGTAAATATGTGGCCTGTCACATTGTGAATATGTGGCCTGTGGCCTGTTACATTGTAAACATGTGGCCTGTCACATTGTAAACATGTGGCCTGTCACATTGTAAATATGTGGCCTGTCACAGTGTTAATGTGAACTGAATGTCTTATGTTCACTGTGGAGACATTTGCTGAAGAGCACAAAGCTCAGTGTATAATCAGTGTGAGGACGTGCACAGTGATAAATCAGTGAGCAGTTGCAATGATGTCCATAAGTAAAATAATGGAGTAGGTAGATTGATGAAATTTGGTAAGATGCCCGGTATTTAACTGTGAAATCATTAGTTAGCAATTACTAGATGACAGACCCTGTTGGCAGAGTAGTCTTTGTGCTGTACACTCTCAACTGGGAGAAAACTGTATTGTCATTTTGTAGACAATATGAATGACACTATAATTGCATTGTATGACAAATTCATCCTCCTACATCCCAGCGGCCCCCCCCCCCCCAAAAAAAATAGTGAGCCACAATATTTGTGGTGTGCATGGTTAGTAGCAGACAATGAGGTATATTTGACTGGTGCTGTTTGAGTATGACGAGGCTGACGTGACTGTTACCATGGCAACCAGCTTTGGGAATGGCTAATGATATGCCTTGATGCTGACAATATGGGCAAGCTATGTACACAAATGTGAAGAACATTGCACACCGCTATACATATGTATAACAATGGCATGTTGTAAATTGGTAAGTGGTACTTCTCGTTGTGTTATGCTCAATGATATAATTAAAAATATGTCAAAGGCTTTTTGTTTTAATCCTTGTGTCTTGTCTCCTGTAAGTAACAATCAACTACATCACACATGGCCAAACGTCTGCCAGGCCCCAACTCTGATGAGAGAACCCCAAGAAGCTAAAGATGATAGTCCTCCGAAGTCACGTGATGTCAATAAACTTTTATATACATGTAAGCAAATTAAAAAGGTGCGTATAAGGAGACACAAGAGTACAAATTGAAATGGCGTAAAGGTTTATAATGAAGTAGCTGCTATTTCGGTGGTTCCAAACTTGTTTTGACTACTTTGATGGGACTAAAATGGAAGAAAATTTAGGGGTTGGGTCTTGTCAGCCTGGCATAAGGTGCAGTCTTCAAATGATATTATACTGCATTGATTAATATTGATTGATATCAGTCCATAATTAGTAATAACTTAGTACTGAAAGTGATGGTATCATATAAATGTCTCCAACTTAGTACTGAATAGTCATGTCTTCCAACTTAGTACTAAATGTGTTAGTACCAAAGACATGTTTCCAACTTAATACTGAAATTGTTAGTATAATAGAAATGTCTCCAACTTAGTACTGGAAGTGATATTACCATAGTCATGTCTCCAACGTAGCACCAAAAGTGTTATTACCGTAAACATGCTTTAGTTTAAGAATAATGTTTTGTCTGGGCGAGGCCAGGAGCAAACCCGTTCTTAAACTATATTCCGACCGGTTTCGCTACACCGTAGCTCATCAGGGAATGAGAGTAACGGCCGTTGGGGCTGGTTTATATAGTGAGGGGAAACACGGTTTACGTAACCAACATGAACTTGCGTAAATACATGTCAAAGACCTGTGACGTGTATTAAAATGTTTGATGACCGGTTTGATTTATTCGTCATAGATACGTTCCTCATAAAACAGCACTAAGAAAAGTACATTAACCCTGCCCCTATTGGGGTCCGGTATGTACCAAGATGAAAAAAATGCTTTAGTTTAAGGTACAGTAAAACCTCCATATGTGGGCACTTTTCTCAGGTCCTTTTTCATTTATTCCATTGACTACATTATAAAGCCACCTCCCTAATCTGGGCATTTGGCACCCCAAAGATGTACCAAAATCTGTTAAAGTGGGCACTATTATTTTGTTCAATAAATATTTTACTTTTGTAAAATGGTAATATCTGGTGCATGGTGGAGATGTGCCTTGGGTGGGTCTCTACCAAGTTTGTTCAAATGGTCACGGTCCAGTGATTTTTGGATTTTTAATGAATTTTTTTGTTCTTTTTTGGGTATATCTTAAAAAATCTTCTTCTCCAAAACCGCTCACTCAATTGCTTTGATATCACACAGGAAAACTCCCTAGGACTCCTAGTTCTTAATTTGTTCACCAGGTGGCGCTGCAATTTTTTCCTAATTTTTTATGAATTTTTGTGTGTTATAGCTATTTTTGACTTCTTCTCCAGAACCATCACTCAGATTAAGCTGAAACATGGTGGATATGTTCCTTGTAGAAGGGTCAAACAAAACTTAGTTGTTCACTATGTGAGAATGCTGCAGATTCCTGATTTTTAACGATTTTTTCAATTCGGGTACTTATCGGTCAATGCAGCTTTCCTATTGATTACTATGGAAGTCAATGGGCATTCTAATGCTAATTCACATTTTCGACTTCTTCTCCAAAACCGTCATCCAGATTAATTTCAAACTTGGTGGCAATGTACCTTGGGTGGGTTTCTACCAATTTTGTTCACGTGGTCATGCTCCAGTGATTTTTGGATTTTTAATGAATTTTTTTGTTGGTTTTTTTTTGACAAATCTTGAAAAATCTTCTTCCCCGAAACTGCTTCCCCAAATGCTTTGATATCATACAGGAAGACATCTAGGGACTCCTTGTTGTTAATTTGTTCACCAGGTGGCGCTGCAATTTTTTTAAAATTAATTTTTTGTGTGGTTTTGCTATTTTTCACTTGTTCTCAGAACCATCCCTCAGATTAAGCTGAAATGTGATGGATATATTGTTGTGGAAGGGTCAAACAGTTGTTTACTAGGTGGCACTGCTTTGGATTCCTGATTTTTAAGGATTTTCAATTCGGGTACTTATCGTTCAATGCAGCTTTCCTATTGATTACTATATGTAAGTCAATGGGCATTCTAATGCTAATTCACAGGACAACTGACACAAAATTTACTGTTTACTTGATAACTTGAGATCTGAATTGAGTTAGCTACACATGTTTATTATTCTGTATGAAGGTCATGCTGAGACAGTACATGAATGACCTTGACCTCGTTTGTGGGGTCACAGTGCAACATACATGAATTTTACTCTTCATTATAACTTGAGAATTACTTGAACTTTGATGTTGCACATGTAGGTGTTCTTGTATAAAGGTCAGACTTACTCAGAACATGGTGTCCTTGATCCTTTCCCAAGTTCATAGAGCTGCAAGTGTGATGAATGTCAAGATCAGCTGAGGCACGGGCTGTTCACACAGCCCTCTTGTTTTACTCTTTCTCCATGAAGATCAATTAGATCCATTTGGTGCCACAGAGCTGTCTGTGATAGGCTTGTAGGAGTCAAAAATAGCAGAACTTGCTTGCCCTGTTGCCTGGGACAAGTTCCTTTGTTCTTGGACAAGCTCAAGTGCTTCCATTGGTTGCCGACCAGGCAGCTTTACAGTTTTCCCACAGTACGGGCAACAGCAACATTGGTGTTGTGTGTCAAGTCAGTCCTAATAGTGAAATGATGCAATGGACTTGGAAATTTCTTTGCTTAAAAAAACAAAACAAGACAACTGGTATCTTTTGTCAAGATCACCATATTAAGCAATGGGACTAACAGAAAGTGAAATCAAATTCAACCATGTAAGGTTCCATTGCTGGATGATGGGGTAAAGGGTACACTTCCTGTTGATGTTCAGTAACATCAATACTCAGTAATAACGCTTCCTGTTTGTGTTCAGTAACATCAGTACTCTGTAATAACACTTCCTGTTTATTTTCAGTAACATCAATACTCTGTAATAACACTTTCTGTTTATTTTCAGTAACATCAATGCTCTGTAATAATGCTTCCTGTTTGTGTTCAGTAACATCACTACTCTGTAATAACACTTTCTGTTCATTTTCAGTAACATCAATGCTCTGTAATAATGCTTCCTGTTTGTGTTCAGTAACATCAATACTCTGTAATAACACTTTCTGTTTATTGTCAGTAACATCAATGCTCTGTAATAATGCTTCCTGTTTGTGTTCAGTAACATCAGTACTCTGTAATAACACTTTCTGTTTATTTTCAGTAACATCAATGCTCTGTAATAATGCTTCCTGTTTGTGTTCAGTAACATCAGTACTCTGTAATAACACCATTTCATTAAATGAGTGGAACTGATAGTTTAAACAAGGTAGAAGTCCATGTTACAGTGCAGTTGGTGAAATCAAATTTGACATATTTTTAGAAGAAAAAGTGTCTGAGGAATTGGAGAACACTTGTCAAGTGATGGTCGGCTACATCTTGACTCACCCGTATATCTAATCAAGACAACATTCACGCTTTCCTTGTACTTATTGTTTGTACAATGTGTAATTTACATACATGTAATTGTAATGAGTGATAAGTCATGGTAATTTGATGTGTGTATATGTTTAATATCATCACCATTGTCAGGAATAGGATGTATTCATATTAAAATGCGGTCCTACTCTAACACCTATCGAGCAAAAGAGGGAGCCACCTGCATAAGGGCAGATCCATGTATTTAGCATGGTCAAAAGTAGTTTCCCAATAAAATGGACAACATGAACACAGAATAATCTTAAGAAAATGTATTAACTTATATTTGAAACATAAAGGATGCCTAAATTGATTAGAAATGGGCTCTCTTTTGGTTGAAAAGGTGTGATTTATGGATGTTTCTGTAGTATATAACACAAATCTGCCCTGATCATGGGGGAAGCATCAGTCTTTTGCCCTGGCAACACAGGAAGTGCGCAGGATTGCAGTTACATAGGAATATCTCCTATTGGAGGTAATAATGTACACCAGTACTTCCACTGAATGCACATTTATAAGATGTCATTTGTATGTAGAGAGTGAATGTGAGACTGATAACCAGATCCACAGAGGTCTGAGAGTGATGTAATTAGATCCACAAAAATCTGATAGCTGTTTAATTAGGTCCACAGAAATCTAAGAGTAAAGTACTTAGGTGCACAGAAGTCTTGGAGCTTGCCTTTCATGGTAATGTGTATGTCATTTATGCAGGGCCAGAATTTTGCAAAATTTTGCGAGAATCTATTTGGATTTTTGTCAATTAGGTTTCTTTTTAAAGAAAGACAAGTTCAGGAGAATCTTTACGAGAATGGATTCTTGGATTCTCGCCGAAACTCAGGCCCTGGTATGTCTCAAATGTTGATGACAGACAAGTGGGAATATATTCCACATGGTTGTCAGCGCAAGCTTGATAAGGAAAGAGATTGTTTTGTGTGGTGTTTGACAGGAGTGCAAGAAGACTATCTGGATCCAGGGAATAATTACATGGAAAAGGAGGGGTGGGCTGCATGCAATGCTGCCTTGTTATGGTATTGATCTGAATTTTTATTGCAAGCCATTATCATGGTGTCTTTAAAAAGACAAATGCACTGGCTGAGTGAAGCATTCTCCTTCCAGTCCTTGTAATAACACGCGGGTTGATACACTGGCTGAATGAAGCATTTCCTCCTTCCAGTCCTTGTAATAACACATGGGCTGACACACTGACTGAATGAAGCATTTATTCCTTCCAGTCCTTGTAATAACACATGGGCTGACACACTGACTGAATGAAGCATTTATTCCTTCCAGTCCTTGTAATAACACATGGGCTGACACACTGACTGAATGAAGCATTTCCTCCTTCCGGTCCTTGTAATAACACATGGGTTGATACACTGACTGAATGAAGCATTTCCTCCTTCCAGTCCTTGTAATAACACATGGGCTGATGAACACTGGCTGAATGAAGCATTTCTCCCTTCCCTCATGTTCGTCGTGTATATTGGATCATTTCCCATTCTGTTTTGCATATTTAATTAGATGTTGGAGTAAAACAATCAATGTGATCACATGCTAACACCTGAATCAATTTACCATACCAAGTGACAGACGAGGTCCTGCATAATAAAATCTGACATCAATCAAAAGTCATGTTTGATTTTTCATATATTTAGGGAGTTCAGGTCAGTTTCAAAGCAGTGTAGAACACTGTTATAAAGTCTACATTTGTCTGCAGGTGCAAAAGAAATTCTTTTTTCACAAGATCGTGATTTAGATGTTGCTGCTGCTATTTTACACATTAAACCTGTAAGGGCCACAGTTATCTGATAATTAATTGGAGCTGGGTTTGAATTGTATGTCCTGAGAGTTGATGCATCAGCTGTAAGCTGATAGTGTTACATTATAAAATGCTGGGTTTGGGTTGAGTGAAGAGTCTTTAGAACAGCCTTGTTTGTGACAGCATAGAGGACAGCCTTGTTTGTGACAGCATAGAGGACAGCCTTGTTTGTGACAACATAGAGAACAGCCTTGTTTGTGACAGCATAGAGGACAGCCTTGTTTGTGACAGCATAGAGAACAACCTTGTTTGTGACAGCATAGAGGACAGCCTTGTTTGTGACAGCATAGAGGACAGACCTGTTTGTGACAGCATAGAGGACAGCCTTGTTAGTGACAGCATAGAGGACAGCCTTGTTTGTGACAGCATAGAGGACAGCCTTGTTTGTGACAGCATAGAGGACAGCCTTGTTTGTGACAGCATAGAGGACAGCCTTGTTTGTGACAGCATAGAGGACAGCCTTGTTTGTGACAGCATAGAGGACAGCCTTGTTTGTGACAGCATAGAGGACAGCCTTGTTAGTGACAGCATAGAGGACAGCCTTGTTTGTGACAGCATGGAGGACAGCCTTGTTTGTAACAGCATCGAGGACAGACTTAACTGCGTGTAGATTTGCAACTTTATTTTCTACACCAGGCTGAAGAAAGGACTGTCAGCACAGTTGGTGTAAGTTAACATTGATTAAGAAGCTGACTGTACAACAGTGTGCTTTATAGGCATGTATGATACTTGTTCAGCTGCATTGAATGAGAGTTTACTATTCAAATTCCTCATGAAAAAGCTATGATTCAACTACCAGCATGTACACTATGGAGTTGTTTAAAGTCAGTGGGTTTACCTTGCGTGCTCAGGGACCGATATAAGACTTCTCAAATCTACAGCCCAAATTGGAAATACATACAGTGCTACCTCTTTTGAGAGACCACCCTCTCTTGAAAGACCATTTTGTAAAACCCCTAGTCCTATTCTTCCAATGTTATTGTACCTCTAATGAGAGACCACCTGTCTTGAAAGACCACTTTTATGAGGCCCCAAAGGGTGGTATCCCAAGAGAGGTACTACTGTACATGTATATTTTGCACAAAAAACAAAAACAAAAACGAAAAAAAAAATGGTCTGGGCCCTTGAGTAATGCAGTTTAAAATAGTTGAGCCATTTACATATTTCTGTAGCCAAATACAAAATATGCTAGCATTTGGCTATGGCCATTGTTCAGAGCAGTCCCTGCTGAGCAGACCTAGTTGTGTATGTTCTCAACTCCACACTGTGAAGTATAAAACAGCCATTTGTCTATTCAGGAGGGAAGATTTTGCTAGCAATGTAAAAGACCACTGAATGAGGCTTATATCAACATGGCGGCATGGACTGAGACCAGTGGGGCATGTATGGACACATTGGATACACCTGCGTGGTAATTGCTTAGAGACCACCTGAATTATTTATTGAATAATCATAAAGGTACGAGATTGAAAGGTGACTGGCAAGTAGGCTTACTTTATTATGTCTGTGTGTGAACACAGACATATTGTTTTACCCAATATTCTTTATCAGGCTTACTTTATTTAGTGTCTTTTTTTTTTTTTTTTTTCTTTTGAATCAGTGTAATTTTCATATAAACTGATAAGCTTTACTTGGTATCACACAAAAATTGAGAAAGTCTCAGGATATTAAATATCCCTACCTTCTCGTAGACCCATATGTTTTGTGTGGATTGTGAAGGAGAACAGATCAAGATTATTCAACACTTTCCATGTCACAGATGCTGGCATACACTTCCTGCATTGCTAGGAAGTAGAGGAAACCAAAGGACGTGGGGTGGGGGTAGGGGGTAGGGGGGGGGGGGGAAGTAGAAAGAAACACTGGGAATCAAACCCAAGTTTCAGAGATGGAAGGTTGTTGTATTGCTGCTTTGCCAACCGCACATCTGTAAATAAATATGACTGTTATTAAACATCCCCCCCCCCCATCCGCAATCCATTTTGTGATAGCAAAACTGAAATATTGGGAGAAATTGTCCATGGTGCTGTGGTCAGTCTGATAATTCAGCCACGTGTATAACAATCCAATGAAAGTGCAGCATTGAGACTGGCAGTGGTCACATGTCCCTTGAGACTGGCAGTGGCCACATGTCCCCTGAGACTGGCAGTGGTCACATGTCCCTTGAGACTGGCAGTGGCCACATGTTCCTTGAGACTGGCAGCGGTCACATGTCCCTTGAGACTGGCAGTGGCCACATGTCCTCTGAGACTGGCAGTGGTCCCATGTCCCTTGAGACTAGCAGCGGTCCCATGTCCCTTGAGACTGGCAGTGGTCACATGTCCCTTGAGACTGGCAGTGGTCACATGTCCCTTGAGACTGGCAGTGGCCACATGTCCCTTGAGACTGGCAGTGGCCACATGTCCCCTGAGACTGGCAGTGGCCACATGTCCCCTGAGACTGGCAGTGGTCACATGTCCCTTGAGACTGGCAGTGGTCACATGTCCCTTGAGACTGGCAGTGGCCACATGTCCCTTGAGACTGGCAGCGGTCACATGTCCCTTGAGACTGGCAGTGGCCACATGTCCCTTGAGACTGGCAGTGGTCACATGTGCCTTGAGACTGGCAGTGGCCACATGTCCTCTGAGACTGGCAGTGGTCCCATGTCCTTTGAGAC
Source organism: Hermodice carunculata (assembly GCA_964020975.1). Lineage (NCBI taxonomy): Eukaryota > Metazoa > Annelida > Polychaeta > Eunicida > Amphinomidae > Hermodice > Hermodice carunculata. Next base: position 6,842,574 of record OZ026618.1, read on the forward strand.
TAGCAGCGGTCCCATGTCCCTTGAGACTGGCAGTGGTCACATGTCCCTTGAGACTGGCAGTGGTCACATGTCCCTTGAGACTGGCAGTGGCCACATGTCCTCTGAGACTGGCATTGGTCACATGTCCCCTGAGACTGGCAGTGGCCACATGTCCCTTGAGACTGGCAGTGGTCACGTGTCCCTTTAGACTGGCAGCGGTCCCGTGTCCCTTTAGACTGGCAGCGGTCACATGTCCCTTGAGACTGGCAGTGGCCACATGTCCCCTGAGACTGGCAGTGGTCCCATGTCCCCTGAGACTGGCAGTGGTCCCATGTCCCTTGAGACTGGCAGTGGTCCCATGTCCCCTGAGACTGGCAGTGGTCCCACGTCCCTTGAGACTGGCAGTGGTCACACCTCCCTTGAGACTGGCAGTGGTCCCGTGTCCCTTTAGACTGGCAGTGGTCACATGTCCCCTGAGACTGGCAGTGGTCACATGTCCCCTGAGACTGGCAGTGGTCACACGTCCCTTGAGATTGGCAGAGGTCACATGTCCAATCCTGACCAGGATACTACAAGTATCAGCTGGAGTAAATACAGAGCACCATTGCAAGCTCACTTGGTGCTGTTTGAGTTTAAAGTGTGCAGGTTGTTGCAGAAGGACGTCTATCCACAGACCTGATAATCATAAAGGAGCTGCAAAAACGTGACCGGTGCATGTATACATGCAGAAATAGAACCATCTGTCAGGTGCCCAGGACCTGCTGAGGTACTCCCTTGTTATACATGGTGCCTTCAAGTGCCAGGGTTGTTCACACCTTGATTCCATACTGTCAGGTTGTCACATACACCTCTGCATGATTTGACAGTTAGGGATGGTGGTTGCCATGGCGATGGGTTGTTACACATATCCATGATTGTTGTAGAGGACGTGGGCCTAATCTGGTGATCTGTTTCAAGGACAGCAGACAAAAGATGCTACAATAAAAATATACAATGGCAGGGACGAGTAATGGAGGAAAACAGTCAGTTTTGATGTGATAGCAGCAGCAAGTGCATTGGGACTAGACCTTACCTTGCAGATTGATCAAGGCAGGCTCCCACATGTGATGGCCTTTCAAAATCAATAAAAACCTGGATACACTTGGACAAACCTGGCAAAGAGCTTGAGAGCAGGAATTACGTTGGCAGTAAATTGTACAACGAAGCCATCTTTGTGTGGCGGGGGACCAGGCTGCTGAGATGATTGAACGAGACCAGAGGAGCAGTGGTGGGAACCAGGAGCGCAGGGAAACCTGAGGCTCGGGACATTGCCAGTATTGGTCATTATTTGATTCAGGATATGAGCGCACATCACTGCTGGTCAAATCCTCGATTACTGATTGCTTGCAAACTATTGACTTGACTGCAGGACCATCAGGCCCAGTACACCTGCAAATTTGGCATCAGGTTTTGAAGTGATGAGTGGGTGAAAGAAGGGTGTCAGTGGAGACGCGTGACACCGACTGCGCTTGTTAATGGGCACCCGGGGATGTTGCATGGCGACATTTGCATCCCTGACAGTTGCATCACATTATCCCAGCAATATTGATAATCAAAGGACCACAACCACTTTTTCGTGGATGTAGCTTTGTCTGCCATTATCACCAGTATCTCTGCATCTTTCCACTGTGTAGCAGCCATTTCTAGGTCATAGGGTACGCCAAGCACAACCTCCAAGAATACGTTACCGCCAGATATTTTGTGACGACGTCTACTTTGTTATTTGGTGCTGGTGCATGTGAAATGTGAAGCTCTCCGCACATTGGATGTTGGAGTATTTATACCAGACCATATGCAACTGTGATTACCAAGTCTTTTGTGACAGCATTTATTTGGGGCTCAACCACCTGTCCCCCAGCAATGTTTGGTGAATGAGGCTGGGGCCATGTGACAGTGGAGCTGTGAGGACTGTCTGCAGGCACTCTGATGGAGGACGTGTGATACATCTGCTCACCCCACAACCTACGTAATTATCACCGTCGTTGTCTCACTCAATATTACAACCCATTATTCTTTTGTTAAAATGCCCCGAAAGACGCTACTGAAGAAGAAATCAAAGAGTAAGAGCAAGTGTGGCAAGCCATGGTTCTTAGATAGCACTGGGTCCTTGGTACTCATGGATACCTCCCACCCAGGTAATACAGACAGCCTGCTTGTATTGCATGGCTAATTAACCTTAGACTTTCTGCCTCTCTAGACAAGGCGCTGGGGCAGAGGAGATGATCTTGACAGGTCAGGGTTATAACCAGCTTTTTGTCTTGTCAGGTTAACTGAATTGAAGTCAAATTTGGGTTGGAAAAATTGATCAAATAATGGGGTGTACTGTGTCATGCTTGGTGCCCTACGCACCAGGGGCATTAGGATACTGTCGTGTATATGTCCACTGTATATACATACTTGTGCTTCACTGGAGAAACAATCTAGCACTTGAAGGTTTTTTATATTGTTGACTCCCTTTTGGCGAAATGAAACAGTGCTCTGCTGAAGGGGGGGGGGGAATGCTCACCTCAGGGTTGGTATGGAAACATGTATGACCCCCCCCCCCCCCCCCGTCATTTCAAGTCTTGATTCCTACTTAACTGTGAGATTTGTCTATAGACACTGTTTATCAAAAAGCTGGAAAATTTCCACTTTCTGTTCTTGTTTTTTTATTTTTGAGAATGACGGAATCTTATTGAGTGTCTCAATGGTCAAAGAAAATCAAAATGTACTTTTATTATGAAATTTGATCCTTATTTTGTGTGGCGAAAAAAAAACCCGTGTAGTATAAGGTTTCAGTCTTTCAGAGACCTGCAAATCATTTTTCAATGCCAAGTTACACTCCCCCACCTGCCAGATACTTCCCGTGCGTAATGCTAATGGTAGGATCCAGAGACAGCCCACAGGTGGCAGCACCTGACAGCAAAACTTTCTGTGTGGTACTGCCTGTCTGGACAGGCCACCCCACAGTCAGTGACGTCTATAAATCGGGGTCTCTCATGACAGGGAAATAATATTGGGAATTGTAAGATTTGTGACTCATTTAAGCAGTGTTCGAAGAGATGGGTTTTGGCCATTCTTCAGAATTCCACTGGTATTGTAAATAGAATACATCATGTGCAATAACTGATTAGTATTGTCCAAAATGTGTGTATCATTCCAAATCCAGCCCACATTGTGAAGAAGCTATGGCCTTTCTCAAGATAAGAATCACTGAGGAGACATGATAGAGGAGACTTTCAGCAGGAGAGCAGGGCTTGGTGTGTTATTGTGTGCCTGACAGTTGCTATTACTGGAAAGAAATGGCACTGTTTCAAAGCACTGTGAATAATGCATCATGTAGTTTCTTTGTCCATGCAACCTGGAATAATTACAATTGGCTGCCATGAATGAGTGCTCAAGTAAGTGTGGCTTGTTGGGGGGGGGGGGGGGGGAGGAGTTGTACCGGGTGAAGAAATAAAATATTCATAACTTTTAGCAGTCATTATTGGAAGACCATAGATTTTCCAACACAAAGGAACTAGAATTGATTGAACAATGGTGTCTTTCTGATATGGAACCGATTACTGCTTTAGATTCATACATTTTGTATGGTGATGTTTCATTCCATTTATTTTCATTTTAGTTTTTTTTTTTTACTGCCCTTGGCCAATGGCGAAGTGTTTATTGTCTTTGTCGTGTGTCTGTTCACTTGTGTCATCATTGTAACTTGTTCATGCGTTCACACATTACATATATATGGCAGGATCATGTACTAAAGGCATGTCCTATTGCAAAAGTAGGTCACTAGGTCAGTTATTTCTGTCACAGTAAAATGCAGTTCCTTATATATATGTGTCTGGTCTAGTGATCACCAGATGACAGCACCTTGCAGTCTTAACCAGTGCAAAGATTTTATTTCCGACATGCACGCCCTCTGGGGTCCAGGTGGTACATATGACAATACAATGTACATAAATAGATACATCTAAAATACACACAAGCACAGGTGGCACGTAATGGGTCATTCATTGCCATCCAGTGCCACCAGAGGGCAGACCAGTCTATAGCACAGCTCCAGCCTTGGCCAGACCTGGTTGGCTGCATTGGTCCTACAATTCACTTTGAATCGACTTGTCTGGGGACAAGTATCCCTATCTGTTACATGATATTTCTTTTGAATTTTAATTGCCCTGGACAGTTGGACATGCAGATTGTAGAACCCATAGCCCTGTGCTGGAAAGTACAGGGCAGACATTCATGCCTCTGTCATTTGACACAGTAGGGTCTTTTCTCTTATAATAAAAACTTAAAATTTGGTCTAAGATTATTTCAGGTTATTATTTAGCAAAAGATTGGCCTTTGTAAGAGACTTGAGATTATCATCTTTATACTTACCTTTTGGGCTTGAGTATGGTGTACAATTCTGTCACCACCACCCCGCCCCCAGCACCTAGTGGTGAAGAAAGGCAGGCTGTGCAGTGTTGGGGATAAACTGTAGGTACATGCTACTGGGGCCATTGTTAAAAAGTAGCATTGACGCATATGCCTTAAAAAAAAAAAAAAGACAAAGGAAAAAAAATGTGAGATCATAGGGATGTGGGACAAGTGATTTTAAGGGGCAAGATATTAATGAAATGATGCTGATGGAATTTGATGGATAAAGATGATGATGATGATGATGATGATGATGATGAGGATGATGATGATGATGATGATGATGATGGAATTTGATGGATAAGTGGGATGACAATGATGGGACTTGATGGATGAATGGGATGACAATGATGAAATTTGATGGGTGAATGGGATGACAGTGATAGAATTTGATGGATAAATGAGATGACACTTATTGAAATTTGATGGAGAAATGAGATGACAGTGATGAAATTTAATGGATAAACTGGATGACAGTGATGGGACTTGATGGATAAATGGGATGACAATGGTTGGATTAGATGGATAAATGAGATGATGATGATGAAATTTGATGGGTAAATGGGATGACAATGGTGGAATTTGATGGATAAATGTGATGGTAGTGGTGGAATTTGATGGATAGATGGGGGCCCCATTTGCAGTATTCAGAACTGAGGAGAGAACAAGTCTCATGGTTTAGTGTCTTGTTGCTGGATACTTGACTGGGTTTGGGATCTGGCAAAACTTTGTCTCCCTTGTTGCCTTTTCACCGACCCTATAGAGCCTGTATCAATAGTCATGGCATCTTGTCCCACTATTGCCCTGCCTGATTCATACATTCATGAACAAGTGAAAAACAAACCAGGAAGACTGGTTTGCACTGTACAGCCAGCATACCATGTGTTGACAGACAGTAAACACCAAGCAAGCAGGCAGAGTGAAAGGCAGTCACTTTCATGCAGTCAGTCACATTATTAATTTGTCAGGGGTGACACCCCAATGACAAATTCTTCAATTTGCTTTTCTTGTTCCTGGATTCAGGAAGATTTCACTAAATGATGTGTATTTCTGTGGCTGCAGAATTACATCAGGTCAGCTTTATAATGGAATTGCCGACAAAAGTTATCCTTTACCTGAGTTTGAATAACGTATCTAGCCCAGGTATACTGTGACATCACAATGTTTGTATTGGCTGTGGAAATAGTCTCCCCAGCGTGACGGCCATTATTCCCCACTTACTGCTTGCAGCATCCTGTTTTATTTTCTAACACTCATTTACCTTGCAAAAGAAAAAAAAAGCTTTATCATGAACAGTTGAAGTTGTCATCGATTTATTTTGAGGTCAGGTCCATTGATATTGCTCAAATGAACAATTTGCCACCTAGGCTGATACCTTGTTGTGACAACCTTCATTCATCCCTTAAGGCTCTTATCAATTCTGTTAATAATTTTACAATTTGGGGTCAATTGAAATTCATTTGATCAAATATGATTATTAATAACGTGTATGACATTTAATTTTATAATTTTCAATTAATTGACAGTCCACCATTATACATCATTCCATTGTTGTTCTCTGTCAAATCTTGCCAACAATATCACGTGATTTCCAAATGTCACTACTTGGGGAATTCTCTTGAAGCTCAGTGCCATGCCATGTGCCTGTGTTGCCTGTATGACCTCATTCTCTTATTAAGTGACTCTGCAAGCCTCCTGGAGAGTTTAAAACTTATGCTGTATTATTGTGTTTCCAACTATGATACATTGCAAATTGTACACATCGCATTGGAGTATGTGACTAGGTTGGTGCAGTAAAGTTTCCGATGTATGATGATGCAAGTTGATTATTATAACCCCACAGTCATGGTCATGGCACATTATAGCCCCACAGTCATGGTCATGGCACATTATAGCCCCACAGTCAGGGTCATGGCACATTATAGCCCCACAGTCAGGGTTATGGCACATTATAGCCCCACAGTCAGGATTATGGCACATTATAGCCCCACAGTCAGGGTTATGGGACATTACAGCCCTTATTACGATGCCCACCTTTTGTATATTAGCAGAACTCAACAAAGAATGACAACAATGATATAACTTTAACAATAACACTATATTAACAATCAAAATCAGTACAAAGTAAGTACACTTATCTCTGGTATTTCAGCAGTCAAACAGTCTTAGATAAATCCTAATCCCAGGTGAGATTATCCACAGGTACTGTCCCACAGTTCCAAGTCCTATGACAGGTGCCAAATGATCTGGTACAATTTCCACAGAGGTACAGTTGGGGTCCAAAGTGGTACTGAAAGGTATGGTGCTGATCCAATCCCTCAGAGGTACGGTTTGGTTCCAGTGTGGTACAGTATACCAGTCCACTCAAAGACAATGCAGCACCAAATATACAAGTCTACTCCAGACACTGTCCACACTCCACAGGTACAATGTAAACAATTGCTCGTAGTCCCAATGGCTTGATGACAACACACAGCTTCTGTCAGATCCTTCAGAATTCTCTCTTCTCCTCCCTCAGTCAGGAAAGCATCTGCTTTATATATCTGCAGATAAATCTCTTAATTTGTTCCAGAGTTTTCCACTTAGTCACACATCCCAGTGCATTGAGACCTGACTGGATCACCTCATATGAATGTAGATTACCATTCTAGCCTATTCCACAGGTGTACCAATTACATGTGAGTCACCCACAGAGCAGGCCAACTCAGTGGCTCTGCAGTGACCCTGCAAAGTATTCATTGAACTCACTGAATGAATACATAGATGTCTCCAAATGAAAACAAACAGCTGTACACATTTTCATAACACCCCACAGTCAGGGTCATGGCACATTATAGCCCCACAGTCAGGGTTATGGAACATTATAGCCCCACAGTCATGGTCATGGCACATTATAGCCCCACAGTCATGGTCATGGCACATTATAACCCCACAGTCAGGGTTATGGCACATTATAGCCCCACAGTCAGGGTTATGACACATGGTCACATGTGCAAGCCTCCAAACACCCCCAAATTCAAGTTTGGAGGACAGTAATTAGGCCAGTGAAGGCACCAGGATAATTAATTTATTTGTATCTAGTGCCCTCTATAGGCAATAGAAACATACAGTGTATACAACCATCAAGGTGTCGGTATCGAGCTGCAGACAAGAATAGTAATAGCATACACGGACACCAAAGATAGAGAAAAAAAAAACAGCACCAGAATAGAGTATAGATATGATATTCATATAGAACTACTTGTAATTGTATATTCAGATAATTGCATGAAACTACTGATTAAAACAACACAGAGTAAAGAGCTTGGACTGCGGAATAGGGCAATGACTACCAGGAAGTGGTTCTGGACAAAAAGACACCAGTATAATAATGAGTAGAGATTAGGTGCCAAGTCTTCATACTATTCTAACTACCATTTTTCTTGTCCTGTCTTAGTTTGCTGGGCTGGCACTAGCCAATTAGCCATAGGCTAATGATTGTGGAATTTGATTTAAAAGAATTTGCAAACCTTTATCCAAATTGGCCAAAGAAATATTTGTTACTCTGTAGCTTGAAAATCAGTTTTACTGTGTTATCATCGAACTGTCGCCTATAAGATATTATATGTTTGTATAGATGTGAGGTGACTTTGGCTAACAAAATAAAATTCTAGCACAAGCCCATATTTACTTCGTAACTAAATTTATGCAGATATGATTTGTGGTAAGACTTACCTGACAAATTCCTGTAATTGATAATGTGGTCTTGTTCAACATAAATTTGGGTGCAGTGGCAGACTTTGCTATCTGCAGATTTTGATGTTACACATTGAGTTCGTATTCATTATTAATATCAATGCTGATAACAAAAAATAGATGAGATCAAATTGTGGGAGAGAAAACCCAGTTTAAGGAAGTGGTGGATATGCTGTGGATTGCACTTTTGTGTATGAGTGACATCAAGTACCAGGCACTAGGCACATCTTATGGTTTTGATAATGAAGGGTTCGTTAGACCTTTAGGTTCCATATTTCCTCCATTTCCCTCAATTCAGTTTTATGACAGAACAGGCGAGGCCACTAATCGTGCTAATGGATGTGAGTACTCATCAAACATGTCTGATCCCGTAGATAAATAAATGTCCTGCAACACTTCTATATGGATCAGTAAAGCCAGATGTCCACTGAATAAATTCTGCACATCCCTTGGCAACTCCTTTCAGTGTGTCACTGCCTATTGATAATATGGAAATACAAAATCGTGAAAAATTCCATTTTTCCCAGGTAATTTTACAAGACAACTTCATCAGCTTACAAGATGACTCCTTAGTCTTCAATTTTAATGGGTACAATCAGAATGTATTTCAGAGCCTGAAACATCTACCCAAACATTCTGGTTGGCTAGGGGTGTACTCCTGTGTTGTCATCACATAAATTGTGAAGAACCAGGTTATTTAAGCTATTTCGATACAGACATACACACGAGCAGTCTCAGTTGGCCCAAATTTATCATTGCCATGTCTGCAGAGAACATTTTCAAATTATTAGCTAGCAAATTTCAGAATTAAGTGACAGGAGTACAGTGGTATTAGTCTTGAAAGACCACCTGTTCAACATGCATGTGCAGAACTTTAGCTATGCAGACAGAAGTGACCTCTGGTGGCAGGGGACCATAACATATCAGACTTCCTCCTCATGTCAGCAAACAAGTTGGCAACCTCATGCCATTATATGAATGTCTGGCTACTTGCAAGTGAAAGAACGCGCATAGTTAAGAAACTTAAGTCCCATCAACATTTGTTGATCATTGTGATGTTCAAAAGATGATGTTTTTACTTTTTCAGGTGTCTTCGATACAGTATGTTCAAGTCTAAACTCGCCAGTGTTTGAGTCATCCGTTGGCGCCAGAGACTCGGACATCGCCTTCCTGGCAGAATGGTTGAACAGTAACATTATGCAATCCCTTGTTAAGGTAAAGCTTCACCACCTCCATAAATGAGGTGTTTCACTGTATTTGTAAGTCAACAACAAGCAAGCTGTTTATGATAAAGGGTTTTTTATTTTTAGGTTAGCATCCAGTTATATATAAGAAAGTCATATTTCTGTATTTAAAGTAGTATCCAAGAGTGAGTTAAATTAAACAAGATTACTTGTGTCAAAAGAGTACGTCTTTGGTGGTGTGATGTCTGTTTGAAATACAGTATAAGGTGGGTAATTATGGAAAAACTTGTTCAATAGCAACTAGCAGTATAATTTCCGCTATGTCATCAAAAAATTACAAGACATTTTAGTTCTTTGAACATAACCCCAATGAAGGCTCCTTGATGAATTCTTGCGTGAAGTTGTTATCATGTACAATTAAATACAGGAAATGCATGAGGAGATTGTAGAGTTAATAGTGAGGCTGGGCCTAGGGAAATAGGTGGGAGGCTGGGTGTAGTGAGACACATAGGAGGCCAGGCTTAGTGAGATATGTAGGAGACTGGGCATAGTGAGACAGGTTGGAGGCCAGGCACAGTGAGACACATAGGAGACCAAGCATGGTGATATACATAGGAGACCAGGCATAATGATATACATAGGAGACTTGGCTTAGTGAGACACATAGGAGACTAGGCTCAGTGAGACACATAGGCGACTAGGCTTAGTGAGACACATAGGAGGCTTGGCATGGGGAGATATGTAGGAAACCGGGCATAGTGAGACCCATAGGGGGCTGGGCATAGTGATATACCGTATTCATTCCAATTGGCGCACTATGCACTTAAAAATATTTTACATCAGAACCCAGCCCAGAAAAATCGATCATATGCACACACGCCCATTTTTCCCATGGCAAGTCTTCCAAAGAGTTGGAACAGTCATCATATTCACGTCAGTAAAATCGCCAGTAAAACTATCAATTTAGATTTTGTTGACTCACCTAAACACCATAGGATGATTACATACATATCAAACTTTATTTCTGTCGATAAAAAACAAAAATTTTGGTAAACAGAGGTTACATTCAGCCAACTAAATGCCTCGGGCTGCCTCCCATGTGAGCAAGCCATCATAGCTGCCTAAGCAGGAAGTGGTTTCTGAGCATGTGCAGTATGACAGGAAGTGCTCAGCAAAGAGGGAGTTCTTGTTTTCAAAGTACACATGGAGATGCAGATAAGGTGAAGAGCATTTAAAAACACAACAAACAAACCATGATGCTTTTTGTGATAAAGAATTGTACTTGATTGGAAAACTATTGATTTCATAGCTAGTCATGCATGGTGATAAAAGAGTTACATTGAAAACCACACCAGTTTCACAGTATGTAACTGTGGGATCATTCATTCAAAGTGTGTGTGTGTGCACTTATTGGGGCATGTCCAGTAAAAGGAAGGAATACGGTACATAGGAGGCCAGGCATAGTGAGATACACAGGAGGCTTGGCATAGTGAGACATGTAGGAGACCAGGCATAGTGAGACATGTAGGAGACCAGGCATAGTGAGACATGTAGGAGACCGGGCATAGTGAGACATGTAGGAGACCAGGCATAGTGAGACATGTAGGTGACCAGGCATAGTGAGACATGCAGGAGACCAGGCATAGTGAGACATGTAGGAGACCAGGCATAGGTAGACAAGTAGGAGACCAGGCATAATGAGACATGCAGGAGACCAGGCATAGGTAGACATGTAGGGGACCATGTAGGAGACCAGACATAGGTAGACATGTAGGAGACCAGGCATTGTGAGACATGTAGGAGGTGTGAGAGTCTGTGTGGCTGCTGTACACTGCTGCCATTATGGGTATTGATTGGCTCCACAGTGCCTGGTAGTAAACCCCCTGAGAAGGCTGTCTTTTGTCGATGAGTGTTTGTGCATCGATGCGTCTGGCTGTGCAGTACCCTGTCATTCCTTGGTGTGCAATATAAACAGAGACTATAGTGATGTGGAGTGACGACCTGCTGCCCTGGCGGCTTCAGCTGCTGATGTGTGCGTGGTAGACTTGTAGTCACATATTGTTGCTAGATTTGCCAGGTTCAGCATGGTAATGTGCGGGTGCTACACTTGTTAAAGTTAGTCCTCAGGATTCAGCTGTAAGTAAATCAGAATATTGGCCTGTTTATATTCCACATCAAAAGAGCTAATGTAAAGTAAAAGTGCATATAATAACATATACGTGGTCAAAAATTTATGATTTTGCTTTGCTAGGCAGATCATATTCCTACTATCCATATGCCAGGTAGGACATGACTTGCCAGACAAGTAGTACAGTAGCTATCCATGTGCCAGGTAGGGCATGACTTGCCTGTCAAGTGGTACAATAGCTATCCATGTGCCAGGTAGGGCATGACTTGCCAGACAAGTAGTACAGTAGCTATCCATGTGCCAGGTACGGCATGACTTGCCTGGCAAGTGGTACAGTAGTTATCCATATGCCAGGTGGAGCATGACTTAACTGGCAAGTTGTACAATAGTTATCCTATGACAGGTGAGGCATGACTTGCCTGGCAAAACATGTTTTAGCTGCCTATGTGCCAGATAGAGCATGACTAGCCTACCATACACCAGTCGTCAAACCTGTGACAGTTCTGGTGGCATAAAGATGGGTCGGTTTGCAAGGCTTTGGGTGCAGATATAAATGTTAAAATTTGTGGTATAAAAGATGGGCTTGTGTGGACTTTTGTTTGTTTTGTTGCAGGCCCACGACACCCTGGTGGAGACCTCCTTGAACCCAGTCAGCTGTGATAATATTGAGCTGCTTAAAGACATTCTTGATGACCTTGACTCTAAGGAAGACAGGAACCCCAAGGCCAAGGAACTCCGAGATGTCTTAAGAAACCCACATTTTATGGTAAATGCTATATCTGTCTTGAAATACTGTTGTCAGTTCTGTGTTGTTTCCTGCTGTACCTTACTTTAGAAACCAGGCAAGTTTTGATTTAATCCCATTCTGGCTGTTGTAAACAGATCATAGACAGCTGTAGAACTGTGTCGAATACAGTGGTCCCTCTTTTGAGCGACCACCCCTAGCGCAGACCAAAAAGTGGTCGTATAATGCAGGTGGTCACTCATTGGAGGAACCCCACATGCACGACCTAAACGGCTCAAATCCTGGGCAGCCTTCCCCTAGCTGGTGGTAGCGAGGTACGCAAATTTCTGTCACCACCAGCTCATCATGATCGATTACATGTGCTTTGAAAAGAAATCATTCATTAAATTTAACAATTACAACCCTTAAAATCTTTATTTCAATAAAGAAGTCTTGTCTGGGTGCTGAAATATGTGTGTCGCAACTTGAAAATATTTGCCGGTTGTGAGTTTTGTCTTTTTCCCATTACGCTCAATTAGTCAATGGGCCTGATGTTTCACTGGATACGGAGCCTTCTCTTGGGAAGTAATGAGCTTAAACTGTTGTAAAATTGTTTTGATGGCATAACTCACTGTGTTAACTTTATTCCACTCATTCGGTGGAGCCTAACTCACCGTAATTCATAAGTTATGGATCAAAATAAGACTCGGCATTTTCCTACAGCCACCACGTGTGTTTTGGGCGCCATGTTTACTTTGATCTGAACAGAAGTAAAAATAGATCGACTCACTTCGTCAGTGTCGGTCGCAGTCATGCAGCCAAGCACGTGTTTGATCGGGGTTTTGATCTAGCGAAAGTTATCATCGTTCAGTTAGAAATGAGAACACTAAATAATGATATTTTTGTGGTTTTGTGCTTATATGCCACAGTTAGGTTAGATTTTGCATGCAAAAAATCAATGACCACGTGGGTTGTCGATCTCCGGGAAAAGACTAAGATTGTTCTAGACATTTCCGGAGATCATCGGCAACCTTCATTGTGCATTTGGATTTGAATCATTTCAAGATGGATGATGTAAACGATCATCAGTGCGAGCGATCAAGTTCCCATCACAAGTAAATTTCTGCTGATCATTATGAAGTTCAGTTCAGAAAACAATCTATAATATCCCGTCATACAGAGAAAGAAATATAGTGGTCGAAATCCTCTCAGATCTGTTATGGAGAGGCCTGATACATACGGAGTATGCCACATTCACTGCCATTGTAAAAATGTAAATAAATGGAAAGATCCTACGCGAGAATTTTAAATGAGGAATAGATACAGATTGATCAAATTAAAAAATTGTTTTAGGAAATTTACTGTTGAAAGAAGTCCTTTATTGTTTGCATTAACTACGTTTGACAAGAATCATGTCAATTTTATAACTGGGCAAGTTGCCTGCATGTGTTTTCTTGGCCGACTTGAGACGTAATGGCTGAATATGGCTCAAATTTGTGTTTTGTGGTTGCAAAATCTGCTCTTTTGCATGGTCGCTGGTCGTGTTTAACAGGTGGTCGTTCATTAGAGGTAGCTTATTTTAGAAAAACAACTTTGGCGACCAAATGTGGTCCTTCAAGCTCATAGGAGGGGTCGTTTAAAACAGGGACTTCTGTACAGTGTCTTCTCTGTCAGTCTGTTGAATTCACTGTCTCCGCTCAGTCTGTTGAATACACTTTCTCCTCTCTCTCAGTCTGTTAAAAACACTGTCTCCTCTCCCAGTCTGTTGAAGACAAGTGTTGTCTTCTCTCTCTGTTTGTCAAAAACACTGTCTCCTCTCTCAGTATGTTGTATACACAGTTTCTTCTCTCAGTCTGTTGAATACACTGTCTCCTCTCTCTCAGTCTGTTGAATACACTGTCTCCTCTCTCTCAGTCTGTTGAATACACTGTCTCCTCTCTCTCAGTCTGTTGAATACACTGTCTCCTCTCTCTCAGTCTGTTGAATACACTGTCTCCTCTCTCTCAGTCTGTTGAATACACTGTCTCCTCTCTCTCAGTCTGTTGAATACACTGTCTCCTCTCTCTCAGTCTGTTAAAAACACTGTCTCCTCTCTCTCAGTCTGTTGAATACACTGTCTCCTCTCTCTCAGTCTGTTAAAAACACTGTCTCCTCTCTCAGTCTGTTGAATACACTGTCTCCTCTCTCTCAGTCTGTTAAAAACACTGTCTCCTCTCTCAGTCTGTTGAATACACTGTCTCCTCTCTCTCAGTCTGTTGAATACACTGTCTCCTCTCTCTCAGTCTGTTAAAAACACTGTCTCCTCTCTCAGTCTGTTGAATACACTGTCTCCTCCCTAAGTCTGTCTGCACCCGCTATGATTTATGTTGGTGGGTTGTATGTGTAAATGGTGTGCATGCTTTAAGTTAATTGTAAAACAAATATTCTGTGGTCAGTTTGGCTGATCTGTGTCTTGTTTAAAATGAAATACACTAAGTTACCGGCCTAGGGCAGTGAGTAAAACATTGGGTAGCAAGATCTCACCTATAATGTGACCCAATTGTGAATAGAGAATGCCTTAGCAGCCATAGACACGGTTGTATCTGGCTGAACTATAGCAACAGTGCTGCCCTCTTGCAGGAATCAAACACAAAAGGAAATTTACTTTTATTAGGACCAGCAGCTGATTGGGCAAAAATTGCTTTGCTTGTCATGAAACTGATGCATTTCATGTATAAAACCAGGTAAAATAATTTTATGATTGATATATTTATGGTACAGTTCATTAAATAATGTGTAATTTAATTGTTAATACAATGCACAGTACATGTGTACTTTAATTATTGATATGTGTGACATAGGTGATGTTTAGTGATTGAAGTACTTAGTAAACTGAGGGAGTTTGTTGTGGGTAACTTGCAGTGTCATTTAGTCACTAAACTACTTACTAAACTGTGCAAAGTTGTTGCAACTGATGCGTAAGTTTATTGTGGCTAATGTTTGAGTTAGTTGTGGCTAACTTATGAGTGCTGTGGCTGACATGTGAGTTTATTGTGGCTAACTTATGAGTGCTGTGGCTGACATGTGAGTTCATTGTGGCTAACTTGTGAGTTTGTTGTGGCTAACCTGTGAGTTTGTTGTGGCTAACTTGTGAGTTTGTTGTACCTTGTGCAGGCCCTGATGGAGGCCCATGATGACATCGGTGCCAAGAACTATGACAACCAGACTGATGCATATCCTGTGTTTTCTGCTCCCCCACAAGTGTTCAACGTTCCGCCCACTGATGCTATCAGGATGGTAGGCATCAGGAAGAACCCCGAAGAGCCATTGGTAAGCCGTGATTTTGTTTGTGAACATGAAATGATATGAAACCTTTCCAGTCAAAACCTTGTGTGTACAAATGTGATTTTCAATGGACAGAGTTTGGCTGAGCCAGTATGGAGAACAACAATTTTTTTTTAAAGTTTCATGGAATGTAAAGTGTAAAAATGCAAGTGGTATATGTGAGCAATTTCACAATTTAAGTCTTTTGTGTTAAGTACTGTCATAGTGTAGTTACAAGAATTTAATTAAAACATAATAGTACACTGTTCAATGTTAATATGTGGAGGTTAGTTTAACAGTGTATTGACAATAATTAAATACCAGAAAGGCGTGTTGTAATGTTGTGTATAAATGCA
Organism: Hermodice carunculata; assembly: GCA_964020975.1. Lineage (NCBI taxonomy): Eukaryota > Metazoa > Annelida > Polychaeta > Eunicida > Amphinomidae > Hermodice > Hermodice carunculata. The sequence continues at coordinate 6,858,417 of OZ026618.1, forward strand.
GTGCAAATGGTCCCTATGTAGTCACTTAAATTGTGCTGTGTGTTGCTTCATAGAAAGTCTGGTACCCTGTATTGGTAACCAGGGAACCATTAAGATGTTCCCTTATAACAAGCTCTAGACTGTTGTAGAGGCACTAATTCTCTACATGTGTAAATGCTATTGCATAACTGTGGTGACCTTGTAATACGCCTTGTATTACTCCCTTATGGCAGGGTATAACGGTTCGAGTGGACAATGGAGAACTGGTCATAGCTCGAATTATGGCCGGCAGCATGATAGAACGGCAAGGTGACTGGTCATGCGATGTTGTTGGTGGTGCCCCCTAGCACAAAACTCAAATTTGGTATCCACTTTCCTGGGCCTGGTATATTCCTAATTGATGTCTCCTTTTTCTTGTGTTCTGAAGGGGAATTTTTATATGCCTCGCTCATTTGAAACGATGTTTTGTAAAGGTGTTTTAGACTCACAAAAAAATAAAGGCCAGGAATTTAGATACCAGTTTCCCACAATATTGTGATAGCTTTCAGTTTAACCAATCATTAATCCCACTTTGTTTGCCCTGTAGTGGTGGAAACTGGACTTTATGTGCTAATTTTGTGTCTGGATTTTAGTTTTGACTGTGTTCAAAGCCAACCATGAAACTGTGGAGGTTTGTTGAACATGTGGTAAACATTTATTTTGTACATTTGTGTGATTTCTGCAGGCAAGGGTCATGAAAAATATAACTTCCAATGTACTGGTGTTAGTCTTGCTGTGAGCAGGAAGCTTGTGTACAGCTTGTACATATATTCAACATTATAATGATGTCCAAGGGGTAGGGGGTAGACTGGAAAGAAAGTCAATTTGGCAGCAAGTGTCAGGAATATCACTTGACAACATGGATGCCAGGCCCGTGACTGTGGAAATCACTCAAGTCTGTATTGTCAGTGCTCAGCGATAACAAGGTTCATACACGTCAGATAGGTCCACAAGTCGACTTCTGCATTTCCAATCAGGAAGAAAAATATAATAATAAAAGAGACATCTAGGCAGGCAGTATGTGAAGACATCTAGGCTGGCAGTATGTGAAGACATCTAGGCTGGCAGTATGTGAAGACATCTAGGCTGGCAGTATGTGACGACATCTGGGCTGGCAGTATGTGAAGTCTTTTCTAAATGCAGGATACTCTGAAGCTGTTATATCAAACGAAAATGTTCAAGTGGCCATTGGAGTTATTAAATGTATATTAAAAGTCAAGGTTATGTAGAGGTGGAGACCTGGAGGCCTAAGTGTATGAGTGCTGTTGTGTGTGCTATATGTGGGCTTGTACTGACATCAATACTAATGTTGTGCTGTGGTAGTACCTCACCGGAGTCTGACTCCATGTCTATATGTTGTGTGCCCTCCCTGCTACACCCCTCTCTTACAACACACTAGGGAATCACCGTAAGATCGGAGAATGGGGAGCTTGTCATCGCCCGAGTTTTAGCCAGCAGTGTCGTTGAAAACCAAGGTGAGGCTCACCGTTTTTGCCTGTTGATCACAGACTTTTGCTCATCTGAATACATCACAATTTAACATTTTAATTCCTGACAAAGAGACCATGGTTTAAGTGACAGCAAGAGTTTAGTTCCAGTAGGGATACTGGTAGTAACAGTCGGCAGCTTTCCTCGATGCACTTTGGGCACGTTACACCCAGAGGTCATGAGGAAGACTGCGGACTTTGTGCCCAACTTGGCGCTAAAAGAATTACATGGACACCAGGTATGTACGAAGTGGTTCAGCACATGTCACCATAACAACTGTCAAAATTAACAGAAATGCATGCTGGGAAATATGAATTTTGGTTGTACAGTTTGAAAACCCCCCATTGGAATAACTGAAGATTTCATCATGTTTTTTGTGCTACATGCTTGCCAAAAAAGGGGGGGGCAAAGTCATGATGGTTATAGATGTGTTTGACCTGTCACTATGAGAGATGGTGAAGGACCACAGCAGTGAGGCTGAGTGAGGACTGGGTGAGGACTGAGTGAGGACTGGTTGCTCTCCCTGCTCTTTGTTCTTACAGATTTCCCTCACTGTAAGTCACATGGGATGCATATTTTGCCATATCTTATATATTGATAAAGAACAACCAGGGTTTGTTACATTAATTTATTTGAAGAAAGGTGGATTGTAAAGCCTGATACATTTGTTATCAATGGGTAGGGCAGCCTTCACAAGGGCCTGCTGTCACTTACACTGGGCACAGACATATAGCCCTGTCTCACATCACTGGGTACACAGACATATAGCCCTGTCTCACATACACTGGGTACACAGACATATAGCCCTGTCTCACATCACTGGGTACACAGACATATAGCCCTGTCTCACATCACTGGGTACACAGACATATAGCCCTGTCTCACTTACACTGGGCACACAGACATATAGCCCTGTCTCACATCACTGGGTACACAGACATATAGCCCTGTCTCACGTACACTGGGTACACAGACATATAACCCTGTCTCACAGACATATAGCCCTGTCTCACTTACACTGGGCACACAGACATATAGCCCTGTCTCACATCACTGGGCACACAGACATATAGCCCTGTCTCACATACACTGAGTACACAGACATATAGCCCTGTCTCACATACACTGGGCACACAGACATATAACCCTGTCTCACAGACATATAGCCCTGTCTCACTTACACTGGGTACACAGACATATAGCCCTGTCTCACATCACTGGGCACACAGACATATAGCCCTGTCTCACATACACTGGGCACACAGACATATAGCCCTGGCTCACATCACTTGGCACACAGACATATAGCCCTGTCTCACATCACTGGGCACACAGACATATAGCCCTGGCTCACATACACTGGGCACACAGACATATAGCCCTGTCTCACATCACTGGGCACACAGACATATAGCCCTGGCTCACATACACTGGGCACACAGACATATAGCCCTGGCTCACATCACTGGGCACACAGACATATAGCCCTGGCTCACATCGCTGGGCACACACATATAGCCCTGTCTCACATACACTGGGTACACAGACATATAGCCCTGTCTCACATACACTGGGTACACAGACATATAGCGCTGTCTCACATACACTGGGTACACAGACATATAGCCCTGTCTCACATACACTGGGCACACAGACATATAGCCCTGTCTCACAGACACTGGGTACACAGACATATAGCCCTGTCTCACATACACTGGGCACACAGACATATAGCCCTGTCTCACAGACACTGGGCACACAGACATATAGCCCTGTCTCACAGACACTGGGTACACAGACATATAGCCCTGTCTCACATACACTGGGCACACAGACATATAGCCCTGTCTCACATACACTGGGCACACAGACATATCGCACTATCACACATTACGGCAAGACAGCACATGATAGTGGTTACACAGACACAACACTGTCAGACCCCACCGGCTACACAGACACAACACTGTCAGACCCCACTAGCTACACAGACACAACACTGTCAGACCCCACTAGCCACACAGACACAACACTGTCAGACCCCACCGGCTACACAGACACAACACTGTCACATCACTGACTTCACAGACATGACATTCACACAATACTGGCTACAGACAATGTCGCACATCACTGGCTTCACAGACACAACACTGTCAGACATCACTGGCTACACAGGAGCATAACACTAAGACATCACTGACTACACCTACACGGTCCTGTCATACATCATGGACACAACACTGTCCCTCATCACAGACCACTGACACACGCAAGTCATATTGCTGTCGCACAGACACATAACACTCACACCACTCACTACACAGAAAAATAACACTCACACGACTGACTACACAGACATAACACTCACACCATTGACTACACAGACATAACACTCACACCACTCACTACACAGAAAAATAACACTCAGATGACTGACTAGACAGACATAACACTCACACCACTGACTACACAGAAAAATAACACTCACACCACTCACTACACACAAAAATAACACTCACACCACTGACTAGACAGACATAACACTCACACCACTGACGACATAGACATAGCACGTACACATAATTGGATACATATACGCAACATTGTCATTGATCATGTGATATGCAGACACATAACAGACGTGTTTAAAGAAGTTTCACTTTAGACTGGGTCTGGTTTTCTCAACGTGATTACACAAATGTGAAGATTTAGACTCAGTCTGAAATTTAATTTGGTTTGAGAGTACAGCCACAAGCTCACATTGCAAAAGTGATGGCAGTGACATAAGTATCACTTAAGTACAGTTAATTTCACAGGTCAAGACGAGTTCTGTTTGTTCCCTCAGTATGAGGGTAAGTTGCACAATGCTGTAATTGCAAGTACGTTCTGTTTCCTCTATGTATTAGTAGCTGTAAAGGGTCACACATTGTGTCAGTGGTGACTAAACGCCTTGGAAGTTGTAGCATATGAATATAAATGTCTATACCCTGTGTGCTCATGTTGTCAATTATTGCAAAGAAGATGTATGTGTTTTAACATACATGTGTGTGTGTGTATATATATATATATATATATATATATATATATATATATATATATATATATATATATATATATATATATATATATATATATTGGAAATAAATGCAGACTCGGTAAATAAACTGCATTACCGTGTTGATATGGCACTCGTACATAACTACCTCCATTGAACCATTTTTTTTTTTAGGAATGGGGATTTGGTCGAGTGGATATGTGCGTTCCCCATTTCAGCTAGGCAACTGGTGCCAAAGGTTGCAGGGTCGAGTCTCGCTCATTCCAAACATAAAATATATATATATATATATACACATACTCACACACATACATAGATACATACATAGAGACATACATACATATATAAGATTTATTTACTCATGTACAGCCAGTATTTTACATGCTCCATACAACCCACTTGACTGAGGGTTACTAGAGGTTTAGGACAAGTACTCATTGAAACTTTGTTTTGTGCATTTTAACATGTTCAAAATATTTAATGCAAGGGAAGAAAAAGTATTATCATCAGTTGTGCAGTTTGTTCTGTTGATTCAAACAAATTAAATTCTTTCTTCGAACATGACAATACTACAATAATAGCTGTGATCTATACCTGTACCATTAGTCTACAACTACAAGGTGTGTACACACATAATACATGTACAGGGAAAGGAAACATGTCTATGTTCCTGCTTCCTGTATATGTATTCAGCCAGCAGCTACTATTTTGCCAGCTGAATTGACCTCCCCTTCTGTTTATTGTATAATTGTATGAATAAATAAACGGCACCATTAAAAATGTGTAGTATTTATGAAATAACAGCACCAAACCTATAGGAATACATATCCATGGAATTTCATGTCATCTTTTCAAGATCTTGAAAATTGATTTTGATGTAGCATTTTGTTTTAATGCATGGTTTTTTCCTTCAATCTTGCATTGATAGCACAACCATGAAAAAATACCACTGGAGGTTCTTTAATTTTGGAAATTTTGTCCTGGAAAGTACTTGTGCAGTCACTGAATTTCCAAGCTGTTGAAGTGTGTGGACCAAGTTGCAGAAGTGATTAGGCTTCCTTTGTTGATTTCCAATCAGTAGATCACTTCATTTACCTCCACTTTGAAACGTTATTTCAAGGATCCCAGTTCCTTGTCTCAGTATTTTAAAGGTCATAGCAGACTCAATTAAATGTGGCTTTTCCATCTAATTACAAGGCTCAGTGTATAATAAAAAAGGCCACAGTATCTTGGTACACTGGTCCACAAAGGCCACAGTATCCTGATATGACTGGTCTACAAAGGCCACAGTATCCTGGTACACTGGTCTACAAAGGTCACAGTATCCTGGTATGACTGGTCTATGAAGGTCACAGTATCCTGGTACAGCTGGTGTACAAAGGTCAGGTAACCTGGTACGACTGGTTTAGAAAGGCCACAGTATCCTGGTATGACTGGTCTATAAAGGCCACAGTATCCTGATACGACTGGTTTACAAAGGCCACAGTATCCTGGTATGACCGGTCTACAAAGGACACAGTATCCTGGTACAGCTGGTCTACAATGGCCACAGTATCCTGGTATGACTGGTCTACAAAGGCCACAGTTGTTTTTTTGCAGCTCCTTGCCATAACTGAGGCAAACAAAAAGTCAGTGGTTTAAAAGTACATGGTGAGAGCAAGGAGAGAAATCAGAAAGATCTGTTGTTAAGTTGAGCCAGTTGCTTTTTTGTATCAAGGGAACAGATAGGTTAACCTTTAAAGCACTGATCTAACACTGAGTCAACAGCTTTCCCTGGGGCACTTTGCATGCAGAGTGGCCCGATAAAGCTGTTGACTAAGACTACTTTTTGCCTTAGACTAGGCTTGCGGGTATTTGAATGAAAAGTATCTCCATGAGGAATTTGAATCTTTTAACCGTCATATGTTTAACAGTAAATAGAAAACGACTATAGCAGTGATTAGCACTTTAAGGGTCAAGAGTGGGATGCCTGCTACTTGTGCAGGTTGGCGTTTTATGCTTCAGAACAGTCATCTTTCATTATAATGGCTGGGAATTGGGAAATATAGAGAAGGGTGCCTATGCTAATGATATAGGTTTGCATTTCCCCCTTTAAAACAGGTCATCCTTTAAAATTTAGAGTGGGCATCGGGGAAGTGCACTCTGCGTTTTTCATTGTAATCCCAAGTAAACTCACTTCTGTATTGGATTTTGATGGTGCTGGCATTAGTGTGTATTGGGCATTAATGTGGGGGCAAGGATGCAGACTTTGAAAAGGGTAAGCCAGAGGTCTGGGGCTTTGCAGGTCAGGACTGCTGCATTCAGCAATTTTGATCATACATTTGTGTACTTTGAAGGATAATAATTAATGGATTTAAGATGAATGTCAAGAAAGCATAAAAACAGATTAATGTCACTTATACATTGTCTCATGATTAACAGTGTATGTTATCTCATCTGTGATTGGTTGTGCCTGATGGTCTCATGCTTATGATTGGCTACAGGTCTTTTACATGTTGGTGATGTCATCAAAGAGATCAATGGGCAGGAAGTGACAGAGCCAGATCAACTACAGGAGGTGATGAAGAAAAGTAGTGGGAGTGTGACCCTGAAGATTCTACCTAGCTATCTCAACCCTAATGCCTTTTCACAGGTAAGTAGTGGGAGTATGGCCCTGGAGATTCTACCTAGCTATTTCAACCCTAATGCCTTTTCACAGGTAAGTAGTGGGAGTATGGCCCTGGAGATTCTACCTAGCTATTTCAACCCTAATGCCTTTTCACAGGTAAGTAGTGGGAGTATGGCCCTGGAGATTCTTCCTAGCTATCTCAACCCTAATGCCTTTTCACAGGTAAGTAGTGGGAGTATGGCCCTGGAGATTCTTCCCAGCTATTTCAAGCCAAATACTTTCTGACAGTGGAACCTTTGTTGTAAGAGGATTTTGTTTACTCTTAATACAATGAACTAACTTTTACAACCGGAGTAGTATATGGATGGCATTACACTGTGTGTACTGCTTGATAGCATTCAGAAGTAACAGGCTATAGAAGCCTCAGAAGTCCACTTAAGTGTCCATTAAAGCCTGAAATGTGTCTCTAAAGGTGTAAACATTCTCCATATCAAGTTCTGTTTTGTTTGCAGGTATTTAAACAGATTTCTAATTTCATGTGTTCATCTGGAACAAATTTTTAAAAGAATGTACATGTACCAGAACTCGCAGTCTGTTTAAAATATGTATCTGTCTTAGTTTTGGGTGGGGGAAAAATACTGATAATTTATTGAAAAGTCCAATGAGCTCTTGAATACAGGTCAAATGTATCATACACAGGTGTACCTGAAAGCCCACTTTCCGTATGACCCGAGAAAGGACAACCTTATCCCTTGTCGGGACGCAGGGCTTGCCTTCAAGGAAGGAGACATTCTACAGGTGGTCAACATGGATGACATCAACTGGTGGCAGGTGCGGGAACCACACTATTTTACCCATGATTCATTAGCATGAGAAATGGCTGAAGTTACGCTGGTCAAAGTAGAACTCATGGATGTGGAATATTGCTCTGAAAATTTCAGAATGTCGGCAACAGTGTTGAAATTGCTGTAGATTTGAAAATTATTTTATATCAGGTGACTCTAAAACTGCTATACAAGTTCATTTAAAAATTCATCCTAGAAAAATAGTTACATATCATGTTATATCAGACAACAATAGTGTGATGAAAGAAGAAAAACAAAACACTTTTTGGGAGTCTTTTTGAATATTCAGCATAGGGAAAGTGAGGATGACAAGTGTTCATAGTGGAAGTTATGTGCTGACATGGTGGTCATCAGGGTAGTCTGACATACAAGCTATAAATGTTGTTGCTTAGCCACAAACAAACAAAATCTTATTAACAACTCTTCCAAGGCTACAAAGATGGGGCTTGATTAGATTTTCAATTATTTGTCACAATCTGTAAAACCACTATTGGGAACTCCCTCTGTGGAATTCAGTGCTGTCCAACTGGAGCGTTGTTGCAAAATTTTGCTACAAAGCCCTTCAAAATTGCTACAGATTTTCTCCAAAATAAGTGTTTCTCAATTGAAGAAGTGGAAAAATGCTACAAGGAAAGAAAATTTTGCTACAGAGATTTTCAGCCGGACAGCACTGGAATTGTACAACCAAGAGAAATGAACTTGCCAGAAGTGTGCAGATGGCCCGGTGGTGCCCTCTATGGTACAGCCAGTTAAAACAGCTGCTCTCATTTCATTTCTCTGGGTTCTGCAACAATCCCATAGATAGAATACCCTTAAGTGGTGCTACAGGTCAGTGATATTAACTCTTTCAGTGCCAAAGTTTGGACTGAGTCAACAGCTTTTCTCGGCTTGCATTGGGCGCTGTGCGCCCAATGCACGCCAAGGAAAGCTGTTGACATGGGCTATTCACTGTTGAACTATAGGTGTACTGGTACTTGAATGAAAGGTCTTCTTAAGAGGAATACGAATCTGGGATCCTTGTGTCAGACTAGTTGACTTTAAAAGTAGATCGACTTTAGCTGCGCTTGGCACTGAAAGAGTTACTAAATGAGGGACTCGCTCTAAATTCCTCGCATGTATCAGCTAAGGTTTAAGTAGCATTAAGAACGTTGGTACAAGGGCGTTATTTATTTTTTAACTACTGAATGGCCGGGGCTCAAACCAGCCACCTTGCCAAAAATTTTTAATCTTGTATGATAGATACAATACTGGCATATCGCTGACTGAACAAGGTTGTTAAAAGTGTGTCATCTTGTACAATGGTAGCATAAATGATGTTGTTATGAGGGTGTAATGTAATCTTGTGTGACGGTAGCATAAAGAATGTTGGTGCAAAGGTGAAATGTAACTTTTTATGCTGGCAGGCCAGGAAGGTAGATGACAACAGTCCCTCTGGATTGATTCCCTCACAGAGTTTAGAGGAAAAGAGAAAAGCTTTCGTCAAACCTGAGTATGATTACACCCATAAATCATGTGAGTACAAACTGTGATTACACTGGTAATATCAGTTATGTAAGTACAGACCTGGGTATGACTATTCCCATAAATCACGCAAGTACAACATGAGTATGAGTACAGTCATGAATGGTGAATGCAACTTTGATTACACTCATGAATCATAAATTCAGACCATGAGCCATTACACAAATAAATCATGTAAATACAAAGTGAGTCTGAACACAATTCTGAGTAGCATCAGTTCAGACTTGGGATGATTATGGCTGTCAATCATAAGTTCAGGAAGCCAGGTGATTGCTTCTTTGTTTTAGCATATGTGTGTTAAATGACAACAAGGAAGCTTTTTGTGTGCGAGTGTGTTTTAGTTTTGGTCAGCTTTAGGGAGGAAAGGGTAAAGTAATTTAGAAATTAAAAAAGAAAAAAAATAGAAATAAAAATTAAACTGACCAAGACCACCTAATTTAAAGTGGTGAGGGAAAATACTTTCGTTAGTTCTGATATTGGAGATAAAGATGTGCTATGGTTTTGAAGAACAACAGAGACCCACAACTTGTAAGCAAAGCAAAGTGGAATTTTCCATGTTTTTGTCAATGTTAGTGCAGTGCATCGTGGAACCTTCTTCAGAGAACATTTTTGACATATAGATTTCCAAAGTAAACAGTAGTTGGACCTGTTATGAGTTTTAAGAATGATGAAGTACTTGAATGTTGTGTCTTATTTTTGTAGTATTGTGTGGCATAATGACAAAGAAGAAGAAGAAAATGATGTATCAGTCAACGCACAGTTCAGGTGAGGCTGCACAGGTCAATTTGGGCCTGTTATGGACCATCCTGATATTCTGAAGATGAGATGCCCATTTTGAAATAAAGACAACAGATATATAATTAAAAAGTAACGAAAGATTAACACAGACTTCCGTATAAATTAATAACATACTTTGGCCATATGTTCTCATAAAACATTGATCGATAGTCAATTTATTGTACAAGCAAGTAATACGTGCAAAATGAAAATGAATATTCAAAGCAAGTGCTCAGTGAGGAGCTGTATAAGCAAACACACATATTCTTTCCCCAGTGATGGAGTTTCAACTCCTTGGCTCATTTGGTGTAAAGTAAACTTCAGAAGAAAGAGTTTTAGGTGCAAAATGCACATATTGGAACTGGGTTACATTGAAATGGCTGTGAGGATGACCAACTCCCAGTGTCTCATGAGAGCTGTATGTAACAAAAATGTAAAATGGCTGTAAGGATGACCAACTCCCAGTATCTCATGAGAGCTGTACATAACAAAGTGACAGACGGCTGTGGAGATGACCAACTCCCAGTATCTCATGAGAGCTGTACGTAAAGTGACAGACAGCTGTAAGGATGACCAACTCCCAGCATCTCAGGAGAGCTGTACATAACAAAAATGTAAAATGGCTGTAAGGATGACCAACTCCCAGCATCTCTTGAGAGCTGTACATAACAAAAATGTAAAATGGCTGTAAGGATGACCAACTCCCAGCATCTCATGAGAGCTGTACATAACAAAAATGTAAAATGGCTGTAAGGATGACCAACTCCCAGCATCTCATGAGAGCTGTACATAACAAAAATGTAAAATGGCTGTAAGGATGACCAACTCCCAGTATCTCATGAGAGCTGTACATAAAGTGACAGACGGCTGTGAGGATGACCAACTCTCAGCATCTCATGAGAGCTGTACATAACAAAAATGTAAAATGGCTGTAAGGATGACCAACTCCCAGCATCTCATGAGAGCTGTACATAACAAAAATGTAAAATGGCTGTAAGGATGACCAACTCCCAGTATCGTATGAGAGCTGTACATAACAAAAATGTAAAATGGCTGTAAGGATGACCAACTCCCAGTATCTTATGAGAGCTGTACATAACAAAAATGTAAAATGGCTGTAAAGATGACCAACTCCCAGTATCTTATGAGTATAAACAAAATGGTCTCTGTCCCTAGGAAACACAGAAAAGGTGAATGTAAAAGACTGTTTTTGAAGCTAGTGGGTCTCTAAAAATAGGGACCCACGCAGTGGTCAAATTGAAAATGACGCATACTTAACAATGATTATTTTGTAGATTTCTTCTGGCCTGAGGTCATGACTTTTATGCATTTTGATTTGTTTCAGAACTTGACCGTCATGAACTACTTATCTATGAAGAGGTAGCACGCATGCCTCCATTCCAACGTAAGACTCTGGTGCTTGTGGGGGCGCAGGGAGTGGGAAGACGTACCCTCAAACAGAAACTTATCAAGTCGGACTCGCACAGATTTGGGTCCGTCATACCACGTAGGTCCATTCTGCTGTCATTAATTACTTTTAATTCATCTTGTCTCACTCCCAAAGATATAGTTCCATCGTACCACGTGGGGCCATGTTACTGTTAATAACTTAATCTGGTTTGACCTTCAGAGTTTTTAGTCCTTTGTACCATGTAGGTCTGTTCTACTGTATGATTAATTAAATCATCGAGTCTGACTCCCAGAGATTTGATCATACAAAGGAGGTCTAGCCCGTCATGATGAATTGAAAATACTTCTTAATCTTTTCATATGTTTCTGCCTTACGCATTATTTTTATATCCACTTTTTAATGTATTAAATTGGATTTTATGCTCCTGTGCTTTTTGTCAGTATAACTAAACAGTATCCAAAATAAGGTGCTTTTCCTTGTCCAAAATAAGTAAAAACATGACACACTTATCTGATTGCTACTGGATGTATCCAAATTGTGCACACATTTCAATTAGAAATGGGTTGATTCAAAAGTTGTTTATTTGTAAACAAGTATAAAATTTTCCTGATATGTAACACTGAAAAGAATACTCTTTTTGTACATTTAATTTGTAGCCGCAACTTGATAAGTATATTTTACATTTCACTTGGTCAACAAGCCATTCTCATATTCACACCTCAGTGTTATGCCTGCGTATTTCTACTGTATAATTGAAACTGGTATGACAGTATAAGACTGAAATAATCATCTCTGGTCATTTTAACTTAGACACATGGACTCCAATATACAATAAATTAATTAATGTTTGCGTTTGACCTCTACACAGATTAACAGCTATTAGCCACAGGAGCTCCAATACACACAATAATTAAAATCTCTTGCAGACATTTGACCTCTGACACACAAGGTAATTAGCGTCTCTTTAAGACACATGGACTCCAATACACATACACATAATAATAACATTGTTGTCTGTTCTTTCAGACACATGCCGTCCACAAAGGCAGGGGGAAGTCGATGGAGATGGTTATTGGTTTGTTTCAAGGGAAGATATCGAGGATGACATAAATTCAAACAAGTTTATTGAATATGGCGAGTTTGACACCAACTACTATGGTACCAAGTTTGACTCCATCCGAAGTGTCATCAAAAGTGGCAAAATGTGCATTCTAGATTTGAATCCACAGGTAGGAATCTCCCCTATGGAGTGTTGTCAATATTAATTCTGCATTTGTATGTCAAACCTGCAGGAAGAGTCTTTTTCTGTAGAATGTTGCATGTTCCTAAAGACAGATGCTTTGTTGTGATTTTGTGTGACTAATCAGTCGTCCTATGACTTTAAATCATCGAGCAAATATTTGAAGTTCCAAGTGAGTAGCATAGACTTGTAATGTCATTACAGTGAGATACTTTGTGGAACATGTCAAGTCATTAATTGATCAAAATATGATGACTGTGTGTACATTAAAAGGATGCTGTGGAATATTGTTTAGTGTGATTCTAGTGCGGAGTTGGTCCGTCCATACACTGTGATCACCTTTTGACCTGTCTATGTCCTTGGAATCAAAGTTAAGTCAAGTTTAAGCCTTTTTCCAGACAGAAGTTTGGCCAAAAAAGACAGTAGAGGTAATGAATTTGATTTGTGTTGTTTCAGGCCCTTAAAGCTATCAAAACATCAGAGTTCATGCCTTTTGTGGTGTTTGTTGCGGCGCCACCAGTGGAGATCATGAGAAACATGCATGAGTTTGCACGAAAAATGGGACGCACTGACAGGATGAAAACGGTAAGATACGTCATGGCAGATGTCAGACCTAGACTGTAAGACAAGTCAGACCTAGACTGTAAGATAGGTCAGACCTAGACTATAAGATAGATCAGACCTAAACTGTAAGACAAGTCAGACCTAGACAGTAAGATAGGTCAGACCTAGACTGTAAGACAGGTCAGACCTAGACTGTAAGATAGGTCAGACCTTGACTGTAAGACAGGTCATACCTAGACTGTCCGACAAGTCAGACCTAGACTGTAAGATAGATCAAACATAGACTAAGATAGATCAGACTTGGACTGTAAGACAGGTCAGACCTAGACTGTAAGACAGATCAGACCTAGACTGTAAGATAGGTCAGACCTTGACTGTAAGACAGGTCATACCTAGACTGTCCGACAAGTCAGACCTAGACTGTAAGATAGATCAAACATAGACTAAGATAGATCAGACTTGGACTGTAAGACAGGTCAGACCTAGACTGTAAGACAGATCAGACCTAGACAGTAAGATAGATCAGACTTAGACTGTAAGACAAGTCAAACCTAGACTGTAAGACAAGTCAGACCTAGACTGTAAGATAGGTCAGACCTAGACTATAAGATAGATCAGACCTAAACTGTAACACAAGTCAGACCTAGACAGTAAGATAGGTCAGACCTAGATTGTAAGACAGGTCAGACCTAGAGTGTAAGACAAGTCAGACCTAGACTGTAAGATAGGTCAGACCTAGACTGTAAGATAGGTCAGACCTAGACTGTAAGATAGATCAGACTTAGACTGTAAGATAGGTCAGACCTAGACTGCAAGATAGGTCAGACCTAGACTGTAAGACAGGTCAGACCCAGACTGCAAGACAGGTCAGACCTAGACTGTAAGATAGGTCAGACCTAGACCGTAAGATAAGTCAGACCTAGACTGTAAGACAGGTCAGACCTAGACTGTAAGATAGGTCAGACCTAGACTGTAAGACAGGTCAGACCTAGACTGTAAGATAGGTCAGACCTAGACTGTAAGATAGGTCAGACCTAGACTGTAAGACAGGTCAGACCTAGACTAAGATGGGTCAGACCTAGACTGGAAGATAGGTCAGACCTAGACTGGCAATGAAGATTTTGTGTTGTGAGTTGACAAGAGTCGTTACTTTTGTAAATTTATCAGTTCTCTGACTTGAACATTACAGTCACCTGGCAAAGCAGAGTCAGGGGAAATGATATGATTTTGTTGAAAGTTTGTATTTCCTATGCAGAGTGGGATATTCACCATGCGTCGTGCTACAAATACCTGTTTTGCCAAATGCTACCTGGATTCTGAGCAGGTTATGCTACAAATTCTCGGGTTTTTCAAAAGCAGAGCGGGGTACGAGGAAGGATGGAGAAAGAATTTGTTATTGTGAGGCAAAAACACTGCTGTAATCAACAGAACTGTTAAATCCCACGTCTTTCTTGGAAGGGGGTGAGGGTGGGGGTGGGGGGCTTGTGCACCTGTAATATTCATTCACAGGTAATTTTCAGGGACGGATACCAAAGAAAACAATGTTTTTGAGTTGAAAAGTACCAGACATAATTTTGAATGCAGAACTTGTTAAAATTGATTGCTGAAGTAAAAAAGGCACAAGTGAGTAAAAGAGAAGACAGTCAAACCCCTCCGTTACATAATGAGAAAGGTGTATCTTGTTTTCTTGCAGGAACGGGACTTCCACACAACCCTGGATGAGAGTGCACGCATAGAGCGCAACTACAAGCATTACTTTGACCTTACCATCGTAAACGACAACGTAGACGAAGCATACAATAAATTAAGAAAGGCAATTGAGACTCTCAGCACAGAGCCACAGTGGGTGCCTGTCAGCTGGGTATATTAACCTTTCACCTTTGACCCATGTGCATTATTGACCTTTGACCCCGCATGGTGAGATGACCTTGAGAATGCGGCCAGACAGCATAGTCACCTGACTCAAGGCGGAAATGAGGCCAAGGGGGAACTGTCCACCCAAAATTTAAGATGTGAATATTTTTTATACAAGTGTCCATCTAAACTTGTAAACAGAACTATGTAAAGATAATATGTATTTGGACTTGTGATCATTCTAGCCACGTATGCCAGTGCTAGGCAACTTTTATACAGCTGTAATAAAAATGACAAATTCTTACACAGTCTCGTCGACTGAGACACATCATGTAGGCTATTTGGAGTTGGGAGGCTGTTGATATTTCTGCCTCACCCTTGAACTTTGACCTGCACCCTGTTTTAACATTATTTTGTGCATTTGTATTGTAATTAAACTGTATAAAGTAGAGCAGAGCTATTTGAGGGGGCCGTAGATATGGGATGGGGTTTTTGTACCAGACATCATGATTGGGACCGGTCTCTGGACCGGTTCACAAACACTGGACCAGACTGCAGCAAAACACTACAAATGTGCCATGGTTTGGTATAACCATTCATCATACGGACATTTTTTCTCTCAAATCAGCACCAGAAAGTCCACTGATGTATATTTCTAGCATACCAGGAGTATATTTTTATCTGACAAAGAAGAGGATATCTAGGTCTGGTGACAATGAAACTGGAGTGTACGATTTAAGATAGAAATCGACTGGATTTATGTGAAAAATTTGTCAAGGTGCATGTGTTGATGTTTGATGGAGTTGCCATGGTGATCATACATTACACCATGTGTTACCATGGCAATGCAAAGCATGCTGGGTAGTGTGTTATTCTCCATGAAAGATTGCAGTCTTGCTGTTTAATTGTAGATCTCCTGACTATGATTGATTAAACTCATCTTTCTCACTCGTGACTGGCTTATTATTTCCCAGCTTTACTCTAAGAATAATTGATACTCACAACTTACTAATGGGCAGGCCCACACTTGCCTGCTGGACTGACCTTGCTCCATGTATGCTTCCCTCTGCTCAAGTGGTGTGCTTAGAAGGCAAGCCACCACATTGCAGTACACGTGGAATGTAGAGATGTGGATGAGAGAAGTCATAAGATGTCGACCAATTCACTGGGTGGCAGGTATTACACCAAACTGTGGAACCTGCAAAATCACAGGTGGCCAATTTTCACAATTGCATATTCATGTTATAACGATGCAGCAATGCTTGCAGTTTGGTATTTGGTTTGAAAAATGCAGAACTGAGCAGTATGACCCAAGATGAAGCAAACTACTGGTAATTGTATGTGGCAATGTTTGGACTTTGTGGCAGTTAAACTTAGTCTGTTGGACCAGCATTGAATATTAACCGTATCTAGAGATACTGAATTAGGACAAGACGTCTGACAAGGGAATTTTGGCAAACCAGAAGTATTTGCCGATTAGAAGGCAGTGAGTGGCCAGTCTTTGTTCTTTAAGACCTGAGCCTCGCAGTCCAGAATTGGGAAATGTTTGTGTGTTCTTTGAGATGCGCGATGTGAAGCATTGCACAGCTGTATCGAAGCAAGAGTCCCCTGAGCAGACACTAGCGTGAAATCCACTGTGCTCTTGAAGGCTTGGAACAGCTGCTGTTGTAGTTATAACCTGTACCTGGGATGGCACGATTACTCTTAAATTTATTAAATGCTGGCTATGTGTGTGTTCTAAACTTCCACTTCCTGAACTAATTTCAAGTCTCTGAGTGAAACTTGCACTGAATCACTTGTAGAAACATTTAATATGAGACCTGCATATTAATTTATGAATACAAAGCAAGGGGTTCACGCCCCTCAGTCTCGGGGTAAACACAGGCATATCATGTCACAGACAGGGCTAGATACCCCTTTCTCACAAAATTATTGTTTTTTCAAGAAATTTGAGGTTACAAATGCCAAAATTGTATTCAATTAACACTTCCTAAACTGGAGATAAGAAATTTCCATCCACCTGTACTTAGTATTCTTCATTTCCAAAATATTAGTAATCTGCTTGAGCGCACAGACAGCTGCTTGTATATTGTGAGGCGAGACTACGGTTACTAAGGCAACCGGGTATGGGGTTATGGTGGAAAATTGACTCCTTTCACAGAACCAGCAAAGCATAGAATTTTGTCATCTCCAGCTGACTGGAGAGCGAATCGCTGGGATGGACACTTGTGGGGATAGGGTAATGCATGTTAACAGTACCAATCTTCAAAGTAAATTTGAGGTCAATTACAGCAACATTAAGTTAAACATAAATTGTAAAACTTTTTGATCAGTATGCCTGTCAATATCAGTAATGTACCAGGCATTCTTAATTTGAAGATGTTAGAAACTTTTGACGGGCAAAATTAATGAGACCCTCATACAGTACCTGTGTACTGACCACCACACATAAGGTTTCATTAATAGTTTAGAGGCCATTTTCCTTCCATACTTAAACTTGTTCAACTGAGATATTCATGATTTTTACCATGTAAAACGTGCTCTGTGGCAAGTGCCTATGTTAAAACTATACAATCAAGTAGTCTTACCCCAGCAAAGGGGCTTTCTCTAGGCATTGGAAGTAAGAAAATCACTAGGCACAGTGGTCCACCTATGGGGAAAAAACCTGAATTAATATGCATGCCTTGTATTGACAAATGTAACTGATTTCCAATGTAGAACTGACAGAATGTTTTGCACCAAACCCATGGGAGGGAGCCGGTGGGGCCACATGCCAGCACCAGTGCCCTCGGTTTAAATAGAATATTAATCAAATTTCTTGCCCCATTGGAGATGTATGAGACTCAGACTGATACCAGCAGACCACTGTGTAGTTAAGTTTTTCAAGGGGTATGGTAGGGGACTGCCAGGGTGACATCACTTGTGTGGGCCGCTAGGGGACGGCCAGGGGACCATCGCTTGTGTGTGTGGCTAGGGAACCAGCAGGGAGCCATCACTTGTGTGGGCCGCCAGGGGACCATCGCTTGTGTGTGCGGCTAGGGGACCAGCAGGGGGACATCACTTGCATGGGCCACTAGGGGACCACCAGGGACCATCACGTGTGTGAGGCTAGGGGACCACCAGGGGGCCATCACTTGTGTGGACCCCCCAGGGGAGAGTCGCTGTATGTGTGGCTAGGGGACTAGCAAGGGGCCATCACTTGTGTGGGCCACTAGGGGACCGCCAGGGGGCCATCACTTGTGTGTGTGGCTAGGAGACCACCAGGGGGCCATCACTTGTGTGGGCCACTGGGGGACCGCCAGTTGGCCGTCGTGTGTGCAGCTAGGGGACCACCAGGGGGTCATTACGTGTGTGTGGGGCTGGGGGGCCAACTGGGGCCATCACTTGAGTGAGCCACTAGGGGACCACCTGGGGGGGGGGCATCACTGTGGACCGCCAGGGGACCACCCGGACACGCATGACATTGAAGATATATTCCTGAGTTTTCTCTGAAGACAAATTCATCAAAAATATAAATTTTGCTAGAGCATAAGAAACTGAACGATATTTAAAGTCTACTTTAAAATGAACATTGCTACTTTGTGGAGAAAATTCATGACATTGAGCATTAGAATGCCCATTGACTTGCATAGTAATCGATAAAAAAGGTGCATTTACGGATTAGTACCTGAATTGAAAAAAAATCTTAACCAATCAGAAATCCACAGCAGTGCTGCCTAGTGAACAACTTTGACCTTTTCACAAGGAACATATCCATCAAGTTTCCGCGTAATCTGAGTGATGGTGCTGGAAAAAAAAGTCGAAAATAGCAAAAACACCAAAAACTCGTTGGAAAAATTAAAAAAAAATTGATGCAGCGCCATGTGATTAACAAATGAAGAACTAGGAGTCCCTAGGAGTGTTCCTGTGTGATATCAAAGCAATTGCGTGAACTGTTTCGGTGAAGATTTATTCAGATTTGCCCCCCAAAAAAGAGCAAGCTAATTTATAAAAAATCCAAAAATCACTGAAGCTTGATCATTTAAACAAACTTGGTAAAGACCCACCCAAGATACATAACCACCCAAGTTTGAAGAGATCCTGGCTGACGGTTTCAGAGAAGTTTGAAGTCGAAAAAGTGAACTAGCATTGGAATGCCCACTTACTTGCATACATGTAGTAATCAATAGTGAACAACTTTGTTGGACCATTTCACAAGGAACATATCCACCAAGTTTTAGCTGAATCTAAGCGGCAATGCTAGAGATGTTGAAATAGCAAAAGCACAAAAAAGAGAAAAACAATTGCAGTGCCATCTGGTGAACGAATTAAGAACTAGGAGTCCAAAGGAGTGTTCCTGTGTTATATCAAAGCAATTGGGTGAGTGGTTTTGGAAAAGAAGATTTTTAAGATTCCCCCCCCCCCCAAAAAAAAAAGAACCAAAAATCCATTAAAAATCACAAAATCACTGAAGTGTTACCATTTGAACAAACTTGGTAGAGACCCACCCAAGGTACATTGCCACCAAGTTTGAAGTGAATCTGACGGTTTCAGAGAAGAAATTAAAAAATGTGAATTAGCATTAGAAATCCCATTGACTTGCATAGTAATCAACTAAAGAAAGGTGCATTTACCGAAAAGTACCCGAATTGAAAAAAATAACAATCTTGAATCCACAGCAGTGCCACCTAGTGAATTTTGTTTGACCTTTTTACAAGGAACGTATCCACCACCAAGTTTTCAGCTTAATCTGAGTGACGGTTCTGAAGAAGTCCAAACTAGCAAAATTACAAAACAAAAACAAAACAAAAAAAGGAAAAAAATTGCAGCACCACTGCTGTTTCAGTGAAGATTTTTTACAATTTGCCCCCCCCCCCCCCAAAAAAAAAAATAATGAAAAATCCCCAAATCACTGAAACATGACCATTCAAACAAGGTGGTAGAGACCAACCCAAGGTAGATTGCCACCAAGTTTGAACAGGATCTGGCCACATGTTTTGGAGAAGTAAAAAAACTGACTTGTGGATGGATGACACAAGACTGAACCTCTTAAAAGCTCAGCTGACTGACAAGTAAGCTGAGCTAAAAAATCATTGAAATATATCAGGGATCCTGATCAGCACCACCAAGTGTGCAGTTGCCTTTTACCTCTCATAAGGTACATTTCCAACAAATTTGTGAGAGGTCCAACATATTAATTCTCCTTGCAGACCCCATTGACTTGCATTGTAATTGAAAGATGTATGAATGAAGTGGTAAGTACCTGAATTGAGAAAAAATTGTTTGAATGTCTGTGACCCCACCTGGTGAACTACTTTATTTTAACCATGCAATAAGATCCATTTTCACAAAATTTTAGTATAACCCTGGATGATAGTTAAGGGGAAGTTTGAAATAATGAAAACTTGCAAACATCCATGAAAAGTAGACAAAAGGATCATGATGATCCTGTGCTCTGCGGACTGGACTGTGCTGTTTGTGAAAGTTGAGACCTTTCTGCTGTTTACAGACCCTGTGTTAGTGCTTGCCTATAGATGACTCTAGTTTGATACTGATTACCACGATATAAGCCAGTATATCAGTTTGACCTTTCAAGGTCACTGAAGGTCAAAATTAACTTCACCAAATGAAACTTCATAGGTAGCCTACTTTCCTATTAATGTTCAATAGGAGTCATGGGTCTAGGATTTACTGTTATTGATATAAGAGCATATATATATTACATTTAAAAACAAAAAAAAAGTAGAAGAAAAACTTGAATTTTAGTGCACACTATATCTGCATCCCCCATTGATGGATGCATCATAATCTTGAACAATTTGGTGAAAGTCCACATGGGGAACATTTATGTGTAAATGCAAAGCATTTCATATCAGTGTTTTGCAATATTGCAAAAACTTGCACTTTGCTTTCGCCATGTACGGTCGCAGCACTTGCCCAGGCCTCGTCCCAAAGTTTGATGCATTACCTCATCAAAAGGCAGCATATTCCCAGCATCACAAACTTTTGTAATCTGCAGACAGATTTAATTCTGACAAAATTTCAAAATCAATTCTGTTCAGTCTTTCCAGAGAAGTTGAAAATAGCGGGAAGACACAAAAGTTAGTAAGGTAACATAGGTAAAATATGCAGCACCACCTGGTGGCTAAAATAAGAATGAGGTGACCCCAAATAACCTTGTGTGCAATCTTAAAGCAATTGGCCATGTAGTCTCTAAACAAATGATTTTTTTTTCAACCTAGATATAAAAGAAGAAAAAAGGTTTGGGCTTATTTTGGGTTGAATGTTCCTAGGTCAGCTGAGCATGGGTTGTTCTCTTAGCCCTCTTTTAATCATACCCAGGTCAGCTGAGTGAGGGTTGTTCTCATAGCTCTCTTGTTATCATAGGATCCAATTAAAAAAGAGACGTCCCTGTGGCTCTTATGTTTTATGTATTTATATAATTATCGTTTATACTTGTTATTTATACATGTTTTGGGCCTCCATGCCTAAACAGAATATTGTACTCTGACTATGGATTGCCAAATAAAACCTTGAAACCTTGAAATGGTTAGAGGACAGCAGCCTGGACTGGTCCATGTCCTTACAGACCATCTGTCTGGCAAGACCACCTTGGTCTCACAATACCTGGTACTTTTTATCCAATTCATAATGTATCTGCCTTCTTTGAAAACAAGATGAAATTTTGACCAATTTACAGTGTTTGTCCTACATTGAAACTGAGTCTTTTCTTGTATACTCTCTGTTAAATATGCTCTGTCCCTGATGTTCTCACTTCAATGTCCTTGAAATGGCATTTTGAATGTTGGCATCTCTGTCATTGTAACTGTCAATCCATGATCCATCCAAAAAAGACCTCATCGAAGAAAATACCAAACTCGGGAGGAGTTAAACAAAGTACAAGATGTCAAAGAGCAGAGAATTCACTTATTTGAAGTTGTCATGTAGCATGCAGTAATGTTCCCATTCTGTAAAAAACTGACCATTCCACTTTGCATTGCAGCCAATCATTGAACTGTTATCATGTTAATACTGCCATCTGTTGGATGTATTTGGAACTGATGAGTCGAAGCTAGCATGTGTATTTGTGGGTGAATTAAAAGAAACAAAAATTGTTTCACAGATTTTCTATCAGCCTTTACATTATTATTTTCTTAAATGTAAAACCAATTCCTGTGATTTGTGTTTCTTAAATCAAACTCAAAATTGTAGGAATGAGGCAAGTAAAAAATTAAATTGAAAAAAAGTACATAAATTTTGAAGCATATTTTAGTTATAGAATCATATAAGGCATTTAAGATCCCCTTTTTAAAAACTATTTTTTAATCTAAATAGACAAACTATGGCAAGTGCAGGTATCTGGGCCAACAGAACAGTTCTTTGGAGAGCAGTACATTGCAAAGCTGGAGGCTGAGTGATGTACATGTCTCAAAGAACACACGTCTGTTCTGTGGGCCCAGATACCCAAGTGACCTATGGTTTGTATTAATCCAATGTTTTACAGTAAAATAAATGTACAAAAAAGTGATTTCAAATCATGTTTTATTCATGTCTATGGCTCGATTGTTACCCTAACAACACATGGCTAATTTGCCTATGAAGTATGTAATAGCAGGAAGTGCTTGTAGGGAGTACAGGCACAAACATGGCATAATCACATTTGATTCACCTAAAATTGTTACCAACAAGGCTGTTTTCTTGGCCAAGTTCAATCCGTAGCTGTCACATATTAAGTTTCGATAGTGCCATGTTTCAAGCCCCTGCCACACATTAACTGTTTCCATCGTGTCATGTTTCAAGCCCCTACCACACATTAACTGTTTCCATCGTGTCATGTTTCAAGCCCCTGCCACACAATAACTGTTTCCATCGTGTCATGTTTCAAGCCCCTGCCACACATTAACTGTTTCCATAGTGCCATGTTTCAAGCCCCTGCCACACATTAACTGTTTCAATAGTGCCATGTTTCAAGCCCTGGCCACACATTAACCCTTTCTATTCATCAGCTACTTGCTGTTGTGCTCTTTGTGGCGGCCCATGGGCCAGAGTGTGGCTATTGTGATAGGAATTAAATTTCCAGTATAAAGACTACAGATTTGTATCATTATTAACATGTGTATCTGTTTCTGAAAATTTCACTCTTTATTCAAAGTATATGTAAGCCTATACCTATGCCTCAAACATTAAAATAGCAGGAGTTGCCGATGGATGACTAAAAAAGTCAGCCTAATGTTCACTTATCAACCAAAAGAAAAGTGTTATAAGCACCTTTTATGTGATGTGCCCCATTTTCTTTTCTTTCTGTCAGAATAATCCGCATCTCTTTAACCCTTTCCCCCTTGAATTAAGACTGAGTCAACAGCTTTCCTTGGCATGGGTTGGGCACTAAGTGCCCAACTCATGCCAAGGAAAGTTCTTGATCTGGGTCATGTGATCTTGATAGGGCTCATCTACAATTCTCAGTCAAAATTGTTTTTCATTACTGTTGAAATTAGTTGAAAACACTGAAGTAGACGACATTTGACCACCAGCTGGTTTTGGTCGGTTTAAGGGGGTCAAAAATACAAAGATAGGCTGGCTGAGATCAAGAACTAATTTAATTACAGGTATGATATAATGTGTTTGTCAAAGTTTTGACTATAATTTGACATACCGTATGAAGAACTTCATGCTTAAGTATGCCACACTTGACTGTGTTACATGTAATGGTGTAGTTTAATGTACATTTGTGGTCAAATTTATGTCTGAAAGGGTTTTTGTTTTGTGGTTCCATTGATACAGTGAACAGAAAGAATTGTATGTCACAGCACTCATGTCTTGTGCCTTTGTTTTTGTTTCCATGGACAGACAAATGGCTCGGATGTCGGCGGGGAAGATCTGCCAGACCACTGGTCCTGGTGATGACATGTCGCTGTCACTGACAAATTGAAGTTGACTCAATATCTAAAGCACACTGTTTAATTTTCCCGAGTTTTTTTTTTTTTTTTCCAAATTCAAATGTAACAAGTATTGACATCAAATGCCGTGAAAACTTATCATAATGACCAAATATCCGATATATTCACTTAACACCAGCTTTCAGGGACTTCAGTCCAATTCCTTTGTTACTTGACTGCTGTGTCTGACATACTCAGGTATATGACACATTGTGCAGACAACAAATAGTGTCAGTGAAACATTGTACAGACAACAAATAGTGTCAGTGTAACATTGTACAGACAACAAACAGTGTCAGTGTAACATTGTACAGACAACAAACAGTGTCAGCGTAACATTGTACAGACAACAAATAGTGTCAGTGTAACATTGTAGAAACAACAAATAGTGTCATTGTTAAACAGGTTTTGCTGTGTAAATATAGCAATGAAGACTGTGGGATATCTGTGGCATTAATTGTAATTAATTTAGAAAGTCTGTTTGACACTCTAAGCAACCAGCACACATCATGCCACAACCTGGAGGTCTGCCATGCAGGCAAAAAAATAGACATTCTTCATCAGAAAAGCTAAAGACCGTTATTTCACTGAAAAATGCAAAGAGAACCAAAAATATCATCTTCATATGTATGGGCCTATTCATTTACTCACCAAGGAGAATTTTGTCGTGGAGATAAGAGGCTTGCCGTTATGTCCAAAACTTTTTGAATCAGTCACCTCAAGGAATACTGTTTTGTAAGGAATTTTAAATAAACTATAAATACAGCAAGTGTGTATATATTTGTGACAGGAGGTACTGGTAATCTTTCCATTCATTATACTGGTTTACAGGTGCCAAAATTATTACTTTTCACAGCAGTGTTTCACAGAACGTCCATTGTGTGCTAGAGACACCTGGTGGTCATATGCCACACTGCTGGACCCACCAAGTTGCCTGTGCAGTTTGAGGATGAAGCAGATTCTCTGGCTCTGGTGTCAGGCAAAATTATGTAGCTTTTTATCCTCTAGCTACTCGAGTATCTAAAGCTGGAAAAACTAATCAATGTCCATAAATTGACTGGTGATATCTCTCTCCCATTCTACACTATAATTTTACAAACCTCTGGTTGTTTGAAGGATTTAGATCTTGTTATAAACATGGTTAATTCAATGACAAAATTGTTGCAGGCCCCGTGCAAGTACAGTCAGACCTGTTTTGAGAGACCACCCCTAGGGCTGGCCAGAAAGTGGTCACATCAGGCAGCTGGTCTCTCAATAGAGGTGCAATAACATGGGAAACATGGTCTAAAAATGCAGGTGGTCGTTCGTCGCATTCGTCTCTCAAAACAGGTTTCACTCTAGTACATGGATATCACTGTGACCCAGATACTTGACCTAGTGACCTAGTTTTACCACACATATCTTTATGTTTGTTTTGATTCATGTGTGTGTTTGATTTCACAAAACAAGATCAGAGCGCAGGGACCTTCTGATCCAGAGTAGAATGGTTAATGGATGTATCAATTACTGTAACCAAAATAATAGTATGACCTTGTGAGGTATATTTAATTCATTGTATGTATTTCAGACCTGATATGGACCTCTCTGAGTTTTTTTTTTGAAAGCAGTAGAAGATAGAGGGTATACAGTAAAACCTCTGTATGTGGGCACCTCTCCAAAGTGGGCACCTCCTTACAGTGAGCACTTTTCTTCGGTCCCGTTTCATTTTTCCTATTTACTACATTATAAAGCAACCTCTCTAAAGTGGGCACCTCCCTAATCTGGGCATTGGGCACCTTAAACATGTACCAAAATCTGTTAAAGTGGGCACTATTATTTTGTTCAATAAACATTTTACTTTTTAAAAGTGTTATTTTTTGCATCAGGACTTCCCACTATTAACTTTCAAGTGTCATTTTCTATCAGTGCTCATCACTTAATGCAATCCCCCGACCATTTATAACACAGTACAGTACATGTATAGGCCAGCATCAACAAAGCATCAAAGCATAACAGTTGTTTTAGTCCACAATGACTTTTGACAGCTTTGTGGATTAACCATAGGATTAAGGTATCAAAGGAGAGAGAACAATTGACTCGCTAGAAAGCAAGTTGGTGTGTGGATGAGTGTCAGCTCAGTGATTTGTTCAACCTTGCAGTTTGACACTTTGATGTGCCTGCTGGTAATCATTAAGTTGGGACCTGTTCAGGACTTTATTTTTTCCACATAGTACATGTACTGCAGTTGATATCTAATTGATTTTTTTCAAAGAAATAAAGGCAAACTGTAAAAAAAAATGCTTTTTTTCATTTATTTTATGTGGGATTAAGATACATGTATCAGTATACATGTGTATATATAAATATACATGTAGATGTGTATGCATATAGCCTCTCCCTTATCTTTGTTGCTCATCCACTGAACCCATAATGGCCAACCCTCTGTAAAGTGGGCACCTCCCTAAAGTGGGCATTTTGCTCTGGTCCCAAGGGTGCCCACTTTGCGAAGGTTTTACTGTACTTAGAAATGAATAGTACATGAATTATCACTGTGACCTGATTTCCTCACAAGACATTCTGATTGGTTAACGTTCTGATGTGGATATCTTTAGTTCCATGAAGCTTAAGTCATAATTCAACAAAAATGTGCTCTGCCCATATATATTGGTGTTGCTTTATCAACTGACATGAAAAAGTGATGAATGTAAGATATGAACTGATTAGGGAAAACTGAGGAAAGTCAGAACACAGGGTAAGATTAAACTTTAATGATAAGTTCTCCCCATAAATGTATTCCAATTGTGGGTAGCACCTTTGGTTCTAAGCCCACTTTACTATGTAAAGCTAAGTTTGTTATCTAATTATGTGTTTCATTGTAAGTGCAATGTTTGTTTTTCTCCCTCCAGTAAATATTTCTTATCAAAAATTTTTTGTCACATTCTTTACACAATTAAATATTAAGCTGTTACTCAGTAGTGACACATCCTCAGATGGCAGAGAGTTAGCACCACCAAGTGTGACAGTGATTAGTAATTAGCTGATGTGTATTGCTACAGTATGGATAAATGTACATTAACAGTCAAAGGAGTGAGCTAAAACCCAGGGCAAGGGGAGTCTTGAAACATGTTGAAACATGTTTCAAGGGGAGTGTTGAAACATGTTTCAACTCTGCCCTATATTTTCAGCTTGCTCTACGGTAATATAAAACATGTTTCCATTTGCCCCTGGGGTTAGATGAAGCACTTCCAACCTACCCCTGGGGTTACATGGAACTGGTTCAAGCTGCCCCTGGGGTGAGAAGAAACAGTTTCAACCTACCCCTAGAGTTGGATGGAACACTAACCGGTGGGTTATATATTGTCAACTTTTTGTCTACAGATATATACCTATTTACATACACATG
This sequence comes from Hermodice carunculata, assembly GCA_964020975.1. Lineage (NCBI taxonomy): Eukaryota > Metazoa > Annelida > Polychaeta > Eunicida > Amphinomidae > Hermodice > Hermodice carunculata. The sequence goes on from OZ026618.1 coordinate 6,886,098, forward strand.
CATCCAGTAATACACAAACATACAATAAAGATTAGCAAACAATTAAATATTCATATTTCAAGAATGAAGAAAATTAACTCAGGAAAACTGGGGAGAGTTGAAACATGTAAGAGTCCAGGTCCTGTATCATCAAATATATTCTGTAATTTTTAAAAAATTTTTTGGACTGTTCTATGTCTATTTTCCCACTACATAGGTATTGGAATGCACAGTTAGAGGACGCACAAAATCATCCCCCCCCCCATGAAAAATTGAGGGAAAAAATAATGCACACATGGACAAGAGACCCACCCGTGTCTCCAACGTGAGATAAAACCCTTTGAAGAAACAATTTTTAAAAAATATTAGAGACAAATTAAAGAGTGATATCTCAACAGCATACAGAGGTATCAAATCCTAATTAATAACACTCTGTTTTACTCACTGTTTAGAGATAAAAAATGGATCATTACAACCCTTAATGACCATATTTTGAGAATATCTCCTGCTCGTATGAGACATGAATATTCGCAAACTACGTGCCACTGGCACGTCTTGCAACACCTGACCACTTGGTACAGGTGACCTTTCAAACAGACCTACTGTTCACTTTATGACGTCACGCCGCATCCCTACCCCCAACGTTGGCAACGTCCTTTGTTTACTTCCGCACTTTACACGTGGGAACTGTACCACATCTCACGCTACATAGTGGAACGCATTATCAGGGGTTTAACCAAAAAAGAGTTCCACAAGGAATGAAACCGGTTGCACTAGTCCCTCAGGACCATACCCTTGCCGTGTTTTAATTATATTCTGTAAAATAGTCTATTGTTACATTGAAATGGCAGGCAGGTCTGGCTAAAATGAACATAAATTGACTTAATTAGGTAGGCTAATAATATTTCATTATTGAGAACGTTTCAACTTACCCCATAGCATGTTTCATCTTACCCCTTGCATAGGGTGATAGGAAACATTTGAATTGTCGCTAGTTTTCAATATATATCTTGATAATATCTTCAAATGGCAATTCCCATTTTTGCTGGACCCTTTTGTTGTTTAAATGTTAGCTTTGAATAACCCAGCAATTAAATACTTCTGAAAATGCAGGGCCTTGACTCTGAGTGTTCTAACTCTCCCCAGTCTCCCGTGCATGAGGCAAATAAAAAAAAATTCTTTTGACATCAGGGACTGGTAAGAGCGCCCTCTTGTGAGCACAACTGGCACAGGTTGACATAAGGTGCATTCCGACAAAGTTGAGGAAAATCCAGCCCGTGTTTTTGAGCCGACATCAATGCATGCAGTAACAAAAGGCCCATGGGCCTTGTGCTCTGCTGACATGTAATCTGATGACCATCACCAAAAAATTCTCTTTGCCATTGACATCCAAGCCACAGCCTGCCAGTAAAAAATCACCCATTCCAACTTTCCAGGCCTGATGACCTATGAAATATAGGGCAACGTTACCGAGATTACAGGACATATTAGCATTGCACATGGTCTATATATCCTATAAATTTGGCATGTCTAATTCAATCATTTTTCAAGATATGGAATTTTAGATCATTCAAGACATTTTAACCCATATATTTCGTTAAAGTATAGGTTGCACTACTAATATTATAAGCCACCAAGATTTCCATTCACTTTACAAGTCGTAAAAGTTAAATGGGCCGAACTCAAAAACTGGGGGGTGCGGAGCATTCACAAGATTTTCACATTGTGACCCCTATATTCCAACTGGCCATTTGACCTTGACCTTCAACTCAGATTATGTAGGGAGATGGTAAACAGGCCCTGCATGATGGATGTAGGGAGATAAGCGACAGGCCCTGTATGACATGGATGTAGGGAGATAAACAACAGGCCCTGTAGGACATGGATGTAGGGAGATAAACAACAGGCCCTGTAGGACATGGATGTAGGGAGATAAACAACAGGCCCTGTATGACATGGATGTAGGGAGATAAATAACAGGCCCTGCATGACATGGATGTAGGGAGATAAATAACAGGCCCTGTATGACATGGATGTAGGGAGATACACAACAGGCCCTGTATGACATGGATGTAGGGAGATAAACAACAGGCCCTGTATGACATGGATGTAGGGAGATAAATAACAGGCCCTGTATGACATGGATGTAGGGAGATAAACAATAGGCCCTGTATGACATGGATGTAGGGAGATAAACAACAGGCCCTGTAGGACATGGATGTAGGGAGATAAACAACAGGCCCTGTATGACATGGATGTAGGGAGATAAACAACAGGCTCTATATGACATGGCGGTCATCCATCTCTCACTTGATGTTTTGACAGGTAGATGCATCCTTATCCATCCTTACTCAGCTGTCTGTCTGGCTGGATTCTCTTTTGAGTGAGTACTCCAGACCTCACCCAGTGCAAGGCATGGAGGTCAGCCAGACAGGATGAAGCAAATCTAGTTCTAAACAGAGAAGATGACAACGAGGATTCACTTGATCATTCCTTTTATTCTATTGGAGCAGAGGTCGGCTACCTCCACTCACATATGTACAGTATTAACAACCAGCTACACTACAAGGTGGGAGTGACAGCACTGGGGAGGACAGCCTGTTGTGTACAGTGGGGATGCAGCAGATTCCAGTAAGAGCCAATGTATGATATCCATACAAAACCACTTTTACTGCTACATTTTCACATAATATGAATACAGTCAGTGAAGTTTTACTGTCTAAAAGACTGTTCCAGGGTAGAGGTATGTCATTACTGTAACTGATGCCTGCATAACCCTTTGTATCTTGTAGCTTACATCTCACATGTAATGGTACTGTTTCATAGCGAGGCTATTTCACCACCATTTGTCTCAAGTAGCAACACCTGACACTTTTAAATATTCCTCGATATTAACCCTTTAGCACCTCAAAATGTGTATTTCACAGTCATAATACTGTCACCTCAGAATTACACTGGTCTAACAGCTTATCTGTTCAAATAGAGTTAGGATACTTTTTTTTGACTGATGGGACAATATAATGTTTGTCAAATGAAATAACACAAATTTAAAAACTGGTTGCAAGTAATGATTTTTCCCAGTATAAGTCCATACCAAATAAAAGCAGACATGTCAGGGGTTTGTGAGGACCACGGTCTCTCCTCATACATAAACATTGTAAATCATGCCCCATCATCAACCAACTTGACACACCATGTTGAGCATGCATAGCATATTAACACAGACAAAACTTAGGCAAAAAATGGTTTTGTTGTTCATGCATTTTATATTTTTGTTGGTATATCAGGGGTGGTCAAAGTGTTAACACTACCTTGAATGCTGTCCCTATCATATTTGTAGTCTGTTCCATCTTCCTCATTATGTCAGTGTTTCATGTCCTACCATGTATTGTACAACTGTACAATGTATTGTACAACTGTACTATATATTGTACAACTGTACTGTGTATTGTACAACTGTACTATGTATTGTACAACTGTACTGTGTATTGTACAACTGTACTATGTATTGTACAACTGTACTGTGTATTGAACAACTGTACTGTGTACTGTACAACTGTACTATATATTGTACAACTGTACTGTGTATTGTACAACTGTACTATGTATTGTACAACTGTACTGTGTATTGTACAACTGTACTATGTATTGTACAACTGTACTGTGTATTGAACAACTGTACTGTGTACTGTACAACTGTACTATATATTGTACAACTGTACTGTGTATTGTACAACTGTACTGTGTATTGTACAACTGTACTGTGTATTGTACAACTGTACTATGTATTGTACAACTGTACTGTGTATTGAACAACTGTACTGTGTATTGTACATCTGTACTGTATATTGTACAACTGTACTGTGTATTGTACAACTGTACTATGTATTGTACAACTGTACTATGTATTGTACAACTGTATTATATATTGTACAACTGTACTGTGTATTGTACAACTGTACTGTGTATTGTACAACTGTACTATGTATTGTACAACTGTACTGTGTATTGTACAACTGTACTGTGTATTTAACAACTGTACTGTGTACTGTACAACTGTACTAAATATATTGTACAACTGTACTGTGTATTGTACAACTGTACAATGTATTGTACAACTGTACTGTGTACTCTATAGCTGTACTGTGTATTGTACAACTGTACTATGTATTGTACAACTGTACTGTGTATTGAACAACTGTACTGTGTACTGTACAAAATATATTGTACAACTGTACTGTGTATTGTACAACTGTACTGTGTATTGTACAACTGTACTGTGTACTGTACAGCTGTACTGTGTATTATACAACTGTACTATGTATTGTACAACTATACTGTATAGTGTACAACTGTACTGTTTATTGTACAACTGTACTGTGTATTGTACATCTGTACTGTGTATTGAACAACTGTACTGTGTACTGTACAACTGTACTAAATATATTGTACAACTGTACTGTGTATTGTACAACTGTACTATGTATTGTACAACTGTACTGTGTACTCTATAGCTGTACTGTGTATTGTACAACTGTACTGTGTACTGTATAGCTGTACTGTGTATAGTACAACTGTACTGTGTACTGTACAGCTGTACTGTGTATTGTACAACTGTACTATGTATTGTACAACTATACTGTATATTGTACAACTGTACTGTTTATTGTACAACTGTACTGTGTATTGTACAACTGTACTGTGTATTGTACAACTGTAATGTGTACTGTACAACTGTTCTATGTATTGTACAACTGTACTGTGTATTGTACAACTATACTGTGTATTGTACAACTGTACTGTGTACTGTACAACTGTACTATGTATTGTACAACTGTACTGTGTATTATTCAACTGTACTGTATAATTGTACAACTGCACTGTGTATTGTACAACTGTACCGTGTTCTGTACAACTGTACTGTGTATTGTACAACTGTACTTGTATTGTACAACTGCACTGTGTATTGTACAACTGTACTATGTATTGTACAACTGTACTGTGTATTGTACAGCTGCACTGTGTATTGTACAACTGTACTGTGTATTATTCAACTGTACTGTTCGTGCAGTAGGTCTACCCCACAGTGAGGTCACAGCTCCACCATTGTTTCCGTGTTTCATATTACAAGTCCTCACAACTGGTCACAGTACTGGCAATCATGTATACAGTCATTATCATCATCATCATTATCAATAGTAAGACTATTTTATCATTATCAGCACTGTCACTTCTAGTGTATCACATAAATTAAATATCACTATTTGCATACAGTCAGGTAAACACCATGCTTGTCTGGGTTCACAATCTGTGGCCTTTCTTATACATCCCTCTGCTCACTTGCCTTCTTAACAGACCTAAGTACCTGTTTCCTTACTCCATAGAAGAGACGAGAAATGTGCAGATAATCATGTTTTGCAAGTAACAAGGTGCAACTTTGCTGATTTATAATTGATGTGCAAGAACAGCATTCAATGGAGAGCAAACAATTAACAAATAAATGAAATAACTCGAGAATCTTGTTTCCCGAAAACTGCCCCTACAGTTTTGACAAGTCTTGTTGCAGGTTGTATAGTCATTCATCCCAGCATCAAGAATTTCAATCATCTAATGGTGTGTAAGACCCAAAGTACTAATGGTACACATTAACATTGTCAATCTGATGACATTATTTGCACAGATATTGCAACAAAACATCCTCAACGCCCAAACTTGTTAGGAGTGGCAGAAGACCAGAAAAATTTCGGAGATGGCATACATGCACTGTGACACCCTACATGCCCTATGACACCATACATGTACTGTGACACCATACATGTACTGTGACACCACACATGTACTGACACCATACATGTACTGTGACACCACACATGTACTGTGACACCATACATGTACTGTGACACCATACATGTACTGTGACACCATTCATGTACCGTGACACCATACATGTACTGTGACACCATTCACACGTACTGACACCACACATGTACTGTGACACCATACACATGTATTGTGACACCACACATGTACTGTGACACCATACACATGTACTGTGACACCATACACATGTACTGTGACACCACACATGTACTGTGACACCATATATGTCCTGTGACACTATATACATGTATGTACTATGACACCATTCATGTACTATAGCACCATATATGTAGTGGCACCATAAATACATTGTAAAATCATGCATTTACGATAACACCATAGGTATACTGTGACACCATGCATGTACTATGAAACCGTCCATGTGCCGTGACATCATACATGTGCCGTGACATCATACATGTGCTGTGACACTAGCTCAGAGTGATATATGGCTATCAGGATACACAATACTTTATTTATGAAGAAGACAGGGGCTGTTCCAGAATGGACCTTCAAGTAGCCATGATAACGCTGGCTTCAATCTCACACTGACACAGCCATTCCACAGTGCCTCCTTATCCTGTCACACCACAATGACAACAGTGGACACTCATGGCAATTTATCTCCTATGACGGACAAGATTTGTGACACCAGCAGACTGATCTGCTTCCAATATATGCACATCTTTCTCCTGTGGAACCACATCAATCTATTCATACTTGCTTGGTGCCATCTTTCTCCTATGGCATCACATCAATCTATTCATACTTGCTTGGTTTGCTGGGTTTTGAATCATTGTCAAAACCCTGCAAAACATAACTGGACTCATGTGTACATCATTAAATAAAGACATTTCACATAACGAAACATCACTGCATTTCATGATGGCTTAAAAAATCCAACATGAATTTTGACACTACTACATGCACTTAACGAAAGTTGAAACCCATGCATGAGACAACAAAATAAAAGTGCTGACAGTGAAACAAAAAACGAAATGTGAATTACATTTAATCCAACAAGAGCTGTGAATGTGCCTTCTTAATGAACACGAGCGCAAACCGTCTCACTCCAGACTGACCCAGGTTTATGTTATGACTCATAACACTTCAGACTCAGGTCAATGTTATCACTCATAACACTTCAGACTCTGGTCAATGTTATCACTCATAACACTTCAGACTCAGGTCAATGTTACCACTCGTAACACTTCAGACTCAGGTCAATGTTATCACTCGTAACACTTCAGACTCCGGTCAATGTTATCACTCATAACACTTCAGTGATTGACATGAATGTCATGACATCTAACATCTCAGACTGACTCATTTACTGACAGCTGACAGGAACTTGTTTAAAATGACCACCAGATGAATCTGCAATTATAAATCACAATTTTCCTCCTGTCACTTGACTGAGACCAGTCCTCCCAGGTGACTTGGTCTGGGAATATCCAGAGGTTTGATTTTGCAAAGATAGTCAGGCAGTGCATTCTGTCTTGTGATTAACACAGAACACAGCAGTTTCAATTATTCTGTCAACAAGCAGCCCCGAAAACTGTGTAGCAATCCTTCCATTGTATTGTTCTGCAATTTACATTTCTCTATAATGGACTTTTTCTATCATTTCTTTCCCTATTTCTTGATGACTTCTCCTTACTCTGAGTTTGTAATGAGATACATTGCAAAAATGAGAAAAAAGAAAAGAAATGCTTTAATCATACAAGGCATTAACCCACCAAGCAAGTATTAATATCCGTGGATATTGTACCAGTAACACCCCCCCCCCTTAATGAAGTACATGTTGGAAATGGTAAAAATGTATAAAAACATGAAAACAAACTGAGTGACATTTACATTTGGCTGGGATAACCCATGTTGGGATAAGCCATGTTGGGATAACCCGTGTTGGGATAACCCATGTTGGGATAACCCGTGTTCAGATAACCCGAGTTGGGATAACCCATGTTGGGATAACCCGTGTTGAGATAACCCATGTTGGGATAATCCATGTTAGGATAATCTATGTTGGGATAACCCATGTTGGGATAATCTATTTTGGGATAGAGCATGTTGGAATAACCCATGTTGTGATATCCCCCCATATTAGGATACATCAATATGTTAGTGTAATATTTATTCATATATACATGTACTAGAATAGCCAGCCAGGTGTTCATCATTCTTATTAAGTTCATGATTTTCTGTGACATAGTCTTCAAATTGGTGTCATTGATTTAAAACATTTTTCTGTGACATAGATTTGCATGCAAGGAACACTTTCCTGACACACAGATCCAGTAGTGAGCAGCAAATACATTGTGCCAGCTCGTGCCTTTGATACCAGTCAATAGGACAGTCAAAGGAAGATCAAATTTAACCCATAACCTTATTTTCATAATACGGTGTACAATGGAATATGAATGCATATGATCCCAGAATGAAAAGCCTAAATGGGACAACTTTTTCTTTCTTGTGCCTTTTACCTTGATGTCATGTATAACTATTTTACATTTTGTCCTTTTATATGGTAGGCTAGATTTAAGACACTATCTGCTGTGACTGCAGCCATAACTATCAGAATTACCCTGTGTTGGTGTCAATAATGTGCAAGTGCATTAAAAGTAACTTTGGGTCAGGTGCCCATCATCCAATAGGAGTACTGTAAGGTGAGAACAATACTTTTTGGCCAGCAGAATCTTAATGTACCCACTGACCACTGGCATGGAGCTGAACTTGATGCCTTCGTTAAAATTAATCACAAATAAAACTCACTCCCTTTGTCCTGACCAATGACTAGGTAAAAATATCCATCTGTTCTATCAGACAAATACCAGGCTGTCCAGGCAAATACCAGGCTGTCCAGGCAAATACCAGGTTGCCAATGCATATTACACTTTTGCCTTCTTATTTCAAAAGCAGTGATAAAATGATTTTAAAAAAAAAGTGATAACTTAATGCTGCTAATAAAATGTACACTGTACATGTCTGTATAAAAGCTATCTGTCACAATTAACTCTTTCAGTGCCAATCACATCTAAAGTCAATCTACTAAAGTCAAACTGGTCTTAATTATCATTAGGATCTCAGATTCGTATTCCTCATAAAAAGACCTTTCATTCAAGTACCAGCAGGCCTATAGTTCCAGAGAAAACATCCCAAGTCAACAGCCTTTTCTCGGCACGCATTGGCGCATTGCATGCAATCCACGCCACCAAAAGTTGTTGCCTCAGTCCAAAAGTTGGCACTTAAAGAGTTAACAAGTGACACCATGATACCAATAGACCATATTATCAATTACTGCAATAAAGAGATGACAGTAGACTAGTACAGAATCTGACTTATATTTCCCTCACATGTATGTAAACATCGCTGACTTAACACAGCTATACTGCAGGGACACCTGTACGCCTTACATACTATATGTACATATATATCATGTAAAGTTGATGTAAAAACACATATACACATTACATGACTGGATTACACATATATGTGTAAAACTTAAAGGGGAAAACCAGTAAAATATCTTTACATAGAGGGCGATGTTGCATTAATCTCTACCTGAGGACTGGGTATTTAGGCCAACAAATCTCGTCATCAAAGTTAATCATAAAGCACCATAGTTTACCCTATTTCTGGAGCATACTCATTATCTGTTTTCTTATCATTATTCAGTAAGATGATGACTATTCCATAACAATAAAAACAATTATGACATGTGACTACTCGCATCTGTATACTTTGACGTTTGTGGTTTTGTTGGTGAGTATTTGGGCTTCAAACTAGCAACAGTTGCATACCCTGCAGACTTTTGCATCCCATTAAAATCACCCCCACGGGGTTCACTATTTCCCCGTAATAACCTACCACAACACTGCATCAGTGATAAATTAACTACGACTGGCACCAGACTATATACAAAACACATACACACCTATCCAGTCACATTGTCATAACATCCTCCATTGATATCACAGCTGGTCACATCTAGGGTTCAGTCTCACCTCTGCCTGACAAGTGACAGGATTTCCAACAAGAATTGCATATTCAAATTCTTCATGATAAGAGCTTTTAACTTAGGAACCAACATACCACTGTATATAGCGGTGGCACTGCTGCCGGATTCTCCAGCTGTTGTACAGACAGCTGTAGCATGACTTGCCAGGCAATGCAGGAACCACTGCTACAGGTCCTAACCACTGCAGCTTTGAATGAGTTAGGGTCACCTGTCACACCATCGCACCATGAGCTCATAATTGTGACTCGTCCGTGTCTGTGACGGCACTGGGTTTCAAGCTCTCAGCACCGATAACTGGAACACCAACTAAACCACTGTTCCTTCGTGTGGCGTGGATCCCTGCTAAATGGTCCATTGGTTTTTTAACTGTCATTGTTGATATTGGTTCATAGATTTTGCCTGGCCCTGCCCGGGTGTTAACAGGCTGAGCCGTAGCATGGGTGGTTATAACAGAGGCCACATCTACCACAGGGGTATAGGGGGCATTCAACATGTTAAAACCCTCTGGTAAGAGGGGCTGACGTTTGTCCTTAGAAGTTAGGGCACAAGCTTTGATAGCAAAGTCTATTCCTATTGGGTGGCCATGCCCTGTGTGCTTAGTGGCGCCCCCTGTGGCGTGGGCCATTAATGGCCCAGACCTACTTCCTGTTGACAGTATAAGCCCCCTGGCTGATGGCGACCCCACCTGTTTGGTAGAGGGTGAGTTACACATTGCGGGCATTGTACCACCACACAACCCCAAACTGTCACCACCAGTGAGGTCATCTAGGGTTGCCATGGTAACCTTCGATGACAGTGAAGCCTGTGCCACACTGGAGGTCAAAGCTTGGTCAGTTACTGATTTAGACACTGACTCTAATGCTGAGGCGATAGATTTACTCTCCTCAGGAGAAGTGTCTTTCTTTACGCCTTTCATGGCTCTGGAGATGACACCTTGCCCGGGGCCTGACCGCAGTATGTTGTTCAGTCCCATGTCTTGTACTTGATGGACCAGGTTCAAGTTTCCCAGGTCCTCCAGCCCCGAGTCCAGGCCTTCCATTGAAGGACTGTACATCATAGGATTAGTATACACTGCCTCTGTACCTGACCGGATACTGTCCGAGAATGTCTCTGTGACGATACTTTCATAACGCAGTGGAGATGTTAGTTCATCTCCAGTATTAAGTGCCTGTATTCCCCGTTCTTTTAGCCTCTTGGCCAGCCCCAGTGACACACTGTAAGTAGTGGTGCCAAATGTCTTACGCACGTTTTGCATGTTATTGTCTTGTGGAGTCGAGACTTGATCTGTGTTCCTGCAATACAGCAAAAATCAGAACCAACTCAGTGTTACTGACATTAAGCTGTTTGACTAAGTCTTATGGATTGGCCTAAAGAAAACACTGAGGTTTTAGCAAGAGATTAAAACCAGATTCTTCATAATTGTTCTTTCTTGATTGATTAATTGATTGACTGACTGACTGATTGATTGATTAACTGATTAATTTTTTTTTGGGGGGGGGGGGGGGTAAGTAGCAAAGTTTGCAAAAAGATCAAATTTTAATTCTGTTTTCCAGGCTGATGGGCATGAACAATATCATGGTTGCCATTAACTCTTTGGCTGCCATTAACTCTTTGGTTGCCATTTAATGCTTTGGTTGCTATTGAATTTTTTAGTAGCGATTAAACTATTTGGTTGCCATTAAACTATTTGGTTGCCATTAACTCGTTGGTTGCCATTAAACTCTTTGCTTGCCTATCAAGTTGTCTTTGCTTTCTGTTTCTTTGAAGGATCCACCAGCCAACTACATGTATCTGCATGCTTATACTAAAATTAATTGATTTCTTGAATCATTCTGCTGTGGTACACCATTTTACCCACAATCCATTGCACAGGAATCTCCTTCAGGTCAGTTGTACCATATCAATGACTTCACCTAACTCTTTTATCTCAAACCTCTTTCATGGACTATACTTTTAAAGTTTTTTCTGATTGGGATCATTTCATACTATGATTTAATTTTTTTTCAGTCCCTGGTGTTGTCTTGATAGATATATTTCACCGCACTATGATAATCTATTGTTGCCATGGTTATGATCACCATGACGATCTATTGTTGTTGTAGTAACGTACCTGTTAGGACTAGGTGTGTTGTCACGGTACCAGTCCGTAGGGTGCAGTATGCGTGCTGTGGTATAGGTGAATGTGGAAGACGTTTGTTCTGCAGCTTTGCCCAGCCAGCACACCCCCTCTGTAAAATACCAAATGAACACAAAATGTAGTTATTGACACCAGGCACTGATGGTCCTGTATGTGTTAGACAGTTGTATGGGCACTGTGATTCCTCATAAACAACACTTTACTTTATATAGTATGATCCACATAAAGCGAACAGCTTTCATAACAAGTTCTTTGCCTGGAGCTAAGAACTTCCTCCCTGGTCTTCACTGCCTCTCACCCAATGCCACCAACTGTTTAAAGACTGTATAATATATCCTGGTATTGTACAATACGCCTTTTCCTGGTCTCAATTGAGTGACGTTTGTAAAGCTACTGTGTGGTGATATTGGGGAGGGCCTCGCAGCATATGGCAATAACAAATACCTTGCATTATATCAAAACACTCTATCTTATCAGATCAGTGTTGTTTATGATTTACACTTATATTACAAATACCTTCTTCCACAAAAGTGTTTATTTACATTTCAAAATAACGAACCTACTTACTTTGTGGATATATTTTCTGTTGACAAGACTTGTATTTTGTTAATTTGTTCTCCCTCATTTGAAAGCTCTCTGTGTTGACAATCCCTGACAATAAGGTACTTACACATGTACCATATCACACTATTTTAATTATATTATACGTTGATAAGCCCACTGTAAATACCTGAGTAAAATGTGACACCCTGGGAGATAGGGCTCTACAAAATATCTGTCAACAGCACAATGATATCACAATGACATCACAGACTGTCGATTTTCAATACATCAATCTACAGTAACACCTGCTCTGAAAACCACAGATCTTTTATGACCAGCAGGATAAGACTCTCAAGTTTCTTTTACAACTTTAGCTGTACTTTCAGTTCAGACCACCTGCAAAATGAAACCACTTTGCTTGGCAGTAGGGGTAGTCTTAAATACAGTGTGCCACTGTACTGTTGTTTATGAATGTCACCAAAGTGACAGCCTCTAATTGGTCACATGTTCTGTGTAGTTACCCACAGAAGACCCTTTAATTCATTTGGGCTAATACAGCCTGTGTCAAAATTCTACAGAAGAATGTGCACAATAAGGACAATAGTACTTCAAAACACATATAGCTTAGACAGTGACAGGTTAGCTTATGGAGAGTGAAGAGTTCAGGCTGCGGAATAGGGTAATGACCACCAGTCATGGTATATCATTGGTTTTGAACTGCCTAGCAAGTCATGGTATATCATTAGTTTTTGCATTGCTGGGCAAGTCATGGTATATCATTGGTTTTGAACTGCCAAGCAAGTCATGGTATATCATTGGTTTTGATCTGCCTAGCAAGTCATGGTATATCATTGGTTTTGATCTGCCTAGCAAGTCATGGTATATCATTGGTTTTGATCTGCCTAGCAAGTCATGGTATATCATTGGTTTTGATCTGCCTAGCAAGTCATGGTATATCATTGGTTTTTGCATTGCTGGGCAAGTCATGGTGAAGTGCCCTTGGAGCAGCTGACTGACAGACTAGTCTGATTAGAAGTAGAATGAAACAACTTTTTTTGGAGACATTTAAACACGCAATAATCATGACATTCTAGCTGTATATATCTTTACATGTTGTTTACACCGCTAAACCAGTCAGATGAGCCAGAGATACCATAGCCACAAGATGGCACTACTGGCAACAGGCTCTCACAATATATTTTGATAATGATCCTGGGAATCTTCTACCATTTCCTAACAACTGGAACCAAGGATGGTCCTAACAAATGGAACCAAGGCTTGTCCTATTCACATGCTATCACCACCACCACTGATTTCACCAATACTTCAATAGAACAGTCTGCTGACCAACCTATTTGGTATGAATACCCACAATGCCATGAAGCCTGCAATGGCAGCCAGAAATGGAGGTGAGATCCAACGTGTGAATACAAAACAGCACTTAACCCATGACCTACGTACAGCAGCTCTACCTACTAGGACAACCAAAACACTGAGAACGGGACACTCTCCGCACTTTTTGCCAAGAAATGCCAAGAAAATTTATACAAAAATCTTTTTCTCTGCATTTTTGCCAAGAAATGACAAGATCATTCTATCTGTCTGCTTTCTCTCATCATTCCTAGGCATTTTTGTCGAGGAATGCAGAGGCAGCAATTGTAGCTACAAGAGTCAAGGGGTCTAATGGATAACTCAAATCAATGGCTAATACACTGAGGTCAATGGCTAATACACCCAGGTCAATGGCTAATACACCCAGGTCAACAGCTAATACCCCAGGTCATCTTGTACACCCAGGTCAACAGTTAATGCACAGGTCAACAGTTTTCCATGGTAGGCATTGGGCACTGAAGCAGTTAGTTTCCTCTTAACCTCAGTCTGAATTATAGGTGGAATGGGTTATGCTGATGTTAGTACAGCATGTCATCAGTCCAATACCACAATATGAAATCACAAATCTGCAGTAAATGAAAAAAAGTTTCCCTACATTTCTACTACTGACAGTTGATGGACCATAGCACGACACATAATAGCCAGGCCACCAGCTGTCTGCCTGACGTGGTCCTCAAAACACCACGCTACACACACACACACAATGCACAGAAAGTTATGCAAACAAGTTCATAATTTCCACCGGAAATTTCCCAAAGGTGTCACTCTAAGGTCAAACCAATGTAGACTGACCTTTTATTCACATAAGGTAGTGAAGAAATCACACGCCTCTCCTGAAAAACCCTGCTTTTCTTTCAATTCAAATATATCACAAGTTATTCCAATGCAAACATTATACATTTATGTGATCCGTGCCCCATACAGTACAGCAAGTAGCAGTTTATTACTTGGATTATGAAGCAAGCATGCGTGACATCTTTGAAAACACCAAGAACTATAAAGAGCTCTGTGGACCCTGCAGTCTGAAGCACAGCAGGAGCCCTGCTTTAATAGAAATACACAGGGGAAACCCTGCTTTAGTAGTGATACACAGCGGGAACCCTGCTTTAGTAGAGATACACAGTGGGAACCCTGCTTTAATAGATACACAGCAGGAACCCTGCTTTAATAGAGATACACAGCAGGAACCCTGCTTTAATAGAGATACACAGTGGGAACCCTGCTTTAATAGATACACAGCAGGAACCCTGCTTTAGTAGTGATACACAGGGGAAACCCTGCTTTAACAGAGATACACAGTGGGAACCCTGCTTTAATAGATACACAGCAGGAACCCTGCTTTAGTAGAGATACACAGTAGCAACCCATGCTTTAGTAGGGATACACAGTGAGAACCCTGCTTTAATAGGGATACACAGCAGAAACCCTGCTCTAGTAGGGATACACAGTGGAAACCCTGCTTTAATAGAGATACACAGTGGGAACCCTGCTTTAATAGAGATACACTGAAACCTGTTGTTTCAGACCACAGTCACGAAGAGCCGTGCTGACCATGCCAAATCTTGAGCGAAAAAATGAGGAAAAGAAAACTCTGCTTTAATGAAGATACACTGAAACCCGTGCAATCAGGAAGAGCCACATTGACCAACTATTAAAACATGAGGCAGAGGAAACCCTGCTTTCCTTGACGTACTCTGAAACCTGTTGTTTTAAACAACAGTCAAGTGGCGAGAATCTACAACTAAAGGTCACTTTTTTTTAATTCTAAATTTGACAGACACTTTGTGTGTGAAACAAAGAGTATTACTGCATGTTATGTGGCTGCATGCACAGGGTCAAGTTAAACTACATGTACCATACATGTACCAGGTTTCACTGTTTGTGTTGCTTACCCTTCTCCCCCCCCCCAATAAATCTGTGATAAAAAAAAACTGGGAAGGTCACACCCATGCCTTTGTGATTCAATGTTCCACTCCACCCCCTCCCCACCTTGTTTCTGTAAACTACTGCCAATTAATATAAATCTAAATTAGCTGAAACAAATTTTATTTAGCATTTGTCAAAAATACAGGTTGCTCTGTATATAATTTATGGTTTAACGTTAGTGGTCTCTGCATTGCCTGGTAAGTCATGCTATATCAGTGGTCTTTATTGCCTGCTAAGTCATGCTATATCAGTGGTCTCTGCATTGCCTGGTAAGTCATGCTATATCAGTGGTCTCTATTGCCTGGTAAGTCATGCTATATCAGTGGTCTCTGCATTGCCTGGTAAGTCATGCTATATCAGTGGTCTCTATTGCCTGGTAAGTCATGCTATATCAGTGGTCTCTATTGCCTGGTAAGTCATGCTATATCAGTGGTCTCTATTGCCTGGTAAGTCATGCTATATCAGTGGTCTCTATTGCCTGGTAAGTCATGCTATATCAGTCGTCTCTGCATTGCCTGGTAAGTCATGCTATATCAATGGTCTCTATTGCCTGGTAAGTCATGCTATATCAGTGGTCTCTATTGCCTGGTAAGTCATGCTATATCAGTGGTCTCTATTGCCTGGTAAGTCATGCTATATCAGTGGTCTCTATTGCCAGGTAAGTCATGCTATATCAGTGGTCTCTATTGGCTGGTAAGTCATGCTATATCAGTGGTCTCTATTGCCTGGTAAGTCATTGCACCTGTTGTTTACGGCCTGTACATAATCCTGTTGTTTACATACAACCTGTCCAGTTGACAGCACCTATTGGTCTTACATTACAAGTGGTCTTAGAATACATGTCAATGTGCACCCTGGATGGGAAGTAATCTTTTGATATTAATCACTGTAATCCAATGGTAACTCTGTAAGACGACTGAAAACCCTGCCTACACTAAAAAAAAAAAGTGCTGGCCACAACAAGGTGACGATATGAAGAAGTTCTTTATCTGTGTCAAGTTGTCCCTGGATGTGACGAGGTGAATCGTGACTTCTTGTCACTTCTCTGCAGGTGTGGTTTACCTGACTTTGTGCACGTAGGCTCAAGGAACTGGGGCAAAGGCACTTCTCTGGATGACAAACATCAAACGTTGTCTCAATCAGACTCGAAGCACTTCCATTTGGAACTTTTAACAGGCAATACATTCCTTGTATTTAATTTTCAAACTCAAAGTTTTGTGAAAAGTTTTTCCAAAAGAGAAATATTACATACTGTCAGTGAATTAAAGACAGGATTGGAGGGACTGATAAGTGACACCAGCTGTCTGCCTCAGTGGGTGCATCAACTCCTGTCACTCTTATCATTTGACCATGCTTGTCTACTTATGGAAAACCTGGACTTACCTCTGCTAATGACTGACATTGCGAAGCCTTTTGTTATTAACAACATACACAACTTGACTGAAAATGCTGTCTTTCTGCATTCTGGTTGGACTGTAGATTCTCAATTCATTTTGCTCCCTGAATATCAAATATTCTAAGCAGGAGGGACTTTTTTTTGCTGAGTTTGAGCTGAGACAATGTTATCTCTGTGGACACATAATCATGTTGTCTGCGTTGGGACATAAACATCGTGTTTGGAAGTAGACATTGTTTGTGTTGATGTGTAAACACACTGTGTTGACGCATAAACACATTGTGTTGACACGTAAACATATTGTGTTGACATGTAAACACATCGTCTGTGAGGGCACCTGAACACATCATCTCCACTGGCACACTAACACACTGTTTGTGTTGGCATGTAAAACCATATGACTTCACAAGGAGAAATTTTATTTTTCTTTGAAAGGCCGGCAAATATCCATCAGTACAACAGATGAAAAGCACTTATTTTCAGAGTGAACAGGTGAGCTGTGTTTCCGTTATAGCTTGTAAATATAATCTCTAGATCTCTAGTGTGCCTTAAAAAATGAGTTTTCTACATTGTAAATCATTCGGGTATTACAATGTAACTTAATAAAGTAGGACTTGTTTGGTAACACGCCATTAAACATTTGTGAGTTTTATATTAGCAAAGGACCAAGCAAAGGTCACACTGGCAAGCGGCTATGTTCCACTGGTTTTGTCACTTTTCGCAACTCGTTAGCTGTATCATAGCTTTCAAATTAATCCTTGTGGATCATAAGCAAAGTCTCCACTATACGGAACCCGTTCCTTCTATGTATTCACCAGTGAAATATATGCCAAATAAAAAAATCCTACACAGCATAATCAGAATAATTTTTCATAGGTGCCTTGTGTGTATGTTGCTAAGAGTACTTATATGGCAGAGGTTTTGTTGATTTATTATTCTGTCAACCACAAAAAATAAACAGACAACTTAAGCAAACACAACACTGACACACGGATAGCCACTCATGCAAAGTCAATAAGGCGTCATTCTTTGTGATCTATTTCTTTATTGAGGCACAAAATACAGCTTCAGTACTCCACTGGAGTACACTTCAACTACCTCTTGGAAGACTGGACATTATACTCGGCCAAAAACATGATCATATTTACATCAAACTTTACACATGCTTCATTTTGGAAAACCTGTGTGGCACAGTGCAGTAAATCATTACATTACTCACATTCTACATGATTTAACTTTTTACATGCTTCACTTTGGAAAACCTGTGTAGTACTGTCCATCAGTGATTATATTACTTAGATTCTTAAAGATTTAACTTCACATTCTCCACTTAGTTCTTTCCAGGCCTTCAACAAAACTTGAATAAAAACTATTTACAAATTGTTTCTGTATTTCAAGAAATTACAAGTATTACTTAAAAAAAATTCAAAATAGTCTTCAGTTGTATTTACAAACTTCTCTTTGACTTACTATACAAGTGATCAATGAATGACATGAATGTAATGAAAAATGAAAACAATAACAAAATGTTTGCTGACAAAATCAGTCTTTTCTGCCTTTCATAATGAAGTTTATCGTGATGAAATGAGTGACTGCGAACCATTAAAACTGACAGCAAAGCACATCTGGTATAACAAAGTAACTCAAATCTACACATGCCAAGCATATAATGTAACCATTAACATTTTATAATAGCACTTCAAGAATAAAGAGTTGACAACATAGCTTTAACACAGCTTATCTGCATGCATTGAAATCCTGGCAAAAAGAAACACGGTAACTAAACTGTGCCCTAAAAATAGAATGACTTCATACAAAGCTAGGTGAAACATATTTAAAATGGAAACAATTTCTTGTTACACTGGACAGTATCTGTCAGCACATGTTAACTGTGCACCATCCAATATATAAACAAGTCATGAATCAAGATCAACAAAGTGACAGACCATTAGGTCAAGCAGAGTCAAAATGCATACAAAATGTCTCTGCGGCCCTGCCGGTGGTCAAACTGATACTCTGCACGCAGAGGCTCATCTTGTGGCACACAGATCACTCTGCAGAGGAATCTGCTGGTAAGAGATTCCCTGTGTAGGTGTCTCTGGATACAGGCTGCCCATAAACAGCAAGCATCATTGTATCAATTCAATTTTCACAATTTTATTGCAACTTATTTTCTTTGCATTTTATCTTAACTATTCCTATTATTCCACATTAAACAAAACATTATTCTTAACCTTGCCCACCAGGCAATGGCTGTTCAAGTGCCAGTGGTCTGTCATTCAGGCAACAATAATTTTGAATAGAATATTTATCTCCTAGCAAACTCAATCTATAAGATGTTGAAGAAATATTGCAATTTTGGAGTAGAGACACAATGAACAAGTTTATACTTTTAAAGTGTAAAACTTCTGTTACATAAATTACATTTGAGTCTTGCGATGCCCACAATACATTAATATACACAAGACACTGTACCAGTCTGGAACAACATCACAACGTGCTAAATGCACTATTTATGAATGTTTTCTTCTTTCACATTGTCTACTTCCAAATTATACACATCTTTCACTCATGGGTGACAAATAAATACTATTTTGTATAAATGTCATGATTAAACAAACAAATGTCCATTTATACTCCTGCTTGAAATAAACAATATTTACACACTTTGCTATGATGATATGATGCTTTTCGTTTCTTTAATCTAAATTTTCCCACAACTTCAGCTTACAAGAAACATGGAATGTTGAGAAGTAGAGTGTCCTACCTAGTGTGTTGTGCCTAGTGGGGCATGACTGCAACACAAAACTTATATATGGTTGCTTCTCTGTACATATGTTCATATTCTGTGAGATCTACGTTAAGTCACAACCTCAAATCTGTAATTTTCTTTGATATATCCCACACTGCAGGTAACCTGTCAGACCATGGAGAAAAATACTAAATGCGCACAATATTTTACCTTTCTATCCTTATTGTGTGTATACCACTGAGTACACAAGCCTTATATACCACTGAGTACACAAGCCTTATATACCACTGAGTACACAAGCCTTATATACCACTGAGTACACAAGCCTTATATACCACTGAGTACTTAAGCCTTATATACCACCCAGTACGTAAGCCTTATATACCACCCAGTACGTAAGCCTTATATACCACCCAGTACGTAAGCCTTATATACCACCCAGTACGTAAGCCTTATATACCACTGAGTACTTAAGCCTTATATACCACCGAGTACACAAGCCTTATGTACCACTGAGTAAACAAGCCTTATGTACCACTGAGTGGACAAGCCTTATGTACCGCCAAGTACACAGACCTTATACACCACTGAGTACAGAAGTCTTATGTACCACTGAGTACACAAGCCTCATGTACCACTGAGTACACACGCTTTATATAACTTAACATTCTCCCCAAGTTAGGTGCAGTGTGCCTTGGTACACGTTGGGAACCAAGCTGTTAATGCACGCTGAGGATCACGGCAGACCTCAGGTATAAATCACTGAAATGTCTCTTCCTAAATTCTCATTCACAACATTTTGTATTCATAACAAAATTTAGTAAAACATAGGCACTTGGGACCTGAGTGCTCTTAGTGAATATTTGGGAAGCACAGGTTAATAACTGACGATTTGTTCTCTGTGGTTTATCCAGACAACACTAACCAATCACTGTTGATATTACTGACAAATGACATTCTCAATGTAGAGAAATGATCCACACATTCTATTTGATGAAGCCAAACTAATTAACAAAATTCCTTCACCTTGTGTCAAATCATTAAATGCCTGCTATGCAGACCCAAGTAACTGTTTATCAGGATGATGGGGGAACCACAAAGGCAGGTCTGTCTTGCAGGCAAAATCTAAAAGAAACTTTATTCATCTAAAAAAATGTAGATTTGTTCAAGTTTCAGCTATATAATGAATCAATTAAAATCAGTTTTTAATATGCAGGCTTAACCCCACGCACCAAAACATTAATATTGAAGCACCTTATTCTTTTTCAAACAAAACTTAAAGTCTACAACAGCTGTCAGCCTTTGAGATCATGATCAATTCACAATTGCTTTGTGGTGGACACCTTAATGGGGGAGGGGAGGGTAAAGGGTTGTCCGTACTAGCGTACTGGGCATTTTTATTTGCTATTTTCCTTTTAATTTCCGTACTTTGTGCCAACCATTATTTGTACATTTTCTATTTTCCGTACTTTGTGCTAGGGCAACAGTATTATTTGTACTTTTGTACTAGGGACCCCCACCCCCACCCCCTTCCTTGATGGAAACAAGCAAACGTTCTGCCTGAGGTAACTTATTAATTTATCTGAAGTAAAATATACTGCCCGCACTGTTTTATGCCTCAAATATGATGTTCTTCTTCCATTCGATCTGTCAAGTCATTTAACAATGATTGTTCTGATACCACCTGTGTTTTGTATACAGAATTCACCTGCCACTCTACATACACACAAACCCTGAGAGGTTTTGGTTTACCTTAGCACGAAATTGCAACGAAAAGACTTTCTAATTCATGTAAGAGATTAGAAAATAACCAAGGTTCACCATGCAGGATAGAATAGATTGATAGCACACATTGACACAGAGAACATGATGTTCACGCACATTCATTTTGTTAACAGCTGGATGATCGTTAAAAAAGACAAACTCCTCTGATATGTGAGTGGAAGTGCAATATCTATGAGTAGACATGGGAGATGGGGTCCTGGCTGTGACAGATGGCAAGGTGACAAGATGGCAGTGCTATGTTTGACACTGAGCTGGTCCTGAGGAGAACAGATCCACACATTTCTGTTTTCCTCAGTGACAAAGTGTCATGGGGGCAACCTGCAGGAATACAGAGCCCGACCCATGCTACCTCACCATCAGTTTAATGGAATATTTAGCCACACCCATGAAGTAAACGACCAATAGGGAACCTGCTGGAGTATTAAGCCACACCCACCTGGTAACTGACCAATAGGAAACCTGTTGTAGTACAAAGCCACACCCATGTGGTACATAGTACTGATTGACAGAATCACATAATGATATGCACAGTACGGAAAGCACACTGACCCCCCCCCCCCCTGTAAAACACCACAGAACACAAAACTACTTAAGCAAATGCCTATACTTCCAATGTATGTGTGACAGACAGTTTGACATGCAGATTGTTCTGCACACAGCTCTAAATGCAAAGGAGACCTGGGAAGTTACTGGACTTGAGCTGGTAGTCTATCCTCACCATATCCTAGCACAATTGTAGCAACAAACACTAGCTTGCCACCTTCTCTCTCACAGCACCCTGTCACGTGGCCTGTTTGGATACAGCCCAATATGTCTATTTCATGCCATCTCTACTGTCAGGGCAGTCTTACACAGCTACATGGTCTCTCATGACAGGTGGTCTTAATTAAAACTGTCCCTGAGGACCTTAACATTGAATTGTACACAACCAGATGGCTCCATAAAAAGACAGCCAACTTATGGCACCTGGGTCACTGATGACCCACTAAGACTGGGCAAGGGCTCTGTTGGGGTATACACCCTAGGTCCCTGATGACCCACTAAGACTGGGTAGGGGCTCTGTTGGGGTATACACCCTAGGTCACTGATGACCCACTAAGACTGGGCAGGGGCTCTGTTGGGGTATACACCCTAGGTCACTGATGACCCACTAAGACTGGGCAAGGGCTCTGTTGGGGTATACACCCTAGGTCACTGATGACCCACTAAGACTGGGCAAGGGCTCTGTTGGGGTATACACCCTAGGTCCCTGATGACCCACTAAGACTGGGTAGGGGCTCTGTTGGGGTATACACCCTAGGTCACTGATGACCCACTAAGACTGGGCAGGGGCTCTGTTGGGGTATACACCCTAGGTCACTGATGACCCACTAAGACTGGGTAGGGGCTCTGTTGGGGTATACACCCTAGGTCACTGATTACCCACTAAGACTGGGCAGGGGCTCTGTTGGGGTATACACCCTAGGTCACTGATTACCCACTAAGACTGGGTAGGGGCTCTGTTGGGGTATACACCCTAGGTCACTGATTACCCACTATTTTTGGGTAGGGGCTCTGTTGGGGTATACACCCTGGGTCACTGTTGACCCAACAGGACTGGGCAGGGGCTCTGTTGGAGTACAGTGACATTATAGTTTGTTTTGCTCCATAGATCACCACCTGTATGTACTAGATACAGTATCATACTTAAGGCTGTTGATTGTGAAAATTATACTGCTTTGGAGATACAGATTTGTTAAAAATTGTGCACTTTTCACAAAAAAACCCCAAGACATCTGTACAGTTTGACTGCTTGCAGATCTACATTTCCAGAATGCAATGATCAGACTGGACCTATTATTGTCCAATCATTGACCTATTATTGACCTATAATGTCAAGACCAGACTGGACCCATTAACAAAGTTTTAGTTTGTTTTGGCTTTAGTGATCACCATCTTTATAGTTCAATAACAGACTGGATCTATTATTGAACTATAACGTCTTGACCAGACAGCACCTTTTATTGACCCATGTCATGACCAGATAAGATCTATTATTGACCCATGTCATGACCAGATAGGATCTATTATTGACCCATGTCATGACCAGATAGGATCTATTATTGACCCATGTCATGACCAGACTGTATCTATTATTGACCTGTGTCATAACCAGATTGGATGTATTGCTGACCTATCACTATATATCACAGCCATGTGCTATTGTACCATAGTGTGTCATGAGATCACGCAGGAAGCGACGTCTGACATGTTGCCAGAAGACTGGGAATCGTCTGTGGCCACGCCCTCATCAGTGACACCTGACTGTCCCTCAAAACTACTTTTGTCTGTGCCAAGATGCGCAGGTTTAGCTCCCTCCTCCTCCTCATCACTCACGTCACTCAACAGCGCAGCAGGCTCACCACAAGAGTAAGTCTCTGGCAGATAAAAGTACTTTTTGGGATCCTCATCCACCAGGACATGGCTGTTAAGTATACTCAGCCTCTTTCTCAACCTGGGTATTTCCTCTGCTGACCTGGGCGCACTCATAATGCTTAGTCCCAGTGGGTTGCCCCTTTGAGTATATGGAACTAGACTCATGGAGTGTGTGTCTTTAGTTAAAGGTTCTAAAGTGTTAACACTATCTCCTGTAGCAATGTCACTGTTCTGAGCATGCTCAGTGACCTGCAGGTCATCAACAACATGTAACATACCATCTTCTTCATAATCGCTTAGATTGTATATCATGTCTTCTCCTAAGTCCAGCTTGCGTTCCCCCTTGATCTGTACCCCGGGGCGCTCATCCAAGAAGCCTCCTAGATGGGGCGTGGCCAGCCTTTGCCATTGGTGCAAGGTCAGAGATCCTGGAAAAATAAATGAGAAATAACTCATGAACCTTTTGATGAAAATTGAATGCAACAAAAAACTTGTTCCATGCAGACTGAATATGGTGGAGAAGAATTTTATGAAAACTAACTAGAATTTACAAACTATTTGATAAAATTCTACTGTAGCTCAAACCTTTGCTGTTGAACCTTAATACATGTTAACTACACAATAATATATGGAAAGAAAACATGACACAGGAAGTGATACTCAGAAACTGTGATAAAGCTTCTCTCAAAGTGACCGTCTTTTACACATTGTGGCAAGAAGACTTCTATGCATCAGTTACATCAGTGATATTTCTTTTTATTCCCGCTAAGGAAGACAACTTAGAACCACATAGCTTAGGGATCATGTACAAAAAAAAACTTTCAAAAATTCTGAGAAATCCTTGAAATGGGGGGAGGGGGTCAAACGGAAAATTAGAATTTCGCCAATTTTCTGGAAAGCCATAAAATGAACACTGTTATTCTGCGGTAGCAGTATTTTTCCTAATTTGACATCTAGCGAGTAAAAATACAAACGCAGATACATTATCTCTGATTAAGCACAGCCCTAGTAGGGGTGTTTTCCAGGCATGCTTACACATGACTGACAAAATGTTGCAGTATTTCTTAAGTCGACGTCTTACTGCCACATAAAAATATCAAGTTTACTTAAAATGATGGCTAATGTACCTTGTATGATCCATATATTGTACTTTAACAGTTGAAAATTGGCACAACAATGTAAAAACAGCTCAAAAAGTGCATTTGTTTGTGCTCTCTGTAGGACTGGATCACTTGCGGTAAACACAGCATGTTTGGATCATTGGGAAGTTCAGAACTTCGTCTGTATCAGTAAAATGCTATCTCCTTGGCTAAGTGTGACTGCAATGTGGGTTAATTTATGCCAAACATCGCTGTTTCAAATGTTTGCAATGATATTCAAACAATCATTTCCATTGGCTGATGGTGATGTAGTCAGATCGTCATATGATCTATTTAAATAATTTATGCTGACGATTAGTCATGTGGACCAATAGGAGCACGCCGATTTCCCAAACGATCGTTTCCGCCAGGACTTCCGCCCAGGTCTCAACACCATGCCGTTGGTGAAAGCATGGATGTTAAGCACAATAAAAGCGGAAAATCTGGCTGTTATGATGGTGTTAGTGTGTCAACACTTTGATATTTTCATAGGATTAGGACTTAGATAGTTCTTCTGAAGCTTTCTGTTATGATAGCAAGACATATGGAAGGATATTCACTGTACATTTGGCACCAATGAAGGCAACGTCTTGACTCTTGTGCCCGGACTCCATTTGCACATCGAAAGCACTGTTTTTGCCAAACATATCAGTTTTGCCTTCAATAAATCTAACTGCTAATTGTAAATAACTTGTAAAATAAGCAAGATAATAAGATTTGATGCTGTGGAGATCAATCACATGGGGCAACAGTAATTTCAAACAAATCCCTGTAGAATATATATATTGCAAAAATGGAGATATGTATCGCACACAGGGACTGGCACTGGCGGCTAGGAGTGCATCAGATTCCGAGTTAACGAGTCATGTTAATGGAACAGAAACAAGAGTACTGTGATGAATGTGCTTTTCTCCAAGCTCCTGTGAATGTGTTTATGTCTGTCCCATTCCTGCGCAAAACGACACGACATGTACAAAAAGAGGAAACCTCGTTTGAGCGCAACTGCAGGCACAGAAAAAACCAAAAGTGAACACAATTATCTGTAAAAAAAATAACAATTGCAAGCGCGCTTGAAGGGAACCAATTCCTATAAAGTTACCACTCCTGGTAAATTGCGGAATTCGGTAAATAGTGCAGACAGAAAGTGATTTTTTTAAATACGGTAAATGCCTGTCCCTGCAATTAGCATTTGTGATGAATTGGGATAAATGTGATGAAGATCAGTATGCAGTGTATTATAAAATGTACGAATTTAAAAAAATAATGAATGTCAAATGATTCATACATGCGTTTTTCTTACACTACTTCAGATGAAATAGATATATCTCGAAAAGTCACAGGGATCATCATTACCCAATGAATCTTATAACACTTTCTCTAGGTCCCCCTTGTAGACGTGTATATTGAAAGGTTGAAGCTAGACTTTCTAAGAAATCAGTGATTTTGGAATGGGGGGGGGGAGGGAGAGGGGGGGTAATCACATTTCATTGGTTTTTTTTTTTAAATCTTGGAAAGGTTATTTTTGTACATCATCCCTTATCGAGTCAACTCTTCTTGGCAATCACCTTAAATATCACCTCAGCAGCAGACAGATCATCCACACAACTCTTCTGGACAATCACTTAAAATATCAGTAACTTGTGGTTTCCTGCTCTTTCTCACTACAGATGTGTTCCCATTCCTTAAAATATGTACATTTTTAAAAAAAACTTTCAAGGTCAAATACTTTAACTATCAATTATGTGCATTTCCTGCCCACACCTGTTTGACAACAAATACATTTCTACACCTAAAAATGTCTGTATTTTAAATCTGTCCAAGCTTACCCTCAATCGGTTTAACGATCTGCAGTTTCTCTGGGATACGGAAGTTGAGGCCTGATATACCCGAGAAACGTGACCAATCAGACAGGTTGCTACCACTGCCCGTAGACATCATACTTTCTGGCGTACGACAGGGTGTTGACGCAGATGTGCCATCCATGCTGCATGTAAAAGAAGACAATAATGACACACACACACACACACACATGGATTAAACAATCAGCAGCATTTAACTCTTTCAGTACCAATCATGTCTAAAGTTGTTCTACTACCATCAAACTGGTCTGAATTATCATTACGACCTCAGATTTGTATTCCTCATCAAAAGTCCTTTCACTCAAGTGCCTATAGTTCCACAGAGCATACCCCAGCTCACCAGTTTTTCTCGATGCACACTGCACACATTGTGCCCAATGCGTGCCGAGAAAAGCTGTTGACTCAGTCCAAAATTTGGCACTTAAAGAGTTGACTGCATTTTACCTTATAGGTTTTCATATCCTCAAGATTATGTTAACTTCCTTTTTTTCCATATCTGCAAGATCTATTTTTATGCTTGTAGAGTCTGCAAACTTATGTTGCCCACAGCAAACTAATGCCATATTAACAAATTCTTTAAGGACTTGTAATTTATATGTATGAATCTCTTTATAGGAAATGGCACAATGACAGGCCAGGTAATGCCAAAACCACACATCATAAACTATTGCCATTTATTTTCAACTTGTTTCACAATGAATCTGAAAATGATATTTTAGCTTCACCAAAATATATCCAAAATCTCTCACATGTACAGAATGAGTTTTATCTCACTATGAAACCTGGGTTTTTCTTGTCTCATACTGCATGACAAAAAGCATGATCCTCTTTACAAATGTAGGCAAAGGTACGATTGTAGGCAAGATGTTACAAATTTAGGCAAGTCGTTACAAATGTAAGCAAGTCGTTACAAATGCAGGCAAGTTGTTAAAAATGCAGGCAAGGTGTTATAAGTGTAGGCAAGTTGTTACAAGTGTAGGCAAGTCATTACAAATATAGGCAAGTTGTTACAAATGTAGGGATTTTTTTTACAAGTGTAGGGAAGTTGTTACAAATTTAGGCAAGGTGTTATAAGTGTAGGCAAGTTGTTACAAGTGTAGGGAAGTTTTTTACAAGTGTAGGCAAGTTGTTACAAATGTAGGGATTTTTTTTTACAAGTGTAGGCAAGTTATTACAAGTGTAGGCAAGTTGTTACAAATTTAGGCAAGGTGTCACAAGTTTAGGCAAGTTGTTACAAATGTAGGCAAGGTGTTATAAGTGTAGGCAAGTTGTTACAAGTGTAGGGAAGTTTTTTACAAGTGTGGGTAAGTTTTTACAAATGTAGGCATGGTGTTACAAGTGTAGGGAAGTTGTTACAAATGTAGGCAAGGTGTTATAAGTGTAGGGAAGTTATTACAAATGTAGGCATGGTGTTATAAGTGTAGGCTAGGTGTCACAAGTGTAGGCATGGTGTTACAAGTGTAGGCATAATGTTACAAGTGTAGGCTAGGTGAAACCTCACCGTTGTCTCCGCTCTTCGTCCTCCTTGTAGTGTTTCTCGTTTATCTCATTAGCTCGTCGTAGACTCAGCCTTCTCAAGGCCGTCTCAAGGTCATTGGATCCTGGGATACCTGGACGACCTAGATGATTGCATGATCTGAAAAGCACAAATACAACACATTTTATAACAAAACACGGGAGCTGGAAGAACAGCATAAGACAATGTACGCTAAAAGCTCTATCAAGTGTAGTGAGAAACTTTCTAGCGCCCCATGATCTTGTGGAACTGTCTGTCTATGTCTCGTTATACATGTGTACAATACATAATACATAGACTTGTCACATCACACATACTTGCCATATCACACACACTTGTCATGTCACACATACTTGCCACATCACACACACTTGTCATATACAAACTTGCCATATCACACACACTTCTCGCATAGATATCATACACACTTGTCATATCATTGCATATGCAATGTCATGTACCCAAATTCTTACATTGTTCAAATTGTGCAAAACATGCATGTATAAGCACACCATGATAGGCAATGCTGCAAAACTGACTACACACAGTAAGGAATTCCAGCAATATCAGAGTCATTCACATCTATTTTGGTATCACAAATTATACAATGACGTACTAGTATGCTTGTAATACTTGAAAGCAAGATTTACACTGAGACTGTTGACACCTACCCATACAAACTGTCTGTATCTCCCTGGTAACCCTCCCCACTCAGCGTGGACTCAATCTCCGAGAAGTACATTGAGCTACGATTAGAGGAGCCACAGACTGACTCACAGCTCTCATTACCACTTGTGCTCTGAGCATTGGGACTGAGAGCAGAGCCAGGAATGGCGCCAGTCGAGGGATGAATGTGACGGCGCTTTGCCGCGCGAGCTGTCTCCATCACACGCAGGTTGTGTGTCCTGAAAACATTATCACCTTATCATTACAATCATCAAAACTGTCACTCATTCATGGATCAATTTGCAGTAAACATGTATGAATGAACTGCTTTAAGGACGTGGTATACCTTGTGACTCTCATGTATAACTGCTTTAAGGACGTGGTATACCTTGTGACTCTCATGTATAACTGCTTTAAGGACGTGGTATACCTTGTGACTCTCATGTATAACTGTTGAAATGTCTCTCTATGGTGACCATCTAATACCCTTAAGAAGGATATGTTCTCTGAAAGAAAACAACACAAAGTTTGATTCTGGTGCTGAATATAAAGTTTAGAATCGCCACTGATGTAAATAAATTTTAATTCAAATTCTTAGATTTTACATAAAATTTAAACTAGCATTTTAAAACATAAAAATCAGACTTAGTTTACCATGTCAAATGAAGGAACAAATAATGCTTTCCAAAACTCCTGCTTTAAAAAATGTTGAAAAGGGTTAGTTCTAATTTTATTGCAGTTAAAATTTGTTTAAATTAGGGTTTTGTTACTAGAAGTGGACTGTTTCATTTCCTTGGGAAATCAATGTTTCCCATTTTTGGTGTGTGCACCATTTTGTTTTTCTACAAAAACTACAATTAAAGTTTTTTAATAAAGCAATAAAATTCCATTTCTTACCACTTACAGAAATTTCTTAATTTTCAACAGCTTAATCCAAATATATACTTTTAGAGAATGTACAGTTCATTATTATGATCTCAAATAAGAAGTCTGGTGTATATAAGGACATGTTTGGAGCAAAGTTGTATTTTCTGAGTCCTCTCCACAGAGGCCCCCTGCACTGAGGGCTCCCTGTACTGAGGGCTCCCTGCACTGAGGGCTCCCTGCACTGAGGGCTCCCTGCACTGAGGGCTCCCTGTACTGAGGGCTCCCTGTACTGAGGGCTCCCTGCACTGAGGGCTCCCTGCACTGAGGGCTCCCTGCACTGAGGGCTCCCTGCACTGAGGGCTCCCTGTACTGAGGGCTCCCTGTACTGAGGGCTCCCTGCACTGAGGGCTCCCTGCACTGAGGGCTCCCTGCACTGAGGGCTCCCTGCACTGAGGGCTCCCTGCACTGAGGGCTCCCTGTACTGAGGGCTCCCTGCACTGAAGCCCCCTGCACTGAGGGCCCCCTGTACTGAGGGCTCCCTGCACTGAGGCCCCCCTGCACTGAGGGCCCCCTGCACTGAGGGCTCCCTGCACTGAGGGCCTCCCTGCACTGAGGGTTCCCTGTACTGAGGGAACCCTGACTGAGGGAACCCTGCACTGAGGGCTCTCTGCACTGAGGGCTCCCTGCACTGAGGTCTCCCTGCACTGAGGGCTCCCTCCACAGAGGGCCCCCTGCACTGACGGCTCCCTGCACTGAGGGGCCCCTGTGCCTTAGATGAACACCTTACTCATGTCTCTGGTGCCACAGTGTCCACATTATGTCACTTCCATTAACCCCCCCCCCCCCAAACTGGCCAGTGCCGACCAGAATCAGTCAGCTGCTGGTCAAATGTCAGCTGCAATGTTTTGAACTAATTTCAACATTAATGTAAAACCATTTGAATGAGAATTTTTGATAAAACCTCTTAAGATAACATGCCCCAGGTCAACAGCTTTCCTTGTTAGGGTTGTAGATTAGGCCTATCCAGATAATATGCCCCAGGTAAACAGCTTTCGTGCCAAACCTATGGCTAGGAAACTTGATGATTCAGTCTTTAACTGAGTCTGAGTTCAAAGGGGGGGGGGGAGAAGGGTTAAGAATCTACCTGCTTTAAGAGATGACTTTTGGGCATGCGCTAGAGATAGTCTGCTACAGAAAAAAATATTAAGTCATTCCATACTATGGTGACTTGCCAGGCAGTGCCAGAACCACTGACTTAAGACTATAGGCATGTTGGTACTTGAACGAAAGCTCTTTTCATGAAGAATTTAAATATGCAATTGTCCTCGTAAATCTAGGTAAATATAGGCCAAAATCAGGGATGGGTATGGAATGGGTTAAGCTGCTCTCTTGTATCAATGATGGATCTAAAAAACACATCTTTGGTGACATGTTTTAAGTTTTGGTGCGAAACATAACTGGGTTATTTTTGCTGAGTCACACAAGATCAATAAAAGACAGACAGGTATTGACTTTGGGTCAAAATCAAAGATAATAACATACTTTGTCTCAGAGGACAAGTATACGCCTGGGTATCTCTGGTCTCATTAATAAAACACAGAGATAATTTGTGAACGTACTTTCTCTCAGAGGGCGAGTATCCATCAGGGTACCTCAGGTCGCGTTTCATTTCACTCTCCAGCTCGGAGGCCAGGGACCCCTCAGGTAAGAACGGAGAAAACGTGCTGTGATGTGGTCTCATGGCGCACGGTTTATGTTTTCGCTGTAACAGTCGATTCTCCCCCACCTGTTCCTGGAGCAGCCCTAGGACTTCTTCATATTTGTCCTTTAGCTCCGCAACCTGAGTCATAAAAGACGACATTGACACTTCTGCAATCAGCTATGAATTCTAAGTGTTAAGAATATATGATAGGGTAGCAGTGACTTTCACAAATTGTTACACACAAAAACCCTACATTCAGATTTTAAGTGTGGTAAAGTATACATTTTCTAACAGCTAACAAACTGGAATATCTGTTTATAACATTTTTTAATGTTAGATGGTGGCAATGTTTATATATAACAATTACAAAGATCATTATAATTCACCACAAATGTCAAATCAGCTCTTTCAATTTTGTGGATTGGCAGGGCCATAGCCTATGGGACCGATTGATCAGATTGGTCAGATGTATCATCAACTATGTTAATATGCAGAAATTTCCTTAGAATTTCCAAATTTTTGAATTTGGCCTGACCAACTTTAAATTGAAGGCTACAGTCCTGATTGGGATCCCAAATTGGCAGCAAACTTTAGTGTATACAATGAATCAGTGTGTCTTGTACTTTTTAAATTTGATGCAATCTTGTCACCAGAGTCAATTCTCATAATCACCTCCTTTTCTAGAGTCTCTGAACAGTGTCAAGTTGCGAACAACAAACCACAGGAATAATTAATACATGACTTGAGTTGCACAGAATGTGAGAGATTGTACGGGTGAGTATGGTGAATTACTGACTAACCCCTTCAGCTCCACCTCATGTGCTTATCACGATATTGACCTGCCACCTATGTAATATCTGACACATGATCATGTGACCAAGTCTCACCTCAGTGGTCAGACACCTCTGTGATTCCTGAGCTGCCAATAGGTGGCTCTGCAGTTCTGTGTTCTCCAATGTCATGGCTTTGATCTTAGCCTCCAGATCAATGATCTTACTCAACAGTTGCGTGATCTCCTCTCTCTGATGGTTGCTCATCTCCGTCTTCACCTGCAGCTCCTCAGACAAGCTCTTGATCTGTTCATTGGCAGTAGCTGTGGTAAAAATGATGGGAAGTGAGACCTACATTCAATACTACTATATAGAAAAAAATAATATTTTTCTGTATGATTTACGTGCTTATGATTAGGAACTTTTATTTACATCATTGTGAGTCATTTTGCTATAATTTGTGTATTATTTTGTTCATGTTCAGTTCTGTATCTTTATTTCGATGTATATTTTTTATTTTCCTTGTTTTCACGGGGGTTCAATAAAATATTATTATTATCATTATCATTATTATTATTATTATTATTATTATTATTATTATTATTATTATTATTATTATTATTACAGCTGTACACAGCTCTGTACCTATTAAGCACACTTTCAGAGACTACCATTTCACTGACTTTACATCAGCAAGTTTACACTTTGGAGATTTTTTTTGTCATAGGTATGGTGCATTTCTGTGATTGCTCTGTAAACACGGAACAAAGGACACATAGACTGTGCCAGAAATAAATCATGGGTTTTAGATTTTCAAAAATGAATAATTTGCAGCACTTTTTGTTTCAATTGATTGATGGAATAATTTGTATGTGTCATCATAAACCAGTTCCGGACCCTTAATTCAAGGGCAACGTGTTCATAATGTTAATGAGATTTGTAGATGAATCTACAAGAATAAAAAATGTTTTCTGTGTTTAACATAATGGTCTGCTCTCACACATATGTGATGATCGACCTGTCACATTTTAGAGTAGGACACATATAAAATTTACAATCGATGAAAAAATGTCACAAAAAAAAAAACAAACTGAATAGTAAACACAGATAACAACATGGACAACATCTGCATGAATCATGAACAGTACAGACTGGCACGGCATCATATATTTATATATACACACACACAAATTCCCCTTCACAACACTTGACCCTTGGACCAATAAGGTTATAAATTAATCCAAACATAAGAGCAAGTTCAAAGCTTTTCATTTTTTTGCCGCCTTAGCTTTATAAGACTGTGCATATCATCTAACTGTCATGTCAAGTCATTCTTTATCCACCTATGCGGTCATTTTTCGAAATCATTATGAAAGGGAGTTCCAAAGGGTAAGTGAACACATAAAAACTCTCTTGGTTGACCTTGATTTCCAACTTAAGTACAAAATCAGCAAGGTTAACTCAGCAGGCAAATCATGTCAAATTTTTCATTCATCATTTCTGAAAAAAAAAATGTCTCACACTTTGTAATGCCATACTCCCAAAAAATCTTTTCTCTTTCTTACTCAATTACGTGATCCATTAAGCAGCTACATTCCAACTATCAAGCAACTACATGATCCATTAAAGAGACTACTTTCCAACTAAAAAGCAATTAGGTGATCCATTACAGAGCTCCCTTTCAACTCTAAAGCAATTAGGTGATCCATTACAGAGCTCCCTTCCAACTCTAAAGCAATTAGGTGATCCATTACAGAGCGCTGAACTATAAAGCAATTCGGTGATCCATTAAGGAGCTACCTTCCAACTATAAAGCAAGTCATGTTAGCCCATCCCCAATCCTTCACGTAAGTGTGGAATCTTTACTTACACAATTCCTTGACACAATCATTTATCAGTTGTTGTTCTTTCTCCTCAAAACCTGATGTCTCATTTTGCAGTAGGGATGTCTGGAGAAAGTATAATTATTGGCAAAATAAACAAAAGGCCCACAACAAATAAAATTACAAACAGAAAGTCAAAAGACAATGCCAACTGGACACGGTGACGATAAGGATTCCAAATACAAACTGATGCTGCTTGACATCCTGGTCCAAGTTCCAAATTAAAAAAATATGGATTTTTAAAAATTTCATGTTCATCACTTTCAGTTGGTTGATCACAAGGAGAAATGACACACTGAGATATCCTTAATTGGCAGAGCCTTGCATGCATATAAGCTATTCCATACACATGGTGCAGGGCTTGATTGTTGCATCAAACCTTGGCCCCAAACCATGTATAGCTAACACAAGTTTTGTTGCCTTACTTACTGATCTGTCCTAAAATATCATGTATAAGACGCGCTTCCTTCTCCTCTAGGTCCACTGTGTCACACTTCAGTTTGGCAGACTGAGGAACACAGAGGTCAAGGTCAAGGTCAGAGTCTTACCCTATGGATCAAGTTTCAGTTCACAAGATATGAAGAAATCAGGAAACTTATCATTTGGGTCACATTTGTAATATTTCATACCAAATTTCACATCTATCATAAATTCAAATTGATTAATAGTCACCAAACAGATAAATCTTAACACCAAATGTGCTAAAATAATAATTTAAACTAATCCTGTGATATTTTACCTGACCATGTTACACACAATTCATTTCAATTCAATTCAATTCATTTCTCAAGAATCCCACAGTGGGATCACAAGGAGAAATGACACACTGAGATATCCTTAATTGGCAGAGCCAGACACAAACAAAAACTGTTGACCAATTTCCACTATCATCATTATGCTAGTAAAGTATTCCTCTCTGGTCACCAAGCAACCATCAGCTCATTAGGCCACTGTCCTCAGGCAGACAGTCTCCATTTCTCCTACCACATTCCCCTCCATGGCAGCCATTCTCCTGGGTAGAGAGCTGGTCTCACTAGAGGGCACCACTGTACCTGTCAATTAATATGATGCTCCTTCATGCAGACAGGGTCCATTTCTGTTGCACTGTTCCCTGAAGAAACGCCTTCTTTGCAATGTGGCCATTTTCAATAGGAGGAGGGGGAGGGGGAAACATTGTTCCACACCATCAACATTTTATAATTTATAATTACAGTACACAGGGAAATTGACCTGTATAATATTAACGATGAGGACAAAAGACCCATATTTATAAGTATCATGGCTTTGTAGGAAAATCACTATTTGCTGTGATAATTTGCGGGTGGAGGATGGTACCAAAATTGAGTTACTGTCTGCCTGTGTGCTGATTACAAAATATGAAAATGTTCAACCATCACAGTGACCAGAAACATATGGAGGGGTGGTTACCCATGTTGATATATAGAGGGGTGTGGTTTCTCATGTTGATATATAGAGGGTGGTTACCCATGTTGACATATACAGGGCGTGGTTACCCATGTTGACATATACAGGGTGCTGTTACCCATGTTGAAATATAGAGGGGTGTGGTTTCTCATGTTGATATATACAGGGTGGTTACCCATGTTGACATATACAGGGCGTGGTTACCCATGTTGACATATACAGGGCATGGTTACCCATGTTGATACATAGAGGGGTGTGGTTACGCATGTTGACATATAAAGGGGTGTCGTTACCCATGTTGACATATACAGGGTGTGGTTACCATTTTGATACATAGAGCGGTGTGGTTACCTATGTTGACATGTAGAGGGGTGTGGTTATCCATGTTGACCTTTAGAGGGGTGTGGTTCCCATATTGACATATGGAGGGGTGTGGTTACCTGTGTTGACAATGAGAAGTGCAGTTACCCAAGTCAATACATACAGAAGCACGGTTACCCCACATAGATGGGTGTGGTTACCCATGTCAGTATCGGGGGGAGGGGGGGAGGCTCCTGTTGTTAGTCTGTTCTGACCATTGGATTAATACATAAAGGGTGTGGTCATCCACATTGATACATAAAAAGAGCCCAGTTATCATGTTAATACATACCTCCACCCGGAGTGACAGGTTCTCATCCTCCAGTGTCTTAACCTTCTTGTGTAGTCCCTCCATCTGGGCCAGACCCAACCCACAATCTGGTCTGTCTGACCTACAGAGCAAACAGTCAGCAGTCAGTGACATAGACAACTCTACATGTGACAGTCATCAGTCAGTGACATAGACAACTCATCAGTCAGTGACATAGACAACTCTACATCTCTACATATGACAGTCATCAGTCAGTGACATAGACAACTCTACATATGGCAGTCATCAGTCAGTGACATAGACAACTCTACATATGACAGTCATCAGTCAGTGACATAGACAACTCTACATATGGCAGTCATCAGTCAGTGACACAGACAACTTTACAAATGGCAGTCATCACTCAGTGACACAGACAACTCTACATGTGACAGTCATCAGTCAGTGACATAGACAACTCTACATATGAAGGTCATCAATCAGTGACATAGACAACTCTACATGTGACAGTCATCAGTCAGTGACATAAACAACTCAATATCTCCACACATCAAAAGTAACAGTTGCGTGTAACCCTTAAGCCTGTGGTCCACAGTCTGCGTCTCTTCTGCTTTAACCCCCTCCCCCCGTCAAATCACCCAAATGTACACTGTCTTCTAATTCTATGTTTGACATCATTTTTAGACATAATTTGCATATGAAATGCAGAGAAGACTTATTACAATTACATGTCACCAGTTAACAGGTTTCGTTGTTTCATGCTGGGTACATTGTACCAAACCTGCACCAAGAACAACTGCTTGACTCTCTATATTGTAACAACCAAACAGTTAACTGACAAAATAATATCATCTACAAAAGAGATACGTTTGGGGGGATAGAGTTTAATTTCTGCAACAATTTTTTCCTATCATTTGCTACATGTGTAATAATTACAAACTGCATTTCTCAAAGTTTATTGTTTACTTAATGCAGAATTCTGGATGACTCCTGTTTACTGAAGGTTAACCATGTAACAAGCACAAGATCTGACTCTACACAGTTACTTGATGCCTCTGTATGGTAGAGTGGCCCCCCTCTTGCAAGGCCCCCATGATGAGAGGCCAACCCCTATACAGAAGCCACTTCTCCGTGCATCACGTCTAATATTTTCATTTTATTCCCCTCTCAGCAGAGGCCACCCCTTTCATAAGGCCACCCCTTTCATAAGGCCACATTTCTCATGCATCGGGGAGGCCTTATAAGAGGGGGGCCACTATAGCTCTTTTTTAAATTTTAGCTGATGATCTTTAACCAAGAACTTATCTCAGCTTTTTTCTGTTACGCGCGATTTGTGTACGTACCCGGGGGACTCCAAGTCGCCATCGTAATCCTGTACATGAAGCTGAAGCAGCGTCTCTTTCATGGACACCTCGTGCCTCAGCTGAGAAACCTGTAATAGTAACGTACATCTTGAGTTACTGACCAATTCGCCACCACAGTCTTGGTAACTTGTCTGAGACAAAATCTGGTCCACCTATGTTGACTGTCCATAAACCTGCACTCTGTTGATCTCATTCTGTTGATCTCATTCTGTTGATCTCACTCTGTTGATCTCGCCCAAACACCACAGCAAAATCCTGAAACTATTTCTGTACTCTGCTGTTCAAAACTGGAAGCAGGTAACATTTAGAGGACAGACATGACATTTTCTATAACAGTGAAAACTCGTTATAATGACAACATCTGTTCCCTAAGAAATGTGTCAGATAACTGAATATGTCAGATAAAGGAATCAAATACAAGAGGCCCTAATATAGGCTGGTGAGCCTGTCCGCCAATTGTTTTTTTCATAAAATAGGTTTAAACCAAACAACAGAGAAAATAAACCTTTTCCCTTGAAAATTTATGTCATTGTATTGAATATGTCAAATATCTGAGTGTTGTTATAATGAGGTTTCACCGAAGTTGCATAATGTTACCGCTCGACCACCATTGCCAAGACTTCCGTGTCTGACCACATCGCCTGACACAACTGAGTTGGGGACTCACATTGCGCTGAAGACCTAACTTGCTGTCAGGACAAATGTTAACATGTCAAGACACACCAGCTGTTTTCTAACAAAAAAAAAAAAAGTGCTTCAGCAAGCCACTCAATAAATGATGTTTAAATGTCTGACCAAAGCTTGTACAAACTTAATTTGTCACTTCCATATATAGGGTGATGCTCTCTAAATCAGTTTTCACAAATATTAATCATCCAATATAAAAATATCATGGAAATAAAATACACATAAAAACTATCAGAATGATGTCCAATCATAGCTCTCCATCAATTTTTGCTTTATTTTTGCAATTAATCATCCAATAAGAACTTACCTTATCATTTGCCTCGGTCAACTGCTCTTCAAGATGTTCATACTTTTCCTCAAGATTTTTGTTCTTCTCAAGCAAACTCTGGCCAATTCTTGCAGCAAGCTCCAAATCTCTCTCTTTCTGTAAACAAAAAACCAAATCAAATGTTGACACTAAGAATCAAATGTGAACAATTTTACAATATTACTTGATAGAAATTTGCATATGTAAATGATGCATAATGATTGTATGAAGACAAGTAACATTCTAAAGTAAACTACCCATCAGAACTAAACAGTCATTTAAGACATGCTTAAGGCTATAAAGCATGGCCAACATTTTGAAGTAATTTCTACCGGTGGGAACTGTGTTCATGACGATTTGGTTCCATAAAACAGCACAGCAGATCATCTCCATGGAAATGTCTTTAATTCTTAACCCTTGAAGTACTGATTTAAGACTGAGTCAACAGCTTTCCTTGGGACATTTTGTGTGCATTGCACGCAAAATGCCCTGAAGAAAGCTGTTGCCTAAGACTACTTTTTGCTTTAGACTAGTCTTGCTGCTATTTAAATGAAAGGTATCTTTACGAGGAATTTGAATCTTTTAACCATTATATGTTTAACGGTGATGAGAAAACAGCTATAGCTGTGATTAGCACTTTAAGGGTTAACTATAGCCGTGATTAGCATTTTAAGGGTTAACTATAGCCATGATTAGCACTGGCAAAGTTAACCCTTCCAGCCTTCCCATCACCATCTGAAGAATGGCCCAAACTTGGACCATGATGATAGACTGCTCCGTGACATACACCCACCTCTTCAAGTAGTCGAGTCACGGCTTCTATGTCATTGTACGTTCTAGTCATCTGGCTCACCCGCTCCGCACATAAGGCTGTAAGACACAAACACAGCATTGTATTACTCAATATGTGCATCGTATACGTTATCTTTCTTAAACAAAAAGATAAAGAACAATATTCGCAAAATAACATTTTATAATACTGCAGCCTTGATCGTAAATATAATCAAATATAGACAGTGACTACTGTATTAGACAAATAGACTACAGAATGAGCTTCAAGACAGACTACTATATTAGACAAAAAGACCACAGAATGAGCTTCAAGACAGACTACTATATTAGACAAAAAGACCACAGAATGAGCTTCAAGACAGACTACTATATTAGACAAAAAGACCACAGAATGAGCTTCAAGACAGACTACTATATTAGACAAATAGACCACAGAATGAGCTTCAAGAGAGACTACTATATTAGACAAAAAGACCACAGAATGAGCTTCAAGAGAGACTACTATATTAGACAAAAAGACCACAGAATGAGCTTCAAGAGAGACTACTATATTAGACAAAAAGACCACAGAATGAGCTTCAAGAGAGACTACCATATTAGACAAAAAGACCACAGAATGAGCTTCAAGAGAGACTACCATATTAGACAAATAGACCACAGAATGAGCTTCAAGAGAGACTCCTATATTAGACAAAAAGACCACAGAATGAGCTTCAAGAGAGACTACTATATTAAGACAAATAGACCACAGAATGAGCTTCAAGAGAGACTATTTTTATCTCCATTTTCTGTCCTTCAAAGTGAATAAGACAAGATTTTCTTTCACAATGATGAAAACTCTTAAATATTGAGATGTGTCAATGATATCTATTCATCTTGATCAAAGTGAGTGAATACAGACACTGAGCATGTTAACTACATAGCTCACCATTCACCAACCTACACTTGTGTCTACTGACAATTTTCCAAACAAATCTTATTGTGATCAAGGGATGGTCCCCACTTATAAAGTTCTGCAGTTCAATAGTCCTTGGTGTCTTCATTCTCCACACAACCTCAATCTACGTTTATTTTTTTTTATTGCTATAACCTATAGGTAACAAGTGTACATGATGCTTCCTAACTTTTTAATATGTTGCGAACTAAATTGACCATCAGTGAAAACTTTTGAAAATAAAGGTGTATTGGTTATATTGCACAAAACAATGTCAATAAATGAAAATAAATAAACAAAAATAATGGCATGTGTATACAAAATGCTTATGAAAAGTTCAGAATAATGTCCAGAGAGGTTTTCTGCATTAAAATAATATTGTGTAATTTTTATCCTGTGATGCCATTAAGTTTAAAATTTGACATCATTTTTTAATGAACACACACAAACAAAAATGCATGATACTACATTTTGGAAGATGAAAATTATGGTAAGAAACACAGAATCTCACCAGGTCAAGAGTGAATTGCCATTTTTTTTCTCATGAAGGATCACTGTTGGTGTGGAAAATTACAAGTGATAGAAGGTCATGAGTGATTTCCCCCTCCCCTCCCCTTCCCAAGTGATTGCAAGCAAGAGAAAAATGGTAACTCACTTTCCAGTCACATCAGCTTTTATCTCTTCTATGCTTAATTGGGTATTCATTGCACACAAATATGCCCCTATTATCAATGCTAACCTAGTGTGGATGTTTGTTTACATTCGTCATAGTTATTCCATGCCATGTGTGACATATAATGAAACATCACTCCAACACGTTTGATATTGTCTATAACGTGGATGCACTACATCACTGATGCAGGTGTATAACAATTTACCTGTGACCAGGTTTGGGTCATGTGATCTACAGTGAGCTACTAGTTTTTAATTTAACTCCAAAGAATGATTTATAATTCACCCCAAAGATAGATTAACTAGTAATCTACAAAATTAGAAAAAAAAAAATACAAAACCTTCCCTATAAAGATATAAACTTAACCCTTAAAGTGCTGATTTAACATTGAGTGCTTTCCTGGGGGCACTTTGCACGCAAAGTGCCCCCAGGAAAGCTGTTGACTAATACTATTTTTTGCTTTAGACAAGGCTTGCTGGTATTTGAATGAAAGGTATCTTCATGAGGAATTTGAATCTTTTAACCATTCTATGTTTAACAGTAATGAGTAAACGACTTTAGCAGTGATTAGCACTTTAAGGGTTAATGCACAAGTCTGGGCAGGTTGAGGTCAACAGTGGTCTGCAAAAGCTGTCTCCAAATTATCACTTCTTTATCAAACTTTGAAAACAGGCCAGCCTTCTTATTTTCACTTAACCCTTTCTCCTTAACCCGGCTAAAACCGGCTGGTGGTCAAATGTCATCTGCTTCAGTGTTTTCAACTAATTTCAACAGTTATGAAAAACAATTTGAATGAGAAATGTACATGAGACTTATCACGATCACATGCCCCAGGTCAACAGCTTTCCTTGGCATGGGTTGGGCACTGCCCAACCCATGCCAAGGAAAGCTGTTGACTCAGTCTTAATTCAAGGGGGAAAGGGTTAACCTTCCTCAAGGCCAATGTAGTAGATTTACATGTAACTAACATCTCCAGACTCTTATGAATTTCCTAAACAATGTCGACTCGATGCCCCATCAAAGTGGGCAGATCAGTCTAAACAAGTGCAGGATTGGACATTGACCTATGCCACCTGAAAGACAGCACGGACAGATATAAAGTACATTACAAACTCACTGCATTAGTCCTGTAACAAACCTCGAAGACAGCACGGACAGACATTACGTACATTACACACTCATTGCATTAGTCCTGTAACAAACCTTGAAGACAGCACAGACAGGCATTAAGTACACTGGAAACTCAACATCTCAAGACTCTCTCATAAAAATCCTCAACAATGCAGACTTGATGGCCAATCCTGTAACAAACCTTGAAGATATCACGAGTTAAGCTACAAAGTGAACTAGCCGTTGAAAACTTCCTTTTAGCAGGACTGGTCCTGGCGCCACAGCTATGTGCTCCACACTCACTTGATCTTGTTTGTGCCTTATAAAAAAGCAACATGATAACAATCTCTGACAGCTGGTCCTACTGCACCTATCCTTTAAACTATTTCAACTGAAAAAAAAGAATCAAAACACTGACGATAGGACTGTACCTATTTTCAACTTCTTATAGTTTTGGACTTTAGCACAGCCTCTAGGACAAGGTTCCTGTACGCCTGACATATTTTTCTGTAGAGTTACCTCATAGTACATTTTTAACTGCTTCAGGATATCCACCTTCGGATGATTGACAAGATACTGGGCTTTCATTGTCTGTATTTACTGGGCTTTCATTGTCTGTATTTACTGGGCTTTCATTGTCTGTATTTACTGGGCTTTCATTCATATGCCTGTGATTCATGCTTTCGGAAAATTCAATGAGTTTGACTTTGCAACAAAGCATATCCAAACACCTATATGTCAAGTTTTGGAATATAAAGTGTATTTAGCACATGACCAAATGGATACTGCCTGTTTAGAAATAAACATTTTAATGCATTTATTTAGTTTTATCAATGTGCATGATATAGAGTTGTTTATGAAGTTACTTTTAACAACAAACTACAAATGCAACTACAAATGAACGGCACGAAAGTGAAGCCATACCTTTGCTCGTATTTTCAATTTACAAATGCATCAATGTAATGAATCCATCACAACGTCCAGGGTTAATATTATGTCTAGGGTTAATGCTCTGTGTAGGGTTAATGGTATGTCTAGGGTTAATGTTATGTCAAGGGTTAATGTTATGTCTAGGGTTAATGTTATGTCTAGGGTTAATGCTATGTCGAGGGTTAATGTTATGTCTTGCGTAACTGTTATTTTGAGTGAGTATCCATTTCTTTGCACACAGTGAACTTCTGTCACTGACTCCAGGAAACGCTAAACAATAACTCTGAGTACGTACACTCTGACACACAGTGGCTATGCCCTGCAGCATATAGCCCCAAGTATATACCCATCAATAAATGTACGCTATTTAGACCATTTTGTGTATCAACATCTAATTTCAATTATCTATAAAATATTGACTGACCCTTCGAAAATGAACAACAGATCCACTTAAATATTTATGTCCAGTAATGGAAAACATGCCTTACGGTCTTATCCACAAACAAACCGAGAAACCTAGAATATCTAACTTTAATATATCAATGCATAGGTCTATATATAATATATATATATATATATATATATATATATATATATATATATATATATATATATATATATATATATATATATATATATATATATATATATACACACACACACACACACACACACACACACACACACACACACACACACATACATACATACATACATACATACATACATATGGTTTGTGTATGACAAATGGTTTATGGATAGATCTTGTAACTGAGCAAGTACTATGTACAATGTTTTGTCTTGTCAGATGTGCTCTCACTGCATTGTATTAGTGCCATCCTGATCCATGGGTCAGGCTGTGTGTGGCTGACTCTCTGCTGTAAGTTGACAATGTAGTGGTGATCAGCTGTCATATACAAGTGGGCATACCCACTGTATACAGGTATACATACCCACTGTATACAGGTATATATACCCACTGTATACAGGTATATATACCCACTGTATACAGGTATATATACCCACTGTATACAGGTATATATACCCACCGTATACAGGTATATATACCCACTGTATACAGGTATACATACCCACTGTATACAGGTATATATACCCACTGTATACAGGTATATATACCCACTGTATACAGGTATATATACCCACTGTATACAGGTATATATACCCACTGTATACAGGTATATATACCCACTGTATACAGGTATATATACCCACTGTATACAGGTATACATACCCACTGTATACAGGTATATATACCCACTGTATACAGGTATATATACCCACTGTATACAGGTATATATACCCACTGTATACAGGTATATATACCCACTGTATACAGGTATACATACCCACTGTATACAGGTATACATACCCACTGTATACAGGTATACATACCCACTGTATACAGGTATATATACCCACTGTATACAGGTATATATACCCACTGTATACAGGTATATATACCCACTGTATACAGGTATATATA
Source organism: Hermodice carunculata (assembly GCA_964020975.1). NCBI lineage: Eukaryota > Metazoa > Annelida > Polychaeta > Eunicida > Amphinomidae > Hermodice > Hermodice carunculata. Next base: position 6,931,083 of record OZ026618.1, read on the forward strand.
CCCACTGTATACAGGTATATATACCCACTGTATACAGGTATACATACCCACTGTATACAGGTATATATACCCACTGTATACAGGTATATATACCCACTGTATACAGGTATATATACCCACTGTATACAGGTATATATACCCACTGTATACAGGTATATATACCCACTGTATACAGGTATACATACCCACTGTATACAGGTATATATACCCACTGTATACAGGTATATATACCCACTGTATACAGGTATATATACCCATCGTACAGGGCACTGACAGACCAAGCCAGGTTTGTCCTTCAAGCTCCAATACATAATACAACCTCATGCTCCAATACACAGTACAACCTCATACTTCAATACACAGTTATACCACTAGCGTTAGTACTTACTGGTATGTTGTACAGACATCTAAGATGGTGCTTTGATCATGGGGACAAAACCCAATTAATTAGTCCACCACTAATTACTACCAGGCTTAACTGGAATACATAACTGGGACTTTGAAGATGTATATATATATATACAAAATTACTTATTACAAATGTATTTCATACCATTCATTTCAGTGTGCCTTAGATTCACACTTATGTGCCCCATAACATAATGGCTAAGAGCCCTGTAGCTGTAAGAACCAGAGAAGGCCTGTATGTCACACAATAATAAGAAAAGTACTTGGTAGGAGACACTGTACCTATGTTATACCAGGAACCAGCTTGTGTTGAGGTCTGTTGTAAAGAGGGAATACTGTGTATACTCTATGTAGATCTAATGACTGATCAACATAACTCGCCTTACATCGAGATCCATTCATACACAAGCTGCCTGGAACTAAATACTGACCCTACGTTTTATCTGGGTATCAACTACCCTTGTATCTTGTCATATATAACAGATATAATAAACCATACCCTATACACCTAACCTATGGCAGAGAAATGACAGATAACTTCCCCCCAGCTCTCAAATCAAGGTGAATTTGCCGGTCACAAGGGTGTCTTCCTGAAGGTGAGCACGCCCTGCGTACACATCGCCGTGATGAAGTCAGGTACTCAACTGCTTGGTCACTTTGTTATGTTCTTACTGCAGTTGTCCAACCATGTCTGACGATATCTTTGTATGCCTTATATGGTGTTCATAGTCACCATTCACGGATCTCTTCCTCTATTCATCCAAACCACTTTCCCGCCCTGTGGCCATATATCATGTAAGTAAAAGTATCTCAATGACCTACCATCAATGAACGACCTACAAACTAAAGCAAGTGTGCCCAGCAAGCATCTCTTCATTTGGCTTAGCGACCACTGGACACTTATATTAACAGAAACTATATCTGTGACACTGATAGGTCGTCAAAATGGGTCACAATAACTCTTCATTATAAACTGCATTACTTGTCTCAGCATTTTTTCGGCTGTTCCTAAGGCCTGTCGAGCAAGCAATCTCAGAGATACTTGAATTGTCTTCCCAAATTGTTGCCTGCACAGCAGATGTTCTTGTCCTCCATTTATCCAACTACACTCCAATACACTGTGTCTGAAGCCCAAGGTCTGACACATGTAACTTTGTAGTTACAATATGGTAAAGATTGCCTGAAGACAGAAAACTAGTGATCACCTGACAAAAGTATTCATTCCAATAAGGGCACATGCTCTAATCAGGGCACACCCCCATTTTTGGGTCAGAAAATTAACATTGGTTTCCACATTTATATGTCAATTTTCAGTCTTAATTCTAGTCCATTACCTGTTTTAGGCATATTTTCTAAATAAATTTTCCTGAGGGAACTATGCACTTATTGGAATGAATGCAATATCTCTACGCTCAAACCAACCTGACAAGCTGAAAGGATCAGATTATTTATGACTTGCCAACCAAGCAGTACAACATGTAAAGTCTGCCAACTGATGGCTTATGATTTTAAAAAGCTAAATTAAAAGATCATCCAGTCAAAATCGTGTTCAACACGGGTTGCGTCACCTCAGGATCACGAGGTGACACGACCATTCAGTTAAACTGAAGAAGAGACTGGGATAGGTCTCAAAAGCTCCTTAATCAGACTTTCATTTTTGTTGTTGTGAGAATTTGTTCAATTCAAAATCTCAACTAGATTAAATCATCTTCAAAAAAACCAACAAAATCCCTTTGTGTGAGAGCTATAGGTGTAAGAGCTATAGGTGGCTCAACTTGCTGTACATGGTATAATCACAAAAGCACCTAAACTAATTACATGGCAATATGATCGTCTTTTGAAAAACAAAACACATTGAATGCTAATTAAATAAAATAATGAAGCTACATGTATTGGAATAATATGAATATAGCTCAATATAGAGTGTGCTCAATCTGTGAGCAGTCCCTCCATATATAGGACCAAAGGAGTAGCGTCTGCTATCTATTAATTGATGATCCAATGATATACTGTAAATTGCTCTATTTTCGAGTGTATAAATGCTCAAGGTTTTCGCATTTTTGACATTTCACCGTTGTTTTAATTTCCCTGTCTTTGATACAATTTCCATACAAACAATGTTAAAATATTATTTCATTGTGTTTTTATTTTCACGGATTTGTACCATCAGCGAAAGAAGCTAAAATAAGAGCACAGTGAAATTAAAGCTATTTACAGTACTCAAATACTTGATTTTGGACATGTACGCAACGATTATTCATCTTTTAACATGGAAGACGTTGCTATATGACCCAACGAAGTAGCTCCTTGCTGAGGTGACCTTTTTTATAGGAATCATGTAGTACAGGACCAAAGGAGTAGTGTCTGGGCACAAAAGCTTCCTCTTTACAAGTAAGTAAACTGCCAACTCCTCATGCCAATCTCTACTTTATTTCTTTATTGCTGTTTCAAAGAGCCTATAATTCACAATACAAGTTGACCTGTCCTGTCAATACTCCTCACTTTTTGATGCCATAAATGTTGCCCCATTAGGTCAACTGTAACACTAATATAGCAAGGTCAACTGTAACACTAACATAGCATGGTCAATTCTGACAACAACCTTCAAAGCTAAACATTTTTTCCACTGAAATCTTTTAGCTAAATAGCTGAAATTTGTCACAAAACATGCAATCCTGGGCCACGGGCTGCCATGGCCCATGGATTGCCATGGCCCATGGGCTGCCATGGCACATGGATTGCCATGGCCCACAGGCTACCATGGACCACCCTCAATGGCTACAGTTTTCATGGAACAAATATTCGGGTAACATCCTTGTTCTTGTCCCAAAATAAAAACCACACCTGTGGAAAGCACATCCCTGGAGCATGATAAATACTTGTTGAAAGCATGTCAAACAGAAGCGGTGAGTTTTTACTGCAATTGTACACACAGCCCAATGTCACATCAAGTCATATCAGGAATAAAAGAGAAAACAAAAAACAAAAAAACAAACAAAACCTCCCCAGGACTTCATGTTGACATTATCCTGACATGACTTTTTTTATTAAATGCTGTCCTGTGTATGGGCACATCTTTCTCAAAGTGTGATCTTCCACAACAATCAAATACGTGTTTTACTTGACAATAATATCTTTAAAAAATCTTTGGTGTTGTTGACGGATTCTGAATGTAGCTCCTGTCTGTACATTGTAAACAGCACCAAATAATGGACGCAATAAGAATTCTGACAACAATCTGAGACCCACCTTGTTGATCACTGCATTCATTGACTACCCTAAAACCTTTGACACCTTGACCAGGTTGCTCCCTGTCCTTGCAAACATGACATGTAGCTGTACACGGACCACAGTTTGGAGGACACATCTTATTGTGTGGTGGACTGACTGGCACACTGGCTACTAAGACCTTCCTAAGTCTCTCCTCTCTTAGCAGAAGATTGAATGATTGTTGACAACTTCTGGCTGACTTGTATTTCTGCAGCCTCCTGGAGTTCTGGTGAGACGTTACATGCCTCTTGTGGTTTTTATCCTCTTTGTTTACCTGCCTGTCTTTCTTGTTGTTCATGGCAGGGTCTCAAGTCTTCACATCTTAACACAGTTCTGCCACAACTTTCAACGATATTTTTTTTCCCTGGCACAACGTGGATGCCTCCTAAACATCAGTCTCTTACTACTGATGAGTTTACCCCCAGTTTGGCACAACAAACTCCTCAGTGTCACAGACACTGGACTGTGAGGTGTGTGCGACACCTGTTGACTGTACCACCTTGTTACCTCCACATACACACACTACACACACAGTCTTAACACCTAACCACTGCGCAAACTTAGTATACAATATTCCATCTCTGACCATCAAACTTGATGTATCCTCACACATTCTTTATAATTGATAAAACATCCGTAAAATCCCACTGCGTGTGGGTCACTGTTTCATAAAGGTCTCTTGTACTCTGATCTGCAGACACAGGTAGTTAACCTTGTCAAACAAACTGGTTTTTGGACATAATCCACAGGCTCTTATCATTAATCCACCAGCCGTTCTGATATTGTATCTGCCACTGTGCGCCTGTCCTCACCCGAGCTACAAACCTCAGCATTAGTCGCAGTAACTGAGCGCCAATAGCCTTCTCTCTGGTAACAGTGCCAATAATTAATTATAAGCATAGAGGTGTAGACGTCATAGACACACCTTCCACACACAGAATCCACACCAGTCTTCATTGATTT
>OZ026618.1:6940723-7113223 GCA_964020975.1 Hermodice carunculata
ATAATAATTATATATAGTTTTATGGGACAGAAACAAAACTTCAGATAGAAGGACAGTTCTCCCTGAAGCCGCGGGCTTTGTTCAGGCCACAGGTAGTTATTTTTTTTATCTGTTTCCTACTGACAGGATGAGTGTCAAACTTGGTCACATGACAGATCAAACTGCTTACCCCTAACACAGCTCAGCCTCATTTGGTTGGTGAGATTGGCATTTTCGCAGTCGAGCCATTCCATTTCCTGTAGTTGTTGTGCTACTCGTAATATTTCCACATTTATGATTACATGATCATCTACACTGATGGCACTGAATTTGTCTATTTTGCACATTTTCAGCATAGTGAAGTGTAAGCCTGGGGGGGTAGTTTGTGTTCACACAAGTCATGTGAACCTTAAACTTGTTTACACCTTCCCCTATGTCTGGCTTATTATCTCACCCAAAGCCAAAGAAGTAAGTAGACCTTCCTGCAGACTACGTGATGATGACGTAGAAACTGGATCGACAGGTAGGTTATCAGTTACCACCACTGACAAAGTGGTGCCTTTTATTTTAATCGATGGAATTATATCTATTCCATTTGTCAAGTAGCATTCTCTTACACAGAATTACAGTGAGTTGGCACAAAAGAATTCCAAATCTTCAGTGGTGTGGTCTTCACTGCCCCCACTTCTGACTGTAGGCACACAGAACAATGGGATCAGTTGGTGTACTGTTTGGTGATGCGTTAACGCCGTGACAGGGCCTTATTCCTTCGTCTTACAAGTTCACTTTGACAGTCAAATTCTGTGTCAAGTTGCAATACAGTCCAAATCAAACTTCACAGAATGACAAAAGTTGTGTCGCAATTTGTTTTGTAAATATTGTGTCACCCAATCTGGAGTGGGTTTATGCTGAGAAAACTAGACACCATAAACCAAGCGATATCATCCCCTCCATTAACTACTGCTCAACAAGAAACGCTGCTTGCAAATTTTCTCTCTCGCAGGGACATCCAGCCAAGTCCGTCAGTGGCTTTATGGTCCGATTTATTTAAAATCCAAAGAATTCCTGATGCCTGCCACCTACAGGGAGTCCATAGGGTCGATCCAAGAATCGTGAATTATATCCAGCATAAGGTGAATCATAATACGCAATAAGTCCCACGTTTTGACATCTGGAGACAAATTTTTGTGAAACTGGTGGCTGACGTATGATCTGGTCAGCCCAACTTCCATTCTCCCACTGAGAGACTGGGCTGACACAGTTCTGTAATATTGGTACTGATAAGCCCAAGTTGACCCTTCGATGGGCCATACGCATTGGTGAGGCAACCTGGATATCGATATAAACTTTTATAACAAAACTAATATAAAAAAATGTGAAGGGGAAAATGGGGACAAGGTCTCCCTCCACTTGGCAATAAATATTTACAAATACTTTAATACTCAATCAATCACAGACATGTTGATGCAAAACGTGGTATTTTGAAGAGCTTAGATGTCAAGATTTTAATAACACTTTCATGGTTCATTGTAAATCATTGGTCTTTGCACCAATACCAGTCTGTAATCGATAGATATAATAATGTACAGTCAGTTTGTGTGTCCATTTTAACTGGTGGTCTGAACATCAAGCAATGCAAGTGACGAGAACTTTTACAGCGCCCCTGTGGCTGGTTCTTGCACCTGGATGTGTGTTCCGTGTACATTTTGCTTGTTGTCACACTCCAACTTGACGCTTACTATTGTTTCTAGCAGTTCTACTTTCTATTTTATCAGCTAAAAAGAGGAATGAAATTCAAATAACTGCAAGTGTACACAAGTCATGTGTATCATTAAATTTCCTCAATTGGACACAATCCACAGAAATTTCCTCATCTAGTTACACAACACTTCGTGCAGAGCCTGCCATGTTCAGCACACATTTCCCGTTTCCCTAGGTCTGCTTTTTTCCCTGCTTTGCCTGACTATTAATATGCAAATAGATTGGATGAAGGGCTCAGTGCTCATAACTTGCCCAAATGCATTAAACTAGGCCCATAAGTACCTATAACTTGTCCAAATGTAATAAGCAAGACCCACAAGTACTTATAACTTGCCCATATATACTTATAATTTGCCCAAATGCATTTGAATAAAACCCACAAATATTTAAAACTTGCCCAAAATATTTCAAACAATACCCAAAAGTACTGATAAATTGCCCAAATGTATTCAATAAGACCCAAGTGAACTTACTACTTGCCTGAATGTTTTCAACAACACCAAATTCAACTCCAACTCATTCAATAAGACATGATTGTGCCTAACTTGATGAACAAGATCTATTTACCTGTCCAACCAATTTTCACCTGCCCAATCAGTCTTTACCTGCCCAATCACAGTCTTTACCTGCCCAAACAGTCTTTCCCTGCCCAATCACAGTCTTTACCTGCCCAATGACACATTTTCGCTTTATATATTTTGGTGCCAAGATAACTGTTGACTTACTCTGGCCACTGCCAAGATAACTGTTGACTTACTCTGGCCACTACCAGGATAACTGTTGCCTTACTCTGGCCACTACCAGGATAACTGTTGCCTTACTCTGGCCACTACCAGGATAACTGTTGACTTACTCTGGCCACTACCAGGATAACTGTTGACTTACTCTGGCCACTACCAGGATAACTGTTGCCTTACTCTGGCCACTACCAGGATAACTGTTGACTTACTCTGCCCACTGCCCGGATAACTGTTGACTTATCATCCATTAAACTGAGTGGACAAAATGGCTCCCACCTCCATAGACCAACCCTATGACAAGTAACCTGTGCTGCAAACCATTCTTCACATTTATTGACTCCTGTGATTTTCACCTATTTTGTACTCTCATTAAATACAACATATTCTGATAGACCAGTGAACTCTGTGGTGGGTGTGGCCTGTGAAGCCAGGTTATAGACCAATGAACTCTGTAGTGGGTGTGGCCTGTGAAGCCAGGTTATAGACCAATGAACTCTGTTGTGGGTGTGGCCTGTGAAGCCAGGTTATAGACCAATGAACTCTGTGGTGGGTGTGGCCTGTGAAGCCAGGTTATAGACCAGTGAACTCTGTGGTGGGTGTGCCTCTGAAGCCAGGTTATAGACCAGTGAACTCTGTGGTAGGTGTGGCAAGTGAAGCCAGGTTAAAGACCAGTGAAGTCTGTGGTGGGCGTGGCCTCTGAAGCCAGGTTATAGATCAGTGAGATGTGTGGTAGGTGTGGCCTGTGAGGCCAGGTTATAGACCAGTGAGCACTCTCGTGAGTGTGGCCTCTGAAGCCAGGTTATAGACCAGTGAACTCTGTCATGGGTGGGGCCTCTGAAGCCAGGTTATAGACCAGTGAACTCTGTCGTGGGTGTGGCCTGTGAAGTCAGGTTATAGAATAATGAACTCTGTCATGGGTGTGGCCTCTGAAGCCAGGTTATAGACCAGTGAACTCTGTGGTGGGTGTGGCCTCTGAAGTTAGGTTATAGACCAGTGAACTCTGTGGTGGGTGTGGCCTCTGAAGTTAGGTTATAGATCAGTGAATTCTGTGGTGGGTGTGGCCCGTGAAGCCAGGTTATAGACCAATGAACTCTGTGGTGGGTGTGGCCTGTGAAGCCAGGTTATAGACCAGTGAACTCTGTGGTGGGTGTGGCCTGTGAAGCCAGGTTATAGACCAGTGAACTCTGTGGTGGGTGTGGCCTGTGAAGCCAGATCATAGACCAGTGAACTCTGTGGTGGGTGTGGCCTGGGAAGCCAGGTTTTACCATGAAAGGCTTCCCCTGATGTGTCTGCTGATGTTGTTTAGAGAGGCTCATTGTGTACATTGCTGCACTGATGCAGTCTCCAAAATTTAGAAATGCCAAGTCAGGTAGCACGCACGTGATCCCAGGCCATTTTATACCAGCTATGTGCACTCTCTGCCTGCAGCTGTTATCTGTGCAACCCTCCCACCTACTTTCTTTAAAAAAAATAAAAATAAAAAAAAATAAACAGAACAAAGATAGGGTCCATGTGTTAATTGACCGTATTTCCTGATATATGCAGGTGAGGTCAGATAAGGCCGAGGTGAAGGACAAAAGACGTGCCATCTGTGGCCACCTGTCAACATGTACACAACAAACATCTTGACGTATTTTTTTCTTGCAGCTGGAGTGGTGCAAAACAGGATACGTTCAATACAAATATCAAATGCACCTACACTTTTTGAGGTAATAAATTAAAATGGGGTTTTACCAGGATCTTCCATGAGAATCGTAAGACATTACTTAAAAACATGACAAAACCTGCTGGCAAGCACTTTCCTGAACAATGCACTGACATTGAAGGAATGCGGATTAAAACAGTGCTTGACATACCCGAGGCTTAGGAAACTTTGATTTGTGTTGCCTCATTTGTTTGTTCTTTTAGCTTACTTATTTATTTTTTATGTGCTCATTTCTGGCCTACATACATGGATGCATTGATAAAATTTGTGAACCACCATGTTCCATCTTGTTGACTTGTTTTGTCACATGACCAGAGAACTGGCAAAGCTCTGCTGTGATTGGCTGATCTGTATGCCAGATGTGCACAGAATACTGGACCCATCTTGTGACACCAAACTGAACTAATTCAGTATCAACTTCCATAAGATTGTGAAAAGTGAACTGTTTGTGTACTGACCCTGCGTTAAGATACACTTGGCAGCTATGCTTTGACAGATTGTTGCCAATCTTGGAATCTGATGCAGATAGTCCTACAGCACATAACATGATCCTTACCTTCAAGAAATTCTGGCAGAGACACAGATGTGACTTTCCACACACTCTCATGTCACCCACAATCACTTATTCCCACCCAACTTTGCATGTGATTTTACAAAGAAATTGTCTTTATTTGTAGTAAATGCAGAAAATAACAAGAGGAGAAAATAATAATGTTAATAATAAAATAAAACAAATAATAACAAAAGAGCCAGCTGAGTTTACTTTTTAACTAAACGTTGCAAAAAAAAAAAAAAAAAATGTCCAAGATGGTTATATTTCATGGAAGTTAATCTTGGCACCAGAACCCAAACTTGCCAAAGGTAGATTCTTCATTTTCACAGTCTCTATCATGTTTTAGACACCCTCCCTGGTGCACAATTTAAGAAGTAGGGCTTAGTTTTGATATTTTTGTACAAATCTGACCATATTTTGAAAGTAAAGTTTGTATGATACTATGACCTTTTAAGCTGAACACAGTATTGTCAATATATCTGTTTTCAAGGCTATTAGCTTTCACGGTTTTTAGATTTTGGACCTTTCACTGAGACTTTAAATTCACTATTTTGTGTATGTTACTAAAGACATTACGTCGTCGGATAAGATGTTTTTTATGAGCACAGGTCATCTCTGCAACTCTGTAGTGATTGATTGAAATTTGGTACCGATCTAGTCTGCTGAAGAGAACATCTTATACTTTGTCAAATTCTACTCCGATAAGACACAAATTAAGTTAAACTATATTCTTACTTGGAAAGTTTTAAAAAATACAAATTAAGATTATCAAGTACTGAAAGGGCACCGTAAAAAAAAAGTCTTGAACTAAAGTATTTATGCAGCAAAAAGGAAATACATAGAAGGTTAACTCCTAAAAGGAATCGATATATATATATACTGTTGTTCTAGCAATTTTCGTGCTCGATTTAATTTTGGCCTTTTTGACGATACCCCAAAGCGTGAAGTTATAAAGCGCGAAAATAAGTTGCAATATATTTCCTTACATTATTTGCATTGGATTGCGCGGATAACAATGTGCAAAAATTCTGTAATTTTAGAAAAAATTGAGTTTGCGCGAAAATTTCTAGAACTACAGTATATATGTATATGTCTACAAACATGTATATATACATTTTATATATATATATATATATATATATATATATATATATATATATATATATATATATATATATATATATATATATATATCACAATATACTGTATATATGACACCAAAGGTCACAAAAGAATATGACTAGAGCCAAATGCAAAAAAAAAAAAAAAAAAAAAGGAGCAGAAATAACAAGGATCCAAATAGAGTGGCTGGGTAAACTTGTTGTCTATTTTACGCTCAGCAAATGCCGGTTTTAGAGACTGGTTGCAGTGCATACTGACAGAACATTGCACATATCATATCATAAAACCACCTACCTTCCAAATGGTATATGTTGAGGAATGTCAAATTACAGTGTAAGTCCACTACTGAGGTGTTGACACCTGTACTGTTTACAATCACAACCTCTGTGTTCATGTTTTTTAACTAATCATGCAGACAAATCCACAGAACTTGAAAATAAACAAACTCTTTTCTGTTTGAAACCTTCGTAGGCCATTGCAAAAATGAGAAACATCAAAATGTTAATTACAAGAAGCATGTGGACTCTAACATATGTGGACTGATCTCAACCAGCTTGTACCAACAGCTTGGAATCCAGGCAGCGCCAGGGTCTGTCGCATGGAATGCTACATGATTACTATATATTGCTACATGATTACTATATATTGGTACTTTATGTCAAATGCACCCTCACATTAGTTATGTTTTTAACAGGTAAACGATTCTTCTTGAAATTCTTTCTTTACCTCTGCATACCAAATATAATATCCTAGGCATATGTCTCTTACTGAGATACATAGAGGGTAATTAAATAAGTTTTTTTTTTCCTGAGGGCTCCACCCCCTCCCCTCAGCTTAAACCCTTTGATATCCAGCACTACATGTACATAACCATATCCACCAAGTCTGTCATAATATGGCAGTAATGGAGCACTGGTGTGATAGTTGTAAATTATTCCTTTGGCTGTATATAGGATCTTGATATAGATATGTTGTGTATTGTGAGTAGTTTGTATTATGTGTCTTTGGTTGTACATAGGATCCTGATGTAGATAGGTTGTGTATTGTGAGTTGTTTGTATTATGTCTTTGGTTGTACATAGGATCCTGATGTAGATAGGTTGTGTATTGTGAGTTTGTATTATGTGTCTTTGGTTGTACATAGGATCTTGATGTAGAAAGGTAGTGTATTGTGAGTAGTTTGTATTATGTGTCTTTGGCTGTACATAGGATCTTGATGTAGATAGGTTGTGTATTGTGAGTTGTTTGTATTATGTGTCTTTGATTGTACATAGGATCTTGATGTAGATAGGTTGTGTATTGTGAGTCTGTATTATGTGTCTTTGGTTGTGCATAGGATCTTGATGTAGATAGGTAGTGTATTGTGAGTAGTTTGTATTATGTGTCTTTGGCTGTACATAGGATCTTGATGTAGATAGGTTGTGTATTGTGAGTTGTTTGTATTATGTGTCTTTGATTGTACATAGGATCTTGATGTAGATAGGTAGTGTATTGTGAGTCTGTATTATGTGTCTTTGGTTGTACATAGGATCTTGATGTAGATAGGTTGTGTATTGTGAGTCTGTATTATGTGTCTTTGGTTGTGCATAGGATCTTGATGTAGATAGGTAGTGTATTGTGAGTAGTTTGTATTATGTGTCTTTGGCTGTACATAGGATCTTGATGTAGATAGGTTGTGTATTGTGAGTTGTTTGTATTATGTGTCTTTGATTGTACATAGGATCTTGATGTAGATAGGTAGTGTATTGTGAGTCTGTATTATGTGTCTTTGGTTGTACATAGGATCTTGATGTAGATAGGTAGTGTATTGTGAGTAGTTTGTATTATGTGTCTTTGGCTGTACATAGGATCTTGATGTAGATAGGTTGTGTATTGTGAGTTGTTTGTATTATGTGTCTTTGATTGTACATAGGATCTTGATGTAGATAGGTAGTGTATTGTGAGTAGTTTGTATTATGTGTCTTTGGCTGTACATAGGATCTTGATGTAGATAGGTTGTGTATTGTGAGTCTGTATTATGTGTCTTTGGTTGTACATAGGATCTTGATGTAGATAGGTAGTGTATTGTGAGTAGTTTGTATTATGTGTCTTTGGCTGTACATAGGATCTTGATGTAGATAGGTTGTGTATTGTGAGTCTGTATTATGTGTCTTTGGTTGTACATAGGATCTTGATGTAGATAGGTAGTGTATTGTGAGTAGTTTGTATTATGTGTCTTTGGCTGTACATAGGATCTTGATGTAGATAGGTTGTGTATTGTGAGTCTGTATTATGTGTCTTTGGTTGTACATAGGATCTTGATGTAGATAGGTAGTGTATTGTGAGTAGTTTGTATTATGTGTCTTTGGCTGTACATAGGATCTTGATGTAGATAGGTAGTGTATTGTGAGTAGTTTGTATTATGTGTTTTTGGTTGTACATAGGATCTTGATGTAGATAGGTAGTGTATTGTGAGTAGTTTGTATTATGTGTCTTTGGCTGTACATAGGATCTTGATATAGATAGGTTGTGTATTGTGAGTTGTTTGTATTATGTGTCTTTGGCTGTACATAGGATCTTGATGTAGATAGGTTGTGTATTGTCAGTAGTTAGTATTATATGTCTACACCATACTCCATGTGATGGTAAATGTCAATCAAGTTCATTCCATTGCTGTAGGGATGTATTTGAAGCTTGTGAGTGTAAGATGTGAGGCCACACGAGCACTGAAGGGGCACAGTTGGTCTAGAGGGGCAGGGAGAACATGCTCTGCTGGGAAAATTTTAAAAATAAAGAGTTAAAAATGTGCATTCTGATGCATTTTAATGAGATAGATCTTTTTTATACCGCATGGAGAAAAGCAGTAAGACTATTATGGAAGCTTCCGTACAGATGTCACAATAACCTACTACACGTAATTTGTAAAGACCTAGGCATCGAAGTTCAACTCCACAAGCGATTTCTCAAATTTTTCTATCAGTCATTTCACAGTAAAAACAGGATTGTGAGTACCCTGGCTAAACTGGCTGCTGGGGGAAGTCGTTCTACTGTCTGTAACTCTTTGAATTATATCCTTTCCAAATATGCTATCTCCAAAAATAGTTTCTTTTTGTATAATTTAAATGATTTAATGGTGACTCTTAAGCAACAGATGCCTCAGCCATCATCTGAAGTAAATGCTGCAGCAAAAATTATTCGTGAGGTCTGTGAAATAAGGGACGGAAGCTTGATAGCTAACTTATCGGAGGCCGAATGTCACGAAATCATTGAACATTTGTCAACTAACTGACCGCTCGTTCGCCGAGTTGTCATAATGACCGACTGAACTGTTTTGACATTATTGTCTAATGTGTGTGTGTTCTTTTTCCTTTTTCTTGTCATATAGTGTACTGCTGCTTTGGTGTACGAATAAAGATATATAATAATGCCAATTGTAGCACAATTTCAGTGTCTCAAAAGCTTGAGTTGTTATCTTCAAAGTTTATTCTCGGATAAACCTAGGAATTCTGCAGGCAAAAACACATCCCTATCCCCTTGTTCATATCTGTGTGGGTGGGTGGGTGGGTGCCAACTGTCATCTGCACAAATAATTTGCATAATTTTGGTTTAAAACAACCCAAACAATTTGAATGGAACAAAACACTGAATTCCAAGCCATATGTCAGTAGCTTTATGCTGCACCTAGACAAATATGTATCCACAGTTTGCTGTAGTACAGGTAACTATGTATCCACAGTTTGCTGTAGTACAGGTAATTATGTATCCACAGTTTGCTGTAGTACAGGTTACTATGTATCCACAGTTTGCTGTAGTACAGGTTACTTTGTATCCACAGTTTGCTGTAGTACAGGTAACTATGTATCCACAGTTCGCTGTAGTACAGGTTACTATGTATCCACAGTTTGCTGTAGTACAGGTAACTATGTATCCACAGTTTGCTGTAGTACAGGTAACTATGTATCCACAGTTTGCTGTAGTACAGGTAACTATGTATCCACAGTTTGCTGTAGTACAGGTAACTATGTATCAACAGTTCGCTGTAGTACAGGTAACTATGTATCCACAGTTTGCTGTAGTACAGGTAACTATGTATCCACAGTTTGCTGTAGTACAGGTAACTATGTATCCACAGTTCGCTGTAGTACAGGTAACTATGTATCGACAGTTTGCTGTAGTACAGGTAACTATGTATCCACAGTTTGCTGTAGTACAGGTAACTATGTATCCACAGTTTGCTGTAGTACAGGTAACTATGTATCCACAGTTTGCTGTAGTACAGGTAACTATGTATCCACAGTTCACTGTAGTACAGGTAACTATGTATCCACAGTTTGCTGTAGTACAGGTAACTATGTATCCACAGTTTGCTGTAGTACAGGTAACTATGTATCCACAGTTTGCTGTAGTACAGGTAACTATGTATCCACAGTTCACTGTAGTACAGGTAACTATGTATCCACAGTTTGCTGTAGTACAGGTAACTATGTATCCACAGTTTGCTGTAGTACAGGTTACTTTGTATCCATAGTTTGCTGTAGTACAAGTTACAATGTATCCACAGTTTGCTGTAGTACAGGTAACTGTGAATCAGGTTTGCTGAGGTGCACATTACACTTGCCCTAATACAATGAGCAAACCATGGACATACTTACAATGACATTATGGCAAAAACTTGAAATAAACATCGAGTATTATCATGATTAAACACACAGAAAATTATCTCTGATTTACATGAGAATAGTATAATACAACAAGGTCCTGGCAAGAAGTTACCTGGGAACTTATCTGACATACAAGTGTTATCAATGACAGCTGTCCCTGCCATGTCAATACCACGTGTTTGTTTTCCTCTAGATTCCCTGTGTCTAACATCACTGTAACAATGACGTATTAAGAAAGGATCTTTTCTGACCTGTCCACATCTACTTTTATTTAATACAAACAGAATGTGATGAGGACTTGACCTTGTCACTCGGTCACCCCTCAGACACGTGATCATGCTCTACAAATCCCCACTTCTGATTTACATCTATTTTTTTTCACATTTGAAAATATCACATAAAAATTCTTTTAAACTCAGAGAAGAGGAAAGTTCAAAGCCATTGGAGTACATTTTATAAATAAATAACAAATGAATGAATGAACAAAGTAATGAATGAATAAATAATAAGAAAAATAAAAAAAAAAAGAGAGAAAACCAAGTCATGCATATGATTTTTATTTTGGCATGGAATCCGTGTATGTATTCACACACAACATATTGACAGTCGATTGGCAGCCAATACACAATACAACCTGTCTATTGGCAGCCTATACACAATACAACCTGTCTATTGGCAGCCTATACACAATACAACCTGTCTATTGGCAGCCTATACACAATACAACCTGTCTATTGGCAGCCTATACACAATACAACCTGTCTATTGGCAGCCTATACACAATACAACCTGTCTATTGGCAGCCTATACACAATACAACCTGTCTATTGGCAGCCTATACACAATACAACCTGTCTATTGGCAGCCTATACACAATACAACCTGTCTATTGGCAGCCTATACACAATACAACCTGTCTATTGGCAGCCTATACACAATACAACCTGTCTATTGGCAGCCTATACACAATACAACCTGTCTATTGGCAGCCTATACACAATACAACCTGTCTATTGGCAGCCTATACACAATACAACCTGTCTATTGGCAGCCTATACACAATACAACCTGTCTATTGGCAGCCTATACACAATACAACCTGTCTATTGGCAGCCTATACACAATACAACCTGTCTATTGGCAGCCTATACACAATACAACCTGTCTATTGGCAGCCTATACACAATACAACCTGTCTATTGGCAGCCTATACACAATACAACCTGTCTATTGGCAGCCTATACACAATACAACCTGTCTATTGGCAGCCTATACACAATACAACCTGTCTATTGGCAGCCTATACACAATACAACCTGTCTATTGGCAGCCTATACACAATACAACCTGTCTATTGGCAGCCTATACACAATACAACCTGTCTATTGGCAGCCTATACACAATACAACCTGTCTATTGGCAGCCTATACACAATACAACCTGTCTATTGGCAGCCTATACACAATACAACCTGTCTATTGGCAGCCTATACACAATACAACCTGTCTATTGGCAGCCAATACACAATACAACCTGTCTATTGGCAGCCAATACACAATACAAGCTGTAGCTGTGTGTCTGTTTGCCATTAACAGAGTACCGTATACATTCACATTATATCGCAATGAAAGATATTGTGTTAATGTAAGGTAAGAGCAAATGTGTGTCTGTGTTTGAATAAACTTAAACCTGGATTGATTGAGAAGACAGTCAGTGACAGTGCAGGCCTGGAACCAGTGGCCCAGTGACAGTCCAAGCAACAACAACAACATCCCTTCCTGCATCACCAGGAAATAAATGTACACAAAGTTTATTTTCAAGCAGGAACACTAACTGCCCACATGGCAATACTGATGTTCATCACCAATTCATCACCTTAACTCATTCCATACCAGTCCCTGATTTTTCCGTATATTTACCTTGATATAAGACGACAATTCCATATTTAAATTCTTCATGAAAAGAGCTTTCATTCAAGTACCAACATGCCTACACAGTGGTCCCCCTCTTATAAGGCCACCCCAAATGCACCAGAAATATAGCCTTAGATGAAGGGTGGCCTCTCTTGGGGGGGGGGGGGGTATATTATGGAAATCCCATACTTGCTACATGGAGATGTGGCCTTTCTAGAGGGGGTGATCTCCCTTCAGGGGGGCCTTATAAGATGGGGACCACTGTAGTCTTAAGTCAGTGGTTCTGGCACTGCCTGGCAAGTCATGCTACCACAAGGGCAGCTGCAGCATGACTTGCCAGGCAGTGCCAGAACCACTGACCAATGCCTGTCACCATAGTATAGAATGAGTTAATTTCCCAGCAGTAAATATTTTATGACTGTACAGTATAGTTCCTCTTACTACTACATGGACAGATCCCCTGCCTGTCAAGACAACTTTTACCAGGTCCCTATGGCTATCTTTTCCTTGTTACTGACTTCCAGTGAGAAATCTCCTGTTTTATATGACCACACACACTTGCCCTAGAGGTGGCCTCTCAAAAGAGGGACTACTGTATTTTATTTTGAGTTCACTGTGGTATATTATACATTGTATATCATACATTGTTTTTCATACATTGTATGTCAAACATTGTATATTATACATTGTATATTATACATTGTATATCATACATTGTATCTTATAAATTGTATTGCATTATGAGGGCAGGAAAAATGCTAAATGTATTTACAATGTACGTACTTGTGTATGTGTGTGTGTATGAGTATGTGTATGTATATTTGTACGTGTCTGTATATATGTATGTGTACATGTATGTATGTATGTATGTATGTATGTATGTATGTATGTATGTATGTATGTATGTATGTATGTATGTATGTATGTATGTATGTATGTATGTATGTATGTATGTATGTATGTATGTATGTATGTATGTATTTAGAGGTTATCCCATGGCTAAATCAGTATCCTACCCAGTACAGTTCCCCTGAGAACCTGTATACTCCAGAGACCTGAAGGGTCCAGGGAGGATACAGCTCCACGATTATCTTTGTATTCTAAATGTGTCTGCCATAATTAGATGAAAAAGACAAATGCAGCTTTCCCTGGGATTATGGAAGATGCTACAGGTATATACCAATTCGGTAGCCAAAACATACAATTTCTGTTGCATAATTTTGTGTGAGAAAAGCCCACCTCCCCTTCAAGAAGAAATAGGCCTAAACTACTGTCCTGTCAGGTCATGCATCTTGTGCGGCACCCACCCTTGCAACGTGAGTGACGTCATGGGGCAAAACATCGTTAGAGTCATTGTACATATACATGTATATGTATGTATGTATGTATGTATGTGTATGTATGTATATATATGAGTGTGTATGTATGTATGTGTATATATACGTGTATGTGTGTGTATGTAAGTGTATGTATATGTGTATGTGTGTGTATGTATATGTATATGTGTATGCGTGTGTATGTATGTGTATGTATATGTGTAATTGTATGCATATGAGCATTCATCCACTACTATATGTACTCCCTGCCCATGTGCTGATGGTGTTAATATTTGTGCCTGGTTACCTGTCCAAAAGACTGAGCCAGGACTGATGGTCACTGCCTCTAATAATGACCTTTATATATCACTTATTTATGGTCCACATCATTAATGGACCGTTCAGAGCCTGCAGACAACTTGTATAGTTGTGATCAATATAACATATTGATATACGCCTAAATACACACTGATAAACCTGCCTGTAACTAAGTGCATATAACACTGATAACAGCCCGGTCCAAGTAGTTTAAACATTTCAAGTCCTGACTATTATGTGTTTAATGACATTTGTTTCTGGTGGTTGTTCACCTCTCTCTGGCAGTCAAACCAAGACCCCAAAACAGGCCAGATAGATGGGGCAGCCTTTTGGTTTTTAACCCTTTCCCCCTTAAACTGGCCAAAACTGGCTTCTGGTCAAATGTTGTCTGTTTCCACGTTTTCAGCTAATTTTAACAGTAATGAAAAGCAATTTGACTGAGAACTGAAGACGAGACCTATCAAGATAACATTCCCCAGGTCAACAGCTTTCCTTGGCATGGGTTGGGCACTTAGTGCCCAACCCATGCTAAGGAAAGCTGTTGACTCAGTCTTAATTCAAGGGGGAAATGGTTAAAAAACTAACTTTAAGAATCATTTACATACACATCATGCAACATGTCCACAGAATACAGTCTGTCAACAGTTACCAAGGAATACACTATCATTAGTTGTACACACTGCTTCTAGGACATCGATAGTTGTGCCAATCTTAACGATTAAAACATGGACTGTGCTGCATATTGGATGCAGCTGAAAGCAGAGGTAAACATCTTCAAAATGGTAGAATCAGGCAACATGAATTGAATATGTAGGACATGTGTGCTCACAAAATGTCGTTGCTAGGATAACAACTGCAGGGTCCACTGTTGTAGGATTAATGAATTTAGTACCACAAATGTATTTATTTTCACATGTATAAATTTTCATTGTTTTCGTATTTCAGCAATTTTGCTCAATTATTTCAACTATTTTTTAACATAGTTCCTATTGAACCTATGTGAAAATAATACTTGTGTTTTCACTATGACGCTTTTATGCCATTACCATAATCATCAAAAGTAAACATCCTCCATAATTATCTGTGAATTTCCAGTATTGGCATCCTGTAATAACCAAGTGCTGAGTGGCATGTGATGAACAAACCCTCGACCAGTCTTAATACCAAGCATGCATATTGCTTTCGCACCACATCTACATACCTGGTTGTCTTAGTAACCTTAGTCTCGCCTGGCGAGATACACGCCGCTGCCTGTGTGGGGAAGCGGGATATTACTACTATTTTGGAAATAAAGAATACTTAGTACAGGTAAATGGAAATTTGTTTTTGTTACCAATTTAGGAAGCACTAAATGAATGTGACTTTGGTATTTGTAAACTTCAATTTTACTAAAAGACAATAACTTTGTGAAAGCGCTGTCTGTAAAATAGTGATATGCCAGTGTGTCCTCTGGGTGTCCTCCGTGTGTCCTCTGTGATTGTCAAGCATGAGCCGTGTGTTTTGTGGTGGGAAATTAATATGTGCGTCTCGTATTCCCATTCAAAACTTGCCATCACATATTAGCACCTAAATCAACAGTCTGTACTGACATTGCCACATAAAAAAGTTTGGAATGTATCATCATGTTAGTTATGACTGCTATCATTATGGTGCCATTGTAAAACATTTCAATGTATCATCATGTCTTGGTTAAAAGTTTTGAATTTATATTACTATGTTTGTAAAGTAACAAGTTTGACATTTACATCATACTATGTATCCACAGTTTGCTGTAGTACAGGTAAATATATGTAGTGCACATCCATAGCCTATAAGCAAATCAGTCCAGGGTATATTGATAGTCACCTTGCTCAGTCTAAGGTATATTGGCAGTCATTTTGCTCAGTCCATAGTATATAGGTAGTCAATTTGCTCAGTCCATGGTATATTGGTAGTCACCTAGCTCAGTGTTTTTTGCACTGCCTGGCAAGTCCTGTTTCAGCTATTCTTGAAGCTACAACTTGCCAGGCAAAGCAAAAACCACTGACAAGATAAAACTTCAAAGAAAGCTCTGTCTGTAAAAAAAAAAGTGACGTAAAATTTTTATAAATGATTAAAGTATTTATGTGAAAATCTGTCTCTGATATTTGCCATGGACAGACTATCATTTAAAAGTGTAGTACAGCTGTACCCTGAAGCCTACCACTCCTGATAAGCTAGCTGCTCAATAAAATCATTTAGAAAGACATTTATCTTTCTGGCCAACTTTTCCTCATTCTCCCCCCCTCCCCACCCACCCACTCACACACACACACACAAATCCAAGTCATTAATTTTATTGTAAAGAAAATGACTTTTCCCATTTGAACCTCCATTTTATCTTGACAAAGTGAAGTTGTTAGATAACTGCATGACACATCAAATAAAATCTCCATGATCTTCACCTCTCACATTTTATAATTTTTCATAGTTCCTCATCAAATTTTTCCGATGTAATATTTCTCATTCATATGATGTAAATTTCTGTCTAGTTCATTTGATTTAACTCTTTGCTGGCAGCTGAAGACTGAGTCAATAGCTTTCCTTGGTGAAGGTTTAAGTACAAGTTGTTGACTTGTGATCCTGTCATGATATAAGCTTCCTCTGCAATTCTCACCACAAATGTTGTCTCTCAATAAGAAGCTAAAGTAAGAAAGTTGTAGCAGACAGAAAGTCGATCTGAGCGCTTCTGGGGGCTCCAAATGGTAAGAGTTAAAATGCACAGCTGGCAAGTCTGAATCACTAGGCAACCAGCTATTATATTGCACATCAAAGTGTGGGAAATATGGTATTAACCCATGCACATGTTACTTTAATATGAATCCATTCACACATTACTTGTTCTTTCTCATTTCTTTTGCTATACCTGGGACTTTCATATCCCGATTCTCAATAACTGTCAGTAGTGCATACAACACCTGTCATGTCATGTTACAGCTGCTGCAGCAGCAATACCTGTCATGTCATGCTACAGATGCAATACCTACCAAGTCATGCTACAGCTGCTGTAATACCTGCCAAGTCATGCTACAGCTGCTGCAATACCTGCCATATCATGCTACAGATGCAATACCTGCCAAGTTATGCAATAGCTGTACAGGCCATGTCATGCCCTAGTTGCTGTAATACCTGCCAAGTCATGCTACAGCTGCTGTGATGCCTGCCTTGTCAGCCACCACAGCTGCTGTGATGCCTGCCTTGTCAGCCACTCAGAGATCAAAAGCTTTACCACACAGGTCAGCAATGAGTCACACTTAAAAACTGACAACACAAAGTCCACATTTATAACGGATGCTTTTTGACATGAACAATGTTCCTCCACATACGATGAATGTGCAAAGTTAGCTACAGTTTGGAGGTTGTGTAGACACAATATGTATCCATAACTTTGTATGTGTTAGGATATCTAAATAACCCAAGATTGTGCAGACTGCAACAATGTATATGTCATTGTGTAGACTGCACCAATGTATCAGTGTCATTGTGTAGACTGCAACAATGTATCAGTATCATTGTGCAGACTGCAACAATGTATCAGTATCATTGTGCAGACTGCAACAATGTATATATATCATTGTGTAGACTGCAACAATGAATCAGTATCATTGTGCAGACTGCAACAATGTATATTTATCATTGTGTAGACTGCACCAATGTATCAGTATCATTGTGTAGACTGCACCAATGTATCAGTATCATTGTGCAGACTGCAACAATGTATCAGTATAATTGTGCATACTGCAACAATGTAGCTATCATTGTCTAGACTGCAACAATGTATTAGTGTCATTGTGGACACTGCAACAATGTATCAGTATCATCATGTAGACTGCAACAATGTATCAGTATCATTGTGTAGACTGCAACAATATATCTATCATTGTGCAGACTGTAACAATGTATCAGTATCATTGTAAAGACTGCAGCAATGTATATACTATTGTGTAGACTGCAGCAATGTAGCAATCATTATGTAGACTGCACCCATGTATCAGTATCATTGTGTATACTGTAACAATGTATCTATCATTGTGTTGACTGACAATGTATCAGTATCATTATGTAGACTGCAACAATGTGTTATTGTGTAGACTGAAACAATGGATTTATAATCAATACATGTACATGGGTAAAACCCCTTAATTTTTGCAAAACTGAAAACATCCCTTTAAACTTTTCATCCTTCATTTCTTACTAAATTTACAGGTTTTAGAACACACTGATTAAAATATTTTGCAAAAATTTTTCTCAAAACAGAATTCTGTTTTAAAACTCCAAACTTTCACCAATGTGACAAGGGCAGCGGTGGGAGGGGCTAAAATTGTAAGAAATATAATGCAATTCCACAAGAAAGCTAATTGATAAAAGTAGCTAAAATGAACGGGAGATAAAATAATCACTTAAATTCATTTTTGTCAGATGAGAGAAAGGGGATGATTCAGTAATACTAAGATGATAAGGATCAAATATATAATTACTGGAGGATCAACTATTTAATTACCTTTGGTGTTATACAATATTAATTAGCTGCACCACATTATTCAATGAGAATTAGACAAAGAGTATTATTTGACAATCAATAAAGCAGGCTACATGTAAGAATGCTATGTGTTTCAGAAGATAACCCACTTATATTATACATTTATGAGATAACATGGGCCTCATTTGAGATTGTCTTACATACACATTACTCATGTGGACCACAATCCTATCCTAAGAACAAACACAGATAACAAACAGAAAAAAAAAGCTGGCTTATTATTTTCATCAGACGCAATGGCTGCTTATACAGCATCAAACTTCTAAGTCACAGTCCACTTTCTAATGTCCCTTTGAGAATCTGATCCGGTATCTATAAAATTTTAGAAAAGATTGATTTGAGAATTAAGCAAGACATTCCAGATATGCTACAGAATATGTATGTACATTTGCTCACATTTCACCTGGTGATTTTATGAATACTGGTCACTCAATGTACAGTACATATGCCTTATTAATACTTGTCCTACCACTGAAAGCATCTGACAGAAAGAAAAATTTAAAGCTTACAAGTGGAACTATGCACAAGGTGGGATTGAAACTTAAGGTCTATCATTCTAATCATACACAAAAGTCCAATATGAAACATCATAAATACTATCATTTTGAAAGAACAGACCTAATCATCCACAAAAAACCAATATGAAACATCATAAAAGCTATCATTTTGAAAGAAAATATTTCAACTTCAAATCATAACCCCCGCCCCCACTTTTCTTGTCTGGCGCATTATGTTCTACTAACTGACTTGCTGAGCAACACAGACTTGATGACTGTCAGCAAGGCATGCTGAGCATGACTTGTTGGGCAATGCCCTGTTGCTGACTGTCAGCAAGGCATGCTGAGCATGACTAGTTGGGCAATGCCCTGTTGCTGACTGTCAGCAAGGCATGATGAACATGACTTGTTGGGCAATGCCCTATTGCTGACTGTCAGCAAGGCGTGCTGAAGCATAACTTGTTGGGCAACGCCCTGTTGTTGACTGCCAGTTTTACTAGTTTGAAGGAAATGACCTTTACTCAGTCTTCTAAACAAACATATCTTAACAGCTGGTTAAGTAACCAATTTCCATTTATATGAAAGACTTGTCAAACTCTTGATCTTCTTTAAGTATGCTCCAATGCTTATGAACATTGTGGGTAATTTCTCGTTCTACATACATGTCTATCCCTACATTTTATATGAAAACTTCGTGTCATTTCCCACCCTATATACACACTTATCCCCTATCATTTTATCTAAACACATTGTGTCATTTCCCACCCTATATACACACTTATCCCCCATCATTTTATATAAACGCATTGTGTCATTTCCCACCCTATATACACACTTATCCCCTATCATTTTATATAAACACACTGTGTCATTTCCCACCCTATATAAACATGTACCCCAATCACTTTTTCTACACTTCACAAAAAGTAATCACAGCACCACTTGTTGAACAAATGAAGGTTTTGAGTTACTCAGAAGTGTCCTTATGCAATTTCCAATATGAGTGGGTGTCAACAGGAGTGGGTGTCAACAGGAGTGGGTATCAACAGGAGTGGGTGTCAACAGGAGTGGGTGTCGACAGGAGTGGGTATCGACAGGAGTGGGTGTCAACAGGAGTGGGTGTCAACAGGAGTGGGTATCAACAGGAGTGGGTGTCAACAGGAGTGGGTATCAACAGGAGTGGGTGTCAACAGGAGTGGGTATCAACAGGAGTGGGTGTCAACAGGAGTGGGTATTGACCTAATTCCTCTTAATTCAACATAGTTTTATCCACACAACAAAACCGACACTGGTCACATTTAACACACAGTAAGGTGTGGCTTGTGACGACACAGCCTGTTGTCAATGAGCACAGTGGCATTAACGAGTAAATCAATTATCTGTGATGAATGGGTTAATGACAATTACCTGTGATAAATGGGCTAATGACAGTTACCAGTGATGAAAGGGTTAATGACAGCTACCTGGGATGAATGGTTAATGACAGCTACCAGTGATGAAGGGGTTAATGACAGTTACCTGTGAGTTCTTCCAGCGTAGGCACATCTTCATTGTCTTCATCTGTCATGGCCATGACATAGGGTTATGATAACATACCCTGAGTGTATCAGTCATAAAACTGGCTGTTGTTACCAGTATAAACACTGGCAGCCTTAGTCCATAGCCCACGGTCCTGATTACGAAGTGTTTCCCGTTCATGCCAGGTGAACAAGTGGCCATTCACTCACTGACTCCAAGTTGTAACAAGTGAACCGTGAAACAAGGTCAGAGTGTGCAGTTACAGTACATCAACCGGTCTATCTGGTAACCAGTAACGTGAATGTCTCATTACAACTATGTGTTAATCAGTCACTCATAAATAACTGTTCCATGTGTCATGTCCTTTACTGTGTGAACACAGACTTCCAAGTGGCTCACCTGAGCGAGCCTACCGTGAGACCCTACCATGGCCGCATTGCTGAGTCTATAGCCTAGCCCATTCTGAGCATGCCCAGTAACACCCTATATGTAATATAAACAATGTATACTTTGACTACTGCACGTATGTATTGAAATACACACAATGTTATGCCAGTTTTTCCTCCAGAAACCACTGTGTTGTGCATTAAGTGCTTAAGGCACTGATCTGATGGAGTGTCACACACACCACCTGCCTGTCTGCTGAGAGCTGCCTCTCTCACTGTCTAAATACTAGCATTGATTGGTACTGTTGGTACTCTGGTCACTGATGTGTGTACATACCATATGTACACATACAGTCAACAAACTGGAATGCATTTCATATCAAACTCAAAGAAATAAAGCCAGCTCAGTTTATGACTATCACTTCCTTCAGAAGTTAAGTTTCACATCAGAGTCTTCCTCAAAACTCCTTGGTGTATTTACAAATATTTCCACAAGTATGTGAGCAGTAGGCTACGATGTGCTGCTATTTGTGACACAATGTGCTGCTATTTGTGACATGATGTGCTGCTATTTGTGACACGATGTGCTGCTATTTGTGACACAATGTGCTGCTATTTGTGACACGATGTGCTGCTATTTGTGACACAATGTGCTGAGATTTGTGACACAATCTGCTGCTTTTAGTGACACGATGTGCTGCTATTTGTGACATGACGTGCTGCTATTTGTGACACGATGTGTGAAAGGTACAAGTATAGAAATACACATAGATAAATTGTTCCTAGATACATGCACATATACATCCAATAGTTTGCTCTGGATACATTCTATACACGTAGATACATTCAACAGTTTTGTTGTGGATTCATTATACCCCCATATAGATATAGATATAGATATAGATATATATATACCCAACAGTTTTGCTGTGGATTCATTATACAAATACAGATATATCCAACTGTTTTGCTACAGATTCATTATATAGATAGAGATATACCCAACAGTTTTCCTGTGGATACATTCTATACACGTAGATAGATTCAACAGTTTTGTTGTGGACTCTTTATATACATATAGATATACCCAACATATTTTGCTGTGGATTCATTATATAGACAGAGATCTACCCAACAGTTTTGCTTTGGATACACTGTTCTCACACACACAATTTGTGAAAAGAGTTGTAAGTTTTAATACTTCTTTCTGGAAGGAATAAAACTGACAATTTTAATATTATTGTGATTGAAAGAACATGAAATATCCTTATTATTGTTGAACAACAGTTCTAATTGTGGACTCAATGACCTAATTATATAAACAGTAATTTACCTAGGGTCCCAGCCCTCTGGTCCTTTACTATGAGGTCATCCCAGGTCAAACCTAAAAATGGCTTCATTAATGATGATACAGTCTGAGTCATTCATAGCTTTCAACAAGTAAAGCTTGCCTCCACTTATCTGTCTCCCATCACTGCTTGCAAACACAGCTTTTCACAGGGGTTGGCAGCTTGACTTTAACCCATGTCATGGAGGAGTAAAGTAGTGGGGAGGCAGGGTGTAGGGTGGGGGGGGGCAGGGTGTAGGGTAGGGGGAGGCAGGGTGTAGGGTAGGGGGAGGCAGGGTGTAGGGTAAGGGGAGGAAGGGTGTAGGGTAAGGGGAGGCAGGGTGTAGGGTAGGGGGAGGCAGGGTGTAGGGTAAGGGGAGGCAGGATGTAGGGTAAGGGGAGGCAGGGTGTAGGGTAGGGGGAGGCAGGGTGTAGGGTAAGGGGAGGCAGGGTGTAGGGTAGGGGGAGGCAGGGTGTAGGGTAGGGGGAGGCAGGGTGTAGGGTAAGGGGAGGCAGGATGTAGGGTAAGGGGAGGCAGGGTGTAGGGTAAGGGGAGGCAGGGTGTAGGGTAGCAGGAGGTAGGGTGTAGGGTAGGGGGAGGCAGGGTGTAGGGTAGGGGGAGGCAGGGTGTAGGGTAAGGGGAGGCAGGGTGTAGGGTAGGGGGAGGCAGGGTGTAGGGTAGGGGGAGGCAGGGTGTAGGGTAAGGGGAGGCAGGATGTAGGGTAAGGGGAGGCAGGGTGTAGGGTAAGGGGAGGCAGGGTGTAGGGTAGCAGGAGGTAGGGTGTAGGGTAGGGGGAGGCAGGGTGTAGGGTAGGGGGAGGCAGGGTGTAGGGTAGGGGGAGGTAGGGTGTAGGGTAGGGGGAGGCAGGGTGTAGGGTAGGGGGAGGCAGGGTGTAGGGTAAGGGGAGGCACGGTGTAGGTTAGGGGGAGGCAGGGTTGTGTAGTCATGCCCCCTCCACCCACATACCCTTGCTGCAAACCCTTAGTCAAAAATCACATCCCTCTTCATAATATACAGTATCATAAGTTTATCACATTTAACCCTTTCATATCAAACTGGCCATAAAGCCACATATCAAATATCCCTGGTGTAACCTTTCTGATGTCTATGAATAACATTCTCTTGCCAGAAAAATTAGTAACAAAAAATGATGCGGCCACTGGGATCTAAAAGTATACTCTGCACATAGTCTGATGCTGGGTGTAGAATCTCATTCAATCTCCCACGCATTGCATAAAGGTACTAAATTTTGTGTCTTCTTAATTATGCAAATCTGACATTATCCCTTTGTTTGCAGGCATGTAATTTTGCAAATTTACCATCAAATATAGGGAACATTTAAGATTCTTTGGTTTTGCATAGTATTAGAATTTCACCTCCCTTTCATCATTAACTTATCTGCAAAATTAAATACCACACAAAAGGAAGCCATTTGCAATCCCAGTGAAGATATGACTGGGACTTATCGTATTAGCACCAATTGACACTCAGGACACTTACAGAAATAGTGTTGAAATGGGATGTGGTGGAAACCTACACTGCAGATGATGATGATGATGATGATGATGATAATAGCAACATGTTACAGTATCTGGATTTTATTGCGGTGGGTAAGGGGTTAATAATATGCTTTCTTTCTTTTTTATTTATATATGTTGATTAGACATTATTTTCATCAAGAATCCTAAGTATTATCAGGTGTTTTACGGTCACAATTTTCGTTCTCATCAAACAAAAATGACAGTGAATGACTAATGTTCTCATGTACAATCCACTGTTATTCCAAGAAATGCTGGTGTACGCCCCATCACAGCCTCCACACAGGACACCAAGTCCCTGAGAATGTGGAGACCCAAGCCAAGAGTAGGAAAAAGACACCCATTGCTTGGAAGGTGAAGGCAATCCTTCAGAGCTCATGTCAAGATGGCCACTACAGACTAGTCTTCAGAATGTCACTGACTGCATTGTGCAAATGTCTGTCTGGCCATAAACACTAAAACTGTCTTCTCTTTTGGTCTGCACAGTATTTGCCTGCATAGCTAATCCCAAGCACTCTTGTGATCGAGACAGTATTTGCCTGCTCAGCTAGCCCCAAACACTCTTGTGATCTAGACAGTATTTGCCTGCTCAGCTAGCCCCAAACACTCCTGTGATCTAGACAGTATTTGCCTGCTCAGCTAGCCCCAAGCACCAGAAGTCCCCATTCTTTTGCTCAATACAGGTGTATAACCTACAGGGATTTTGGGCGCAGAATCCATTGATGTGTGTCCATTTACTTGTGAGGTCAAAGTTCCTTGCTTCTGTTTAGGATAAGGTCCAAAACCTAGACAAACTTGATTTGACATCCTGGGGAGTCATGGGAGGTCATCTGTCCAAAAGCATGTACCGTCAGGAAACACTTTTTTTTTTTTTAAGGGCACATGTATACACTTCTTGATGTTCCTTGGTTTTACATTCAGCTTTTGCTGAAGCAACTCAGATGGTTTTTGTATTGGTTTCCATTAGATTTCAGTTGTCATGTTTTTAATGCAAACTATGTATATTTGAAACACTTGATTAACTTACACCCACACATGTGCACGCATGCATGTACACACACACAAAGTTGCAAAAACACTGAAAGTCTCAAACAGGCCTAAATGAAGGTTTTGCACTGTGTACATAAAGCCCTCTCAAATGGCAGGGTCTAAATATTGAT
The DNA here is from genome assembly GCA_964020975.1 of Hermodice carunculata. Lineage (NCBI taxonomy): Eukaryota > Metazoa > Annelida > Polychaeta > Eunicida > Amphinomidae > Hermodice > Hermodice carunculata. The sequence goes on from OZ026618.1 coordinate 6,965,755, forward strand.
TTAAATAGGTTAACATAAAACCTGACAACCTCTTTTTGACATACCACTAATCAGAGAATACTCATTTTTTTTGTGATCTAAGAAGTTTATATATAGACTCACTTAAGTGAACATAAAGTCTAACAGCCTTTATTCAACATTACAGATAATCAAACCACTTGCTGTGTATGAGATAATATCCACTGTTCTACTTGTCCATATCTTATCTCTTCTACTTTGATACAGTACCAGTCACCATTTGACCTCTGGCCTCTACAAAGACAGACTGACCTGCCACCTAGTGAGCCAGCCCAGCAGCAGCCTATTTCATAAAAGGTGGCACCACTAAATTGAATTTCCCATAGGCGGCCATTATAACACATCCTGGCGTATCTGAGAGTAAGAGATTTAACTTTAATGAAGACTATGCTCACCAATTAAGTTCAAGTCTCCCTTACAAAATAAGAAGCATTAACATATATGATGAACACCAAACTTTTGACTTTGCCCCACCTGAACGCAGTCATGTTGGATTTTCACCTGTCCGCACCCAATATAATCTTTTAATTTCCGACCACCCCGGACAAAAATTAGGCCCAAAATTAATTATTCAAATCCCTCTATTTTGTGATGGCAAAATCTGAATTAAAATTATATGTAACAGATTTGAGCCTGCCACAAATTCCACCACTCTGGTCAAGCCAAATCCTACAGTGCTGGTCATTAGACATTATACCTTTGTGCTGCCTTCTGTGGCCAATTTAGGGGTGCAACCTAAAGTGTTACTGCAGTCTGCAGCAGTAAAGTACATCACCAACATATCTGTGTATTGCCAGCCACAGATATTTTGGTAGCATGAATCAATCCTGTCATGAAACAAGCCCCTGTCACTATCATTCATTGAAGTCCAATGGAAAACTATTGACATAATTCAGATTGGAAGCTCAGTTGTTATACTTGACACTTGCTACAATGTCAGCCTGATCAGGTAAATGACTGTCCATGACTCAAAAGAGACAGCTCCTGATGTTTTGTTTTTTACAAACATAATCACGACCCAGCCCTCCAGAGCTACAACAACCTGTAAGTCTCCTAGCCTCACACAGGCATCTCCTAACCCTCCAGAGCTACAACCTGTAAGTCTCCTAGCCTCACACAGGCATCTCCTAGCCCTCCAGAGCTACAACAACCTGTAAGTCTCCTAGCATCACACAGGCATCTCCTAGCCCTCCACAGCTACAACAACCTGTAAGTCTCCTAGCATCACACAGGCATCTCCTAGCCCTCCACAGCTACAACAACCTGTAAGTTTCCTAGCATCACACAGGCATCTCCTAGCCCTCCACAGCTACAACAACCTGTAAGTTTTCAGCATCACACAGGCATCTCCTAGCCCTCCACAGCTACAACAACCTGTAAGTCTCCTAGCATCACACAGGCATCTCCTAGCCCTCCACAGCTACAACAACCTGTAAGTCTCCTAGCATCACACAGGCATCTCCTAGCCCTCCACAGCTACAACAACCTGTAAGTCTCCTAGCCTCACACAGGCATCTCCTAGCCCTCCACAGCTACAACAACCTGTAAGTCTCCTAGCCTCACACAGGCATCTCCTAGCCCTCCACAGCTACAACAACCTGTAAGTCTCCTAGCATCACACAGGCATCTCCTAGCCCTCCACAGCTACAACAACCTAAGTCTCCTAGCCTCACACAGGCATCTCCTAGCCCTCCACAGCTACAACAACCTAAGTCTCCTAGCCTCACACAGGCATCTCTTATCTTTTTTTTTCACAAAGTCTCCTGCTCTTCCACTTTTTGCAAAATGAAAAAGAAAGTAAAGTGACTTCAATTTCATTTTTTCAGCCATTAGAGTTGTTGAGTGATCATTTTCATCGACTGAGAATGTCTCTGATGATGCTGAAAATGGCTCCAAATTCAGGAAATTAAAAGGCCCATTTCACACTTTTCCAGGCAAATCATGCCCCAGACCCTCTGGCCCTTTCGCAACTGACTCTCCCAATTTCAGTAGCTGCAGGTGGTAGACATTCTCATGGACCAGACTGGACCTCTCAACAGATGGATGTACGCTCCATTATTAAGATATTTACAGGAGTGAGAGAGAAAGTCTGAAGGAAACATCCAGTTTTTGCTCTGTCATTGAAGACAGCTTGCCGGAGAATCATAGTCACACTATTACTTGATAGAACTAGCAATGGACTGTTTGCCTACCTGCTACAATAGAACTAACCATGGACTGTGTGCCTACCTGCTACAAAAGAACTAACCATGGACTGTGTGCCTACCTGCTACAATAGAACTAACCATGGACTGTGTGCCTACCTGCTACAGTAGAACTAACCGTGGACTGTGTGCCTACCTGCTACAGTAGAACTAACCATGGACTGTGTGCCTACCTGCTACAATAGAACTAACCATGGACTGTGTGCCTACCTGCTACAAAAGAACTAACCATGGACTGTGTGCCTACCTGCTACAATAGAACTAACCATGGACTGTGTGCCTACCTGCTACAGTAGAACTAACCATGGACTGTGTGCCTACCTGCTACAGTAGAACTAACCATGGACTGTGTGCCTACCTGCTACAATAGAACTAACCATGGACTGTGTGCCTACCTGCTACAGTAGAACTAACCATGGACTGTGTGCCTACCTGCTACCATAGAACTAACCACGGACTGTGTGCCTACCTGCTACCATAGAACTAATTAATACCTGATTGTAAATGCCGGGTAATAAGCCTGCTCAATAATGAGCTTGTCATTATTAATGTCATTATTTGTGGTCCGGCCTGATAATGGGTCCATGCAGCCAACCATGTTGCACAAGATGGGTATCATTGGGTCACTTCATCTTTATGTATACAACTGATCAAGGTGACAATAAGCAGCTTTTCAGTCTGTGCATTTGTTGACACTGATATTAGAGTATTATGGTATGGCTGACCAGTGGCTGAAGTATTATGGTATGGATCAAAAGAGCACTGGCACCTGTCCAATTACGGCTCGGATCAGCCGATTTTTTGGCACACATATAAAGTAAGCAGTTTCTTGTATCCTGCAGACTCTTGGAATACATGTATGTCAGTCTCATTGGCTATAATATATGGTTAATTACACTCAGTGCTGGCCAGGGGGCTTGCCCACAGGATACCAGTAAAGTAATTTTATCCCTGGATAACCTTTGTAAGGTATTTCTCAAGCACTTGGCGGACACATACATGTCTATCAAAATTGATCTATTTCCTCAACTCGTTTGTTTGTCAACGTTACTATGTACATGGATGTCTACTGCGTCTGCCTGGTTCTGATCTTGTTCATTTACATACAAGTTTCTGCAACACAATAAATAATAAACATTTAGTATCTGAAATCTGTAAACTCAGTTTTGACACTTCTAGGGCCAGGGTTTGTAGGCAGAAAGTAGAGCAACTATAGCTTTGCAGACTTCATATTGTTCCGGCAGAACTAGGGCCTCTGATGCCCTTCCCTGCAGAGTTTTCCAACTACTCCCCTTCAAAGATGATAGATCATATTGTGTATCATATACTTGCAAGATGATAGATCATATTGTGTATCATATACTTGCAAAATGATAGATCATATTGTGTATCATATACTTGCAAGATGATAGATCATATTGTGTATCATATACTTGCAAGATGATAGATCATATTGTGTATCATATACTTGCAAAATGATAGATCATATTGTGTATCATATACTTGCACCATTACTCATACATATAATTTGCAACAAAATGAGTAGTTCCCAGTGAAGATTGCAACATTACACTTATGCAGGCAGATCTGGCTGGTTCTCCAACGTTATCATGATTATGGTAGGAGTGCAATGCAGTTATGATAATATATACCATGTATTTACCCTGTATTTACCCTGTAGACAGGGTGCAGGGACATTGACATAAAGAATAATTGCACATTGATAGTGTTTACTCAGATGTCAGTACAAGACAGTTTAGTTTCAGCACTTTATGAGTTAAAGAGTCTGCCTTCAGTTTTCCTTGTGATGTACAGAATGCAAGGAGACAGAAAGACAGACAGGGCAAACATCCTAATAAACAATGGAGGTTTGTCTGTGAGGACACATCAACCAATGGAGGCACATCTGTGAGCATATGATAAAAACCAAAGGCAGGTCTATGAGGACACAGTACGACTCAGACGCAGATCTGTGAGGACACAGTACGACTCAGAGGCAGGTCTATGAGGACACAGTACGACTCAGAAGCAGGTCTATGAGGACACAGTACGACTCAGAGGCAGGTCTGTGAGGACACGGTAAGACTCAGAGGCAGGTCTGTGAGGACACAGTACGACTCAGAAGCAGGTCTATGAGGACACAGTATGACTCAGAGGCAGGTCTGTGAGGACACGGTAAGACTCAGAGGCAGGTCTATGAGGACACAGTAAGACTCAGGGGCAGGTCTGTGAGGACACAGTAAGACTTTCAGGCAGGTCTATGAGGACACAGTAAAACTCAGAGGCAGGTCTATGTAGATACAATAAGACTCAGAGGTATGTCGATGTAAATACAATAAGACTCAGAGGCACAATAAGACTCGGAGGTATGTCTATGTAGATACAATAAGACTCAGAGGTACAATAAGACTCGGAGGTATGATCATCTGGACATAAGACCCAAAGGTCTATCCATGTAGCATAATAAGACTGAGACATGTTTACAGAGACAGAATAAGACAATCTTAATTAACTGACACAAGATTTTTCTGGCCATCCCTCAATCGGTGTATTTCATGAACATATCATATACAGTTGCACAAACCTATTACAAGGGACACAGTTCATTAAATCTGTTGGACATCATCTGTCATCAATGTTCCTGGCAAATTGACTTGTAATCATTCATGGAACCATCATCCAGCCATGCTACATCAGCAATTAATAATCTATCAGCAGTAGACATGGCTTTAGGTGTCAAATTGACCGCATGTTCTTGACCCCTGTTGTGTCTGTTAGTTATCATCCATGTCTTCAGGTCATTGATTACTCCACATGCTGCACTTTCTCACCTTTTCACTAATGTCTTACAACCCTCACTAACGTCTTACAACCCTCACTAACGTCTTACAACCTCTGACCTTCACAATAATTCAACATGTTAACCTTAATGTCTAATTTGATACATTCAAGCAATACCCTCCCCTCCCCCCCCCAATTAAAAAACAAAGCTTTGCATACATCTAATATCATGACGTATTACAAGTTCACATAACAAAAATCTCTTCCAACAAAATGTACAATGCTACAATAACTACAGGCCTGAATTATCAATACACTGTACATGTATTGAATACAATAACGTGACATGTAACGCACAACTTCATTGCATGGATGTCTGCAAGGGACCAAAGCAGTACAGAAAGATGGACTGTCCACTGGCACGAGTCAAAGCCAAATAAACAAAGAAAATTGTTATAAATATATACACAAACATTTTCAATCTGCTATTGATGAACAGTTCAAACATGAAAGCACTGAGAGTGCATCCCCAGCCGTCATTAAACAATTCTTGATTGGCTGGAAGACATGGAGCAGCATCACTAAAAATCAGACTAGTAGTGCCCTCTAGGGCAGAAATAAATAACTAACAGCTACAAGAAACCCATGTTTGTGATCAGTCAGGTTATGTGAGTGCAGTCTACTATACATTTTCTTAAATTCATGTAACCTTACAATGCCAAGACTCCAACATTTCAATGCATCATGTAGTCTGTATTTACATTGAGCACTACTGCTGAAGGTCTTGCCTGACACAAAAGAAATCTCTTGTCCTGGTCCCTATAGTTACTGGCTGGACCTGTACAGTGGTCCCCCTCTTATAAGGCTACCCCAAAATGCAGCCAAAAAGTGGCCTTATAAGAGGGGTGGCCTCTCTTGAGGAGGAGAATAAAATGGAAATACCATACTTTCAGCACAAGAATGCTGGCCTTTCAAGAAGGGTGGCCTCTGGTGAGAGGGGCCTTATAAGAGGGGGGACCACTGTACAATACCAGTACTTATCTTCTTCCTGCAGGCTTTTAATGTTTCACCCTTTGCCCTTACACCAGCAGCTGCTCACGTGTTATCTCCTTCCAACATTTTTGACTAGGTTCAACAGTAACAAAAAATAATTTGAATTATAATTGTAGATGTGACCTTTCAAGCTAACATGACACAGTTCAATAGCTTTCCTTTCCTCGGTATTTTGACATGCTTTGTGATTTGCTTTTTCATGAAATCATCTTGAAAGAACAGAATGAAACACAAGCTCTCTCTCTCTCTCTCTCTCTCTCTCTCTCTCTCTCTCTCTCTCTCTCTCTCTCTCTCTCTCTCGTCACTGTATACCCTTGTGTACATGACCTTGTATCCCGTATAGATGATGTCAATGACCTTCATACTTCCATGCTGCTGGCTATCTATCCAGGGTCCATACATGCTTGATTTGTTCTCCAATTGGACACAAATTAATTACCTTCATTTCACACTTTCCCATTAAGTAAATGTGACAAAACTTTTCTAGTGCTATCAGATTTATTAAGGAGTAATTGACTCAAAGTTTACAAAATTAAAACAAACATTTCTCTTATTTTCAGCTTTCTTGAGTGTCTGAAAAAAATTCAAATAGCAACATTGCCCAGAGAAAAACATTTGTCAAGTTGTTATACAGAGCCACTGAGGGTTAACTGAGGGTTAATGTTTTGCTTAAGTACAATGTCACGTACATACACTAATTTAATTTCACAGGTGTATGGATGGACTAATGAATTCCACGTCTCTTGCTTGAGTTGATACCTGATGATAAACAGGTATGTCGTAATTTGATACAATCTAATAATCTATCTCATTGTACTATTGTATTCAATCGGCAAATCCTATAATGAATCTACATGCAGATATCAAGTTGACAAGTATAATTCATGTCAAGTTAGGCTGATCAAGTTAGACTGCCATGTATGTGTATGTATAAACCTGTCTTAATGGATCTGCCCATGAGATCACGGAACCACACTCTTTCAATACAACCAGCCTTTCATATGCGTCATAGGCACTTCTCAACAGTGACAGGTCCATCATGTGTCAGTGTTTCGTACATGTATGTGCCAAAACAACTACCAGTGGAGTAGTTGTAATGGTATCCGTATTAACATCTGATCATGGTTTGTGGATACATTTTCTTGGTATTTTTCAGTTAATCTTTTTTCACCCTAAGAGTCACAATTATCCAATGCTTTGCTGGGTCATCGTCACATGACCTAATTATCTTACCTCCTTGTTTACCTTGTCGATTTATAAACATGTTCTGAGAGTAAAACAGACTACAATGATATTTCAGAATTGATACATGCTACAATGTCAGTCTGTACTTGTGCAACAGGACAGATGGAGCCACATTATGAACTGTTAATAGGAACACTGTCTCATCGTAGATATTTATATGCAACATAGACCTTGTCCTAACACTGCCTCATCATAGATATTTATTTTCAACATAAAACTTGTCCTAACACTGTCTCATCATAGATAGTTATACACAACATAGAACTTGTCCTAACACTGCCTTATTGTAGATATTCCTATACAACGTAGAGCTTGTCCTAACACTGCTTGACTGTATATATTCACATACATTGTACATCGTAGTACTTGTCCTGACACTGCCTCACTGTGAAATTTATATACAATGTAGAAAATGTCCTGACACTGCCTCATTGTGGATATTTACATACATTGTAGAAAATGTCCTAACACTGCCTCACCGTAGATATTTACATACATTGTAGAACTTTTCCTAACACTGCCTCATTGTAGCAGACATTTACCAGCATTTACTGTATCTGTGAAGTCCTTCATGTTTGATCATCCTGTAAAGTGATAATATTTATTTCTAATTTCATCACACCGCTCTGAAGTATTCACTGGCAGTTTATTTGTTAGAAGTAGAATACCAAAACGATCAAGTTTTCTGTACAGGTAAATAAAGTGGGCCGACATTTGTAATGTAATAATGTACATGGTGCACATGTGTGTAAGTTTTAAAACCACCAAACAGTGCACCCATAAAGCCCCTACACACATACAGTGAGCTACCTCTTTATAACACTGGTGATGGGTCATAGAGTAGACCAAGGGTTACACATGTACAGTGAGCTACCTCTTTATAACACTGGTGATGGGTCATAGAGTAGACCAAGGGTTACACATGTACAGTGAGCTACCTCTTTATAACACTGGTGATGGGTCACAGAGTAGACCAAGGGTTACACATGTACAGTGAGCTACCTCTTTATAACACTGGTGATGGGTCACAGAGTAGACCAAGGGTTACACATATACAGTGAGCTACCTCTTTTTATAACACTGGTGATGGGTCATAGAGTAGACCAAGGGTTACACATGTACAGTGAGCTACCTCTTTATAACACTGGTGATGGGTCATAGAGTAGACCAAGGGTTACACATGTGCAGTGAGCTACCTCTTTATAACACTGGTGATGGGTCATAGAGTAGACCAAGGGTTACACATGTACAGTGAGCTACCTCTTTATAACACTGGTGATGGGTCATAGAGTAGACCAAGGGTTACACATGTACAGTGAGCTACCTCTTTATAACACTGGTGATGGGTCACAGAGTAGACGAAGGGTTACACATGTACAGTGATCTACCTCTTTATAACACTGGTGATGGGTCTTAGAGTAGACCAAGGGTTACACATGTACAGTGAGCTACCTCTTTATAACACTGGTGATGGGTCAGAGTAGACCAAGGGTTACACATGTACAGTGAGCTAGCTCTTTATAACACTGGTGATGGGTCATAGAGTAGACCAAGGGTTATACATGTACAGTGAGCTACCTCTTTATAACACTGGTGATGGGTCATAGAGTAGATCAAGGGTTACACATATACAGGGTCATAGAGTAGACCAAGGGATACACATATACAGTGAGCTACCTCTTTCTATAACACTGGTGATGGGTCATAGAGTAGACCAAGGGTTATACATATACAGTGAGCTACCTCTTTATAACACTGGTGATGGGTCATAGAGTAGATCAAGGGTTACACATATACAGTGAGCTACCTCTTTATAACACTGGTGATGGGTCATAGAGTAGACCAAGGGTTACACATATATAGGGTCATAGAGTAGACCAAGGGTTACACATATACAGGGTCATAGAGTAGACCAAGGGTTACACATATGCAGTGAGCTACCTCTTTTTATAACACTGGTGACGGGTCATAGAGTAGACCAAGGGTTACACATATACAGTGAGCTACCTCTTTATAACACTGGTGATGGGTCACAGAGTAGATCAAGGGTTACACATATACAGGGTCATAGAGTAGACCAAGGGTTACACATATACAGTGAGCTACCTCTTTTTATAACACTGGTGATGGGTCATAGAGTAGACCAAGGGTTACAAATATACAGTGAGCTACCTCTTTATAACACTGGTGATGGGTCATAGAGTAGACCAAGGGTTACACATGTACAGTGAGCTACCTCTTTATAACACTGGTGATGGGTCAAAGAGTAGATCAAGGGTTACACATATACAGTGAGCTACCTCTTTATAACACTGGTGATGGGTCATAGAGTAGACCAAGGGTTACACATATGCAGTGTCTCTTTTTATAACAGTGGTGGTGGGGTTAGACAGTAGACCGAATTACAGCAAAATGCCTTATAATGTGGGAACTTTTAACATCAAAACAATGAGAGAAGTACTTAAGTGGAAGCCCAGGGACTTGAATGTTATATGGGACTCCACCTTGTACTGAGGGGAGCTACAGAGAGGAACACTGTCATAAAATGCAGGTAGTTGTAATCTGTCAGAAAAGCTGTGTTATGCAGGCAAATTAAACAGATCTGCTGTGTTGTGCAGGCAAACTAAACAGATCTGCTTTTGGAGTGTATGCATATATAGAGAGAGCAGCAGCACTTACTGAAGTATTTGAAGGTCTCGGCGATAAGTTCTGTGCTCAGGTCTAGGTCAGTGTCCGCAGGCAGGCAGGGCGTCTGTATCCAATCTGCGTTGTCGTAGCCACCAAAGTCAGTTATTGTATCAGCTCGTAGAATGTATCTGGGAATCTGCTCCTCAATCAAACTTAATATCTCAACTTCTGGTAGATTTTCAGAACAACACACGTCTGTAAAGCAAGATAATAACAAATTATGATAAGTACACACCACTGTGTTAGACAACGGGTCACACATTGTCAACTAAGTTGAGGACCAGACAATGACACAATCATAAGACAATAGTGAGACAAGTCAACATTCTTATGTAATATTTGAACTGCAAACTGTGCCATGCAACATCTGGTCGTCAAAATTAGTTGTGTAATTGATATACATATACACTTGGTTTAATGACCTTTAAAAAATATGGTTAATTGCCCTGGTTTAGTTTAAAATAATAAAGAATTCCAGGTAATGGACCTGACAGACCCTTCACCAACTGACATGTCTCAGTATGGAATTATTCACTGGTAGGTGAAGTGTCACAGGTCTAAATAATCGCTGAAACTGTGGAGAATAGGACCGAAGGTCTGAAGCTTTTCTGGCAAGCTCCTTCCATCAAAATATCCATGTCCTTACGAGGTTTATGGTGTTTGATCAAACACACTGTCTAACCCTACATCAATACTCATAGACTCTGTTGCTTCAAGTCTCCCGGTCCACATGGCTTCAATATGGCTACCAGGGACACACACATGCAAGAATACGTGAAATTGCATTTGTGCCTCAAAGAAAAATAAATCATCCTCCCGGTTACCATGGCAACTAAACACAACAACCAACTTACACAGTTTGCATGTTTTCCAAATGTTTGCCCTTGGCAGCAAATGATGTTAGTGATTGTTTGGCACTGGGTAGTGGATGTACCTGCTGTTCTCTTTTGCCCTTTTCATGCACAGATGCATGTATGGTATGCCATTTCTTCTAGGAGAATCTTCAGCTATAAATAGCTGCCCTGTTCACCTGACTTTCCATGATATTCTGTAGATGATGCAATATTTTTTGCAAGACCTAAACAAAAAATTGAGCCTAGAGTGCTTCATGTGGACCTTACTGGCCATCCTCCCTTCAATACCTGAGGCACTATTGTTAACACCTGAATCTTATTGAAGATTTTTTAAAACTGTTAGAGGGTAAGGTTTCTGTGTGACATTTCGTACAGCATTCCTGGCAAAGAGACCACCATAACATCCTTTTCTGTTCTCATGTTATCCTGATGGGTGGTGGCAATGTTGGCTCTGTTACAACAGCCCCTCTCTTGCTCATGCACATAGCTTTCTGAGTTTCTCCCTTTTGGCTTTTTCTCTGTCTGTCTTGGAAATTCTCCATGAACTGCCAACATGTGCACACATTGTTGATACACAGTCAATAAGGTCCTATCAATTTAACCCTTTCCCTCTTAAACCAGGAAAAACCAGCTGGTGGTCAAATGTCGTCTGCTTCAGTGTTTTCAACTAATTTTCAACAGTAATGAAAAACAATTCGACAGAGAAATGTACATGAGACTTATCATCATCACATGCCCCAGGTCAACAGCTTTCCTTGGCATGGGTTGGGCACTTAGTGCCCAACCCATGCCAAGGAAAGCTGTTGACTCAGTCTCAATTCAAGGGAGAAAGGGTTGGTAGTAGCTCATTGACTGTGTATCAACTGTGTAAAATTTCCTGTTACCCCAAAAGTGACTGATAAAAGAGCCACCTGCAGCCTTCCCCTGACCCCAGCTCTGCTTCCCCTGACCCCAGCTCTGCTTCCCCCTGACCCCAGCTCTGCTTCCCCTGACCCCAGCTCTGCTTCCCCTGACCCCAGCTCTGCTTCCCCTGACCCCAGCTCTGCTTCACCTGACCCCAGCTCTGCTTCCCCTGACCCCAGCTCTGCTTCCCCTGACCCCAGCTCTGCCTCCCCTGACCCCAGCTCTGCCTCCCCTGACCCCAGCTCTGCTTCCCCTGACCCCAGCCCTGCTTCACCTGACCCCAGCTCTGCTTCCCCCTGACCCCAGCTCTGCTTCCCCTGACCCCAGCTCTGCTTCCCCCTGACCCCAGCTCTGCTTCCCCTGACCCCAGCTCTGCTTCCCCTGACCCCAGCTCTGCTTCCCCTGACCCCAGCTCTGCTTCCCCTGACCCCAGTTCTGCTTCCCCTGACCCCAGCTCTGCTTCCCCTGACCCCAGCTCTGCTTCCCCTGACCCCAGCTCTGCTTCCCCTGACCCCAGCTCTGCTTCACCTGCTCTTGTCAAGTGACTCAAATGGCATCTGGGACAGTAAAACCGTCACTTTCCATCATGCACCAGTCTTATGTCCTGGCTTAATGACTATGTAAACATGAACCCACAAAGACTGAGAGCTAGCAGAGAATAGCCAGCAGCAGTGGACCACCAGATTCTGAATTATGGTGGTCCTCTGTGGCCTCTGGTGGACCACCAGATTCTGAATTATGGTGGTCCTCTGTGGACTCTGGTGAACCACCACATTCTTAATTAAAGTGGTCTTCTGTGGACTCTGGCGGACCAGGTGCTAGAGATTAATACAAAATACAGGCTAATTTTCAGGTGGTCAGACAGACACCCTAAACTACTTTGTTTGGTGGTGTGCGACAGTGATTGCTGGTCTCAGGCATCCAGCCACTGGATAAACCCAGGCCTGGTTAGTCAGCCATACAGGCAAATAATCAACGGTTAATGCATCAAATACATCCCCTGATTTGAACATACCTGTACTGGAATAGATAGGAGACACATGGCAGAGAAAAATCCTATTTACCAAAAAAAAATAAAAATAAAAAAAAAAAAAAAATAAGGACAATAATTTGTACTACTAGATTCCCAAATATAACCAGATAATGAAAATGAGCACAAAATGTGGGACACTGTGCCACTAGTCACTCTGCAGTCAGCCTTATGGTGTATTGCCACAATCTACCATTGTTGAAGTTGTCCATGGAAGCACTGACCATGTACACCATCTGGTGGCAAATATGAAAATTAAAATTTTTGAACATCTTTACCTGTTTTATCATGCATTGGGTACTTAACAGAGACCAGTGGTGCCATTAGCCCAACTAGCCAAATGCTATTATGTTTTATTTAATTAACTAAAGGAATTTGAAAATGGTAAATTAATTTTAATATGACTAATATCACAGTTAGGTTAACTTCTGCAGTGATTACTGTTTTATTTCCTGATTTGGCTACAAAGTTTGAAGGCCTGGATCTCTCCCTGGATCTCTCCCTGGATCTCTCCCTGCATGTGATGTTTTCTTTTGGAATCTAATTCATGACTATTAGGGCTTAGCCACCAAAGTTAAAGGATCTCAACATTTATTTGACTCTTGTTACTGGCACAAGCAATAAAACCCCCAAATAAAACAGTTTCAAGTTATGTCATCTAGTTCAGCAATCCTATTTTCAAATTTTCATCAAAATTTCAAATTTCACGATCAAAATAACAGACACAATTTGCCAGTGTCTGGTGTCAAAAATCAGTAAGTGTCCCTAATATCAACTGAGTGCTGAGCCTATGTTTTCTGTAATTTGGGACATTTCAATAAACTTAACGATGGAGACAACATTTGACACGTGGCCTCTGTAGACAGTTTAAGCCTGGGTATGTTGGTGCCTGGGTTTGTTGGTGCCTGGGTTTGTTGGTGCTCACCTGTCAACGTGCCTGCTTCTCTTGACTCGACCATCAAACCATCTTTGCTGCCTTTGTCTGTCTCATAAATATCTTCTGAAGAACTCGCAGATTTCTCGGAGCCCTCATCTGCCTCCAGCTTGGAAGCTTCACTGGGCCACAGGGGGGCACCCCAGTCATGGGCAGTCAGCTCATTGACCTCTTCAGGTGTTTCCTCTGGACCAAGGTCAATGTCAAGGTCACCAGGAACACTCTTTTTGGTGGAACAGCCAAGCTCCAGATGAAAAGGCACAAAGAAGTCGGATGATGTCAACAGGCTGAAAAAGAGACACCAGAACTTTACTTGAAATTCTTTCACATATAATTGTCAGTATGAAACAAAGTGTGTTCATAAATCCATACAAACTACAAACTGACTTTCTGGTACCAAAAAATACAAAAAAAGTCCATGTATGTAGACAGTATGGCCATAGACATTAAGTTGATCCTTATTGTCAGAAATAGGGTATTCCACTTTTTCTTCCAAAGTTGTAAAATGAAGAGAGCTGGGAAAAGATACAGTGGTCCCCGCTTATAAGGCCCCTCTCACCAGAGGCCTCCCCTCTTGAAAGGCCAGCATTCTTGTCCAAAAAGTATGGTATTTCCTTTATATCCTCCACCTCAAGAGAGGCCACCCCTCTTATAAGGCTACTTTTTGGCTGCATTTGGGGTGGCCTTATAAGAGGGGGCGACTGTATATATAATATTCTTCCATGACAGCCCTGAAGACCTGCAGGGGTCCAGCCAGCATGCACTGCATACTGGGTACCAGCCAGCACGCACTGCATGCTGGGTACACGTTGTGGTACCAAGGAGATCCAGTTTTAACCACAGATTAAATATATTGCTGACAACTAGTGTATGTACAAGACAGACTGTCTTCACACCAGTCTTCCAGTCAACACCTCATTTATCTCCACAAGTCACAATTCCATTGATACATTTTACATACTGGCACCAACTCATGTTGATCAGGACATGTCAAGACTTTACAATGCTCAAAGCTCTGTGGACCTGTCCATAAAACCGTGAACATAGATGTAGGTTGGTCTGACAGTCTGTTGGCCACAGTGACAGTTGTCAACCATTATGTTTGGCTGTCTTTATATCAACACAAAGCCTCAGCAAAAACAATGCCATTTCCCCATGTATGAACTTGTCCTTCAATGGTGCTCCCCTCCTGACATGCCAAGCTGGTCAAGCCTCATTGTGTTCTGCTGATTTAACCCTTTCCCCCTTGAATTAAGACTGAGTCAACAGCTTTACTCGGCATGGGTTGGGCACTAAGTGCCCAACTTATGCCAAGGAAAGTTGTTGACCTGGGGCATGTGATCTTGATAGGGCTCATCTACAATTCTCAGTCAAAATTGTTTTTCATTACTGTTGAAATTAGTTGAAAACACTGAAGCAGACGACATTTGACCACCAGCCGGTTTAAGGGGGAAAGGGTTAAATTGCCAAGCAATGCCAAAAAATAATGACTTTGGATCAGACATGCAGGTAGTGGATGACTCTCTGTACAGTTAAGTTGTATACATGATTTGGCTTTAATTCCAGCTAAATGTTATAAAGTATTTGTTCCTGTATGGCATGGAGTTAGCTGGTTCCAACACAAGTCATCCAGAGTTCTTTCGGCGCTCCTGGACAGAGAAGACACTAGCATAGTGTACCACCTGGTGACAAAACATGGAACTAAAGTAATGTCAAAATGACCTTGAAAAACTTACCACACAACACTGACATATCAACTGTTTCAAGAAAAATTCCTTTTCAATCATATTTTCCTTAGAAATTTCTCTTTATCACTTAACTCTCATTTGAGATCTGAGAAATTGATTAGCAAACAAAAGATAGCAGTTACCCACTGGCCAGGTTTGGTTGATTTCAAGGGAAAAAACAGAAACCCACATAGAACACAAGTACATTAATCAATTTACCAATTCAGCCTGACCATGATATTTCCTCTGAAAGTAAAATCACGTGTGTCTCAATCATTTAACAACTGACACCTCATCTCTATATACTGCTTCTGGTTTCTCATATATATTGATCTGGACAACTCAAAAGTTGAGTCATCTTTGTAAGCCATGCCCCAGTTTTTTTGTATACATACATGCATATATATAGACATTGAGAAGGAAAATATATGCCACACACATGGACCAGTACATATGTCACATTGTGCACTGCTGACCTATGAGACATGTAACAATAATGTCCAAGTACATGCGTGTGGCATCTAATGTGTACCTGCTGGTATTGACATCAGTTTTAGCATACTTAACCCATTCCACAATAATGACGCTTTTTCCCGCTAATATATAAATGTCATCTGCTAATTGTATTTTATTAATTTAAGGACTATTTTTCAAAATTTTGGATGAAACTTGCATGGAAGATCATTCCCAATTATATGCCCACGGTCAACAGCTTTCCTTGGCGCACTATGGGTGCAATGCACCCAGAGTGCACCAAGGAAAGCTGTTGACTCAGTCTTCTATCAGGGTGGAATGAGGTAAAAGACTTCCTTGTGGCATTTATTTTCTGATTGGGTTACCTCTCTCCATATATTGTATACACTTTGGGATGAAAGCCTCTTCATGAGATTGGTCCTCAGTCCCAGTGATATCAGATGTATTTAATATATTGACTTCATGACATTTGCCAGGTGTTTACAAGCATGAAATGGTACCTATAGCCGATACATATGTCCCATCTCTAACCCAACCCCACTGCTTGGACAATAATCTGCACCTATTTAATTTTGAACGTTTGTTTCTCGTAGAAGTCTAGAGCCTCAGCAAGAAGGAGGGAAGTCCTAACTTTGCTAAAGTTAAAATATTCCTAATTTATTTTATGATACAGAAAAGTCATGAGCGATTTACAGTGAAAACTTGTAATGATGACACCATCTTTTCCCTTAGAAATGTGTTCGATAACTGAATATGTCAGATAAATGAATCAAACAACAAAGAAAATGGAACTTTTGCCTTTCAAACTTGTGTCATTATAGAGACCACTGTTATAGGATGACTTACCAAGTAATGCAGGGAGCACTGATATAGCATGACTTACCAGGCAATGCAGGGACCACTGATATAGCATGACTTACCAGGCAATGCAAGGACCACTGATATAGCATGACTTACCAGGCAATAGAGACCACTGTTATAGCATGATTTACCAGGCAATGCAGGGAACACTGATATAGCATGACTTACCAGGCAATGCACAAGTCACTGATATAACACTTGTGCTGGTTACTTTCACTATAACCTTCACTACTACAGACACCAACACTTACTTATTGGTCCTTAATTTTCCCCACTTTCAGTCAGAAATAAGCGTCTTGTTGTTTCTACACCAGACATACATCAGTCAGCTACCAGTGCTTTTGATACCACTGTTATTGCACGATACACAATAAATATCCGATGTTGTCTTTGGGTCAATATCCTTTCATAATGAAACCATGTATATGTCAGGTAAAAATAGACCCTTTTAAAGCTCAAGATGTCACTGACAGTGATACTTGTATTTTATGTGCACCTTTGCCTTGCTGCACCATATGGAGCAATTGCAACAAATCTTTACTTCGAAAAGTTCAACGCCTTCACAAACAGGCTGGATATTTAGTCATTTCATAGTTACAGTGACATGGTACAGAAACTCAACTGGATGACATTGGATGAACACATAAAATTTAAGAAATTAGTCCTTGTGTACAAAGCATTGAATGGTACATCACCAGAGTATATGGAAGAAATGTTGGCACATCTTAAAGATGTTCACAGCGTGAACTCAAGATCAGCTAGTAAGGATAATCTCTGCCTTCCTCGCCCTAAAACTGAGTACATGTATATGAAAAGGGCTTTGAGTTATGATGGTGCAGCAACATGGAGTAGGTTGCCAAACGAAGTAAGATGTTCTGCTACCTTGTTATTGTTTAAGAGAAATTGTACCAAGTATCTGATGTCACTACATGAAGCAAGCAAATGACTGTTCACCCTGTAATAGCCTCGCTGTACATTGTACTTAACTGTGTATTGGACTGATTTCAGAGGGCCTCAGCAGGGCCAGAATTTTGCATAAATTTGCGAGAATCTATTTGGATTTTTGTCAATCGGTTTTCTTTTTAAAGAAAGACAAGTTTAGGAGAATGTTTACGAGAATGGATTCTCGGATTCTCGGCAAAATTCTGGCCCTGCCTCGTGCCTCAGGGAAGATAAGTTTTGCAACACTAACTGAGCCACCGTCTCTAAATAAAGACATATATATATATATATATATATATATATATATATATATATATATATATATATATATAGTAAATAAATGCCCCCCAGTGCTGCCACCTGGTGTCCTAAACTATTTTACCACTTTTTTGTACCCAGAAGGGCACAAAGAATTTCATGGCATTAGCCAATTTGGCTAAAGCAGCTTTCAGGTCTTTTACCAAATACTGTTGCCATCAGCTACACCACACGTAAAACTCTCTCTTCTATGATTAATGAATATAAAAGTTCAGATACCACACGTATAATACGTTTCAAAAACTGAATAAACTTTCAAGAATAACAAGACAAGGTAGCTTAATGTGACAAAGTCACACTGTGTTATCAGCCATATATATCTTTTCTAGCCACTGGCTATTTGGCTAGTAGATAGTACCAGGCTCAGTTTATAGGATTTATGCTCATATTTGCTTCACATGCTGGTGGGGTGCACCCCCAGGGGTGCGGGTTAGGGTACTTCCCCAAAATTTTTGGTGGGGATGTGGCTTGACCTTTCAAAAACCCACCCTTTGTTAGGGCACTTTTTCACAAAAATGATAGCTTTGTGAGGGATTTTTTAAACCAAAATAGTGGAAAATATTGTCCCAAATTGGGGTGAACAGTGCTCCTGGAAGAACATTTTGACCTCAGTTAGGCAAATTTTCTCAAATTTTGGACCATAAAAGAGAAAAATTACCCTTTTTTAGGAAATCTTTGGCAAAATACTGAACCTTTGTTATGGAAATTTTGGTGAAAAAGGGGCCTTCAGAAGAGACACCCCATCCTGCTTCTCAGGAAAGTTGTTCAATCTGAGACTTGTTTCCTTCTGGCCTAACTTCACAAACACTTTATCAGCCCAGTATACAGCGAAGATCAGTGCCAGCTTTGGTTACCTAGACAAACACCTAACAACCACAATATTTGTTTGGGTCTGCAGGAGACTTGGTGTGGCAGGTAGGACAAGGTCCATGCCATGTCTGCTTCACCAGTGACCCACAGAAAACCTGGACACAGGAGACAGTAGACCAGCATCCGCTGTAAACTGCAAGGTCAAACTCAGTAGGACACAACCAAAATGGCTTACATGTGTGCAGTCTGGCAGTATTCCTGTCTGGTTAGGTGCCAACAACTGTACGTGTTCTATATAAAACATCCACAAGTATCTCCCCCCAGGTCTCCACACAGTAAACCAACTCAAACTTACTTGAATATAATGACAATTAAAGATCGCAGTAGCTGGTCAACTCGCACAGTGAGGCCCCGGCCACTCCTTCGGGTCCCCATCCTATGATCCTGTGTATCTATACCATATCTTGTCCAGTTTCACACAATGGACAACCGTGCAAAGTATCCATGTTTTTCTGGCAGAATACACAGCATTATGATGTAGATGGTAAAACTGATACGAGAGTGAGGTTTATTTTGGTCCAGAGCCCATGCAGCCTCACTTCGTATGTGTAGCCAGGATAGAGGCCAAGCTGTCTGGGGTACATAACACTTAGACAGCCAGCGGGCAAAACTGGCAGACTGCGCTTATATGCTGAATCACTGTGTCTGGAGGGTCAAAGGGCAAACTACGGAACACAGTCAGCTGTCCTCTTTATTCAATGTTCTCTGACAGTATCAATATTTACAGTATTCACCCCCCTTCCAGTGTCATATCACATACAGTATACAGTATTCACCCCCTTCCAATGTCATATTACACACAGCCTAAACATAAACCAAAACCCTACAATTCTGTTGTTACTTTACAACTTTTACAGTTACATGTAGTTGTACATCTGCTATAAATGCCAGGAGGAGCAGGAGGAGGAGGAGGAGGAGGAGGAGGAGGAGGAGGAGGAGAATCATAGTTCAACATCAAATACCAGAACCTTGTAAGTAAGTTAAATTGGATGTCCATTGAACAGCGATTATGATATGAGAAAGCTGTTGAAATGTACAAACTATTTAATAACTTCGCACCATTATATTCATGAAAAAGTTGAGGTCTTCTATAGCAGGTAAATTATACTTGTTACAACCTAAGACAGATTATCTGAAAGCATCACTGGCACACTCTGGTGGAGTTATATGGAACTCCTTACCAAAGAATGTAAAGGACTCTCCAAGCCTTGTAACATTTAAGCCTGAATACTTGAAGTTTATACCAAATATGAGAACTGAGAGAATGAAATAGCTGATTGTACTTGAAGGTTTGTGTATTCTACTGTGTTTATGTATTAACCATTACGGCATTGTACTGATGTTATTTAAGGCCTTGGGGAAGGTTAGGAATTAACTTGTTAATTTCTAACCAAGTTACGAGAGAGAGAGAGAGAGAGAGAGAGAGAGAGAGAGAGAGAGAGAGAGAGAGAGAGAGAGAGAGAGAGAGAGAGAGAGAGAGAGAGAGAAGGGAGTGAAATCTGAAATGAACAAATGTTTAGAGAGTGGTCTTACAATGTTCTGTGAACCTATGTAACTTGTAAGTGAACTTAGACACATCTGGTAGATATCTGAGTAAATAGTCACATTTTCCTGAATAACTCGTAACTGAAATCAGACAGAGCTGGTACATATCGGAGTCAATAATCACATTCTGGTCATAAAGACTGACAGTGTTCTTTTTTTTTTTTAATTTGCATCATGAAGCTTTGTCCGGCTAAAGCAAGTTTCCATTATCTTTCACACCTGTGAGTGGATCCGTCTAGATTCCAAGGAACAAGTTCTTAACTTATAAAATTAATGACCTTAGTGTTCAACACATACCTCACGGTAATGTTCTCCTTTAAACCAGCCAAAACTGGCTTGATATTGAACATTCTTTGCTTCAATGTTTCCACAGAGCGTAAATATTGATGAAGAATATTGTAGGAAGCAATGTATTGACACTATGTGCCGCCCAGTGAGCACACCTGAGCTCAGCTGCTTCCTGTGTGAGCCCACCTGAGCTCAGCTGCTTCCCCAGTGAGCACACCTGAGCTCAGCTGCTTTGCTTGGCGTGACATGGCCACTTTATAACAATTCTAAGTTTTATCTCTCAATACAAGACGCTGTAATCAGCAACTTTATGTGGCTTGGCTGAGTACACAACCCAATACTACTAGGCTAGAGGTGTGTATTCCCATAAGATTCTAAGCTCAAGTAATATTCAATACAGTGAATGGTTTTGCAGCAAAAGTTATCCAATTTACAGGAGTATCATAGCCATATATATCTATTTAACAAAAAAATTGATGTTTCTTGGTAGAGCCGTTTTAAAGTTATATAGGTGCAACTTATAATAGAAACTAACTGAAATACACATACCCAGCCCACCTGCCTACAGAGCCCTCTACTGAGAACCCACAAGAACCAGTCTGACCTTAACTAATGCTACAAGATCCGAAGACTGTCAGACAGCATTTGACTTTCCAAAATTGACTACAAATTCACCTTTTAGAGCAACACATTTTTCATGGTACAAAATGTTTGGGAGTATTCCCATGTGCCCTGACTAGCAAATTATAACTAGAAAAGAGGATTTGCTTCTATGCAGATCTGTCAGTGTGCCATCAAAACTTGAATAGGAATCAGGAATCAGGATCATTTTATTAGATCAAAATACATACATTAGCAAAAAAATCATAATTATGTATTTTTAAATCAATAAAAAGCCTAAAGTATATTGATCGAGTATGTTGCTATTATGAGGGCCACTTACAAGCAAATAACAACAATTACTCTGATATGGCTTAATCTTAAAATAAAAATACTTTCTATTAATTATTATGTTGTTATGTCTAAATTACAAACATTATTTATACATTTCAATCCTATGATTCCTGGTGGGCACATATATAACAATTAGGAATGACACAAGTTTCTTGGTAAGTTTGAATATACATAGAGCAGCTAAATGGCGCTTTAAGGCACTGCAGGCTAGGAATGACACAAGTTTCTTGGTAATTTTGAACATGCATAAATTTAAATGCCACAACTTCCGTCTGTGGTTTACTGCCCCACTTAGCATAAATCAAAATTCTACAACTTTTGTGTGTGGTGAACAATTAGCATAAATTAAAATTCTACCTTTATTTGTAGTTCACTGGATGCACCACAGCACAAACATTTGAACTGAAGCTGGAATGGGACATCAACCCATAAAAGCTTTGGAGATATTCAACATTTAAAGCTTCCCAAGTGTCCTCACTTAGCATAAATAAAAATTCTACAACTTTTGGGTCTGGTTCATTGGATGCACCTACAGCACAAACCTGTGAATTGAAGTTGTAATGGTGAGTCCACCTATAATAGTTGTGAAGATATATATCATTTTAACTTTTAAGTGCCCCTAATTAGCCTAAATTAAAATTCTACAACTTTTGTTTCTGGTTCATTGGGAGCGCCTATAGCATAAACCTCGGAACTGAAGTTGGAATGGCACCTCTACCAATAATACTTTTGAAGAGACTCAAGATTTAAATTTTCCAATGGTCCTAATTTGTTTAATTTTCAAAATTGTCAGCCCTCTTTACAAAGAGACCAGACATCATGTATGGAAGTACAATCATGTATGGAAGTACCATCATGTATGGAAGTACAATCATGTATGGAAGTACAATCATGTATGGAAGTACAATCATGTATGGAAGTACAATCATGTATGGAAGTACAATCATGCAACAATCAGGCCAAGTTTGGTATTTCTACATGCAATAAATAAAATGTCAGACATGGGGCTTTTAAACTATTAATTGCAACTGATTTTAACCCTTAAAGTACTGATTTAAGACTGAGTCAACAGTTTTCCTCGAGACACTTTGCACGCAATGCGCGCAAAGTGTCCCGAGGAAAGCTGTTGACTAAGACTACTTTTCGCTTTAGACTATGCTTGCTGGTATTTGAATAAAAGGTATCTTCATGAGGAATTTGCCTGATGTCCTGCAAGGGTGTGGGTACTTTACAAAGAAATACACCAGGAAGATGTACATTTTCCTTAAAAACTGCCCACAGATACCAGGGACACATTTTGTATGAAAAATGTTGAAAAGAAAGTTTTCCATTCACACTTATTGCTTTACATACTTTAATTCTGAAATGCCCAGTCAATGGTGGAATATAAATTTTATTCAAATTTATCAAAGTTTGCCAGACTTTCTATTGTTCTTTGTATTCACTCATGCATTTTGCGCACATACACTATTGAGGTCTATCCAAAGGTATGGACTGCTACTAGAACTAAACAGGTAGACTTGGAACACAATGTGGAAGATGGATGCATTTAGTACTTGTAAATAAGCCTATCATGTACACAGAGGTCAAAGGTGATCTCCACACAGTCACAGTGACTGACATATGTGGTGTCCACAATCAGCCTCCAGACGCTCTCCGTCTGCTACTGGAACAGCCCACAGCCCACATTCCTGTCAGCAGAGTTTGCCCACATTCCTGTCAGCAGGGTTTCCCCTCCTCTGGGGCCCCTGTGGTTAGTCTGCCAACTGACAATTTATTTATGGAAAACCTGGTACGGAAAATTTCACACAAAATGTCAAATATTTATCCTAGTCTGAAAACCTGTGCATCAAAATCACAGAAATTTGCACACAAATGAGTGTAAAACTACATGCAATCCATATTTCATTGAAAATACTGCAGATAAGATCGAACAAGTGCACTGTGATCCAAAGGATCTATGTCCCCCACCACAATATACAGAAGAAAGCTGTACAATGTATACAGCATGTCTGGATGCACAAAAACTGATATGTTCTTGGGTCCTGTGACCTTGAAAATAGGTCAAGGTCAAAAGTAATACATGGAGCACTGGTATAAACAGGAAAATAGTAATACAACTTTTAGCACCATAAAGTTGACTAGAGGTGTCATGAAGTAAAGTGTACTAAGGTGTTAGCTGAAAGCCACCTCTTCCACTGTCCTGGATGAAGGTTGAAATGAAAGAAATCCTGCAAAAAGTGGGTATGATCATGGTTTTCCGACTTAAAACAGACTAGAGAAAATTCTCTAGGTGGGTTAAGTATATTTACCCCAGGTACTTTCCCTCTTACCACCGTAAACACTTTGAGGGCTACACTTTGTCATTTCAAGCTCCACCTTGATATTGTTTGACTAATGTTCTTGAGTTAGTGTTGTATTTTTTAGGTATTTGGTCATATCTCTGGAAACATTTCAACCGAGTTTTGTGTAGTTGTTGTTTTTTATAACCTTTGCGTTGTTGTTTTTGCAACAAAGTTCTGATTCTATGGACGAAATTGCTAAAAAGTGTGATGTTTCTAGCAATACGTATCACTGGTCCGATAAAAACTCCATATGCTTGTTTCTCTGGAATGTTTCCTGTCAGATCAGGGTAGGAGATGTCAAATTTGAACTGGTCTCTCTTGTCAAATATTTTTGTTACATACTGGTTGTTCTTTATTTCTATATCCAGATCAAGGAAAGTAGCTTTTGTATCACTTTAAGTTTCCAGATTTAATATTAGTTCTTTGGGATATATATACTTTTCTAATTTCCCTTTATTTCATCTCCATTGTTTAAAGCACACAGGTCATCTATAAATCTTCTTGTGTGAGAATATGATCTTCTTGCAGCTGTAAAGTTTGTTTTTGCCAATTCCTTCATCCATTTTGATTCATAATAATGTGAATAAAGGTTGGCAATATATGGGGCTGGATCTGTTCCCATTGGTATCCCTACTATTTGTTGATAGACTCGGGTTCTTTGTTCTTACCTTTATAAAATTCAGCCTCAGCACCAGATATTTTAATATACTGACATGTGCCACCTTTGAACACTTTATCCAACATTGAAATTAACACGTTGTTTATGACGGAAGGACAGACGGATGGACGGAAGCGGCCGCTATCCCTACTAGGTCTATGTACCCCTATGCCACCTTCAGTGGCGGGGGACAACAAAGCACAAGATTGTACAATTAAATGGTTATGGTCAAAAATATACAAGGCCACAAAATCTGTGCAGTTTCTAATTGGAGTCACAGTTTAGTTTGAAAATACAACAAAAACAAAACTTCCAAGGTCAGAGATCTGTCTGATAACAAGCGTAAACCACCAGCATTATTTACAGTACCCCCCCAAACAGTGGACCTCTTTCTTCT
This sequence comes from Hermodice carunculata, assembly GCA_964020975.1. NCBI lineage: Eukaryota > Metazoa > Annelida > Polychaeta > Eunicida > Amphinomidae > Hermodice > Hermodice carunculata. The sequence goes on from OZ026618.1 coordinate 6,990,844, forward strand.
TTTATGATCAACTTCAAACATAGGAAAAATCCTATTGTCAGGAAACCTGTCCATGTCATAATCTACAACCTGTTTAGTCATCAGCATCTTCCCAGCCACAGTCCACCTGCTTCTTCATTGTTTTTTTTATAATTTAAAAGAGTGAAAAGATCATTTTCCCTTGTGCAAAGACTTAGTGGTTAATGTCTCAATCTTTCAGACCACCAACATTTTCCCACGGACAGTTAGCTTCTTTACTAACTTTTTTCTTTAATCTAGAACAGAGAAAAGATCATTTTCCCTTGTGAAGAAAGTCGCCAATATCAAAATCTGCAAACTGCTTACCTGCAAATGTACAGAGAGCCTGACATGACTGGTTTGACTGTGGTACAAAGCCTGCAATGGACTGGTAATTCACTTCACAGTATACCTCATTGTCAGACCTGTCCATCTGTCCCCCACGACTGATGTGAGGATCCACCACCAACTCACTCACAGGATCAATAACAAGAAAGTTAGCAACGAGATGGTCCTCACTTGAAGTTGGGTATGTCTAGGACATACACAATAAGATGTGGCCATTAGACTTTTGGCATTTTGTAACAATGATAACGAGGCGGCAGGTCCTGTCTGTCAGAAGTGACCTACCCGCTGTCATCTCAACCCATTGTTTGTATACGGATAACATCTGGAATGCTACAAGGTTTTCCCAGCATGGTCAGGTCACGGGGTCAGTGTCTGCAGCATCAGAGCCCAGGGCTATCAGATACCAATAAGCCCTAACAGTTTTCTTTATTTAACACCACAAAGACAATCAACAGCTTATTTCACTCAATGCTGTGCGAAAATACACCTTAAAGATGTCATTGTTGTTGTTTTTTTTTGTTTGTTTGTTTTATATTGATAACTTAAATAGCAATGATTAAGTTATGATAAATCTATCACATGTTTTATCAGATCACTATTAGGAGACTCACAACGTTAATTACCACAATTCATGTTGTCATTGTCTAGCCTTTCCTAATCTGTTGTTTCAGATAACTACACTAACGATTTGCAGACTTTACAGCCCAGTACAGCTGCCTACCACATACACAGCCCTGACCTCCACCACAATGCATGGCCACAGTGATCAACACTTCACTGACAACTAAACTTGACCAATAGCTCACTTCAACTTTTTTCCTTATAATTTTATTCTACTGTAAATTGCTTCATTTTCACGTGTTTAAATTTTCAGTTTTCATATTTTTGACAGTTCATTGTAGTTTTGATTTCACTAATTTGGACTTGATTCCTATTCATGAGCTGAGACAAGGCAAATGGCCGTTAAGTCTGAGAGGCTGATGTCCGACCGGTTTCGTTGATTTACTCAACTCGTCAGGGACGGTTAGGAAGACTGCCTGAGCCCTTATATACTCGTTTGGAGTTACGCTTGTTGTTATGTTACACACGTGTATTGTGTTTACGTTCTAAGCGTGATTGGCCATGATTGACTGATTATGTCGTCATGATCATCTTCAAATCAGACTTATGTCTGATTTAAAAAATCAGGATCTCCCAAATAAGGAAATCCGATCTGGGACTTAACTTGGGTTAGTTAGTGCATTTTTTTATCGGGCTGGGTCGAATCAGGACAACTGGATAATTGTGCTGATGCCCTGAATAGGGACTAAGAAATGTATGGGTAACAATTTCTTGGTTAAGAAAGTGTGTTTGCAGTGTTCCATTTTTAACTTCACAAAGATATGTGGAAATTATACTGGCTTATTATGGGAAAGTGGGCTCTGACAGTAAAAATTTAGCATTATACAGAGCAAAGGAGCTCACTTTCCCATAATGTTGAGACCAAATGGTTCGACTGTGCGTAATTGATGCATCCAATGTTTTTCCCTGGTTAGCCGCAGCTCTCTGCTGCGTGCTAATCTGGGGGGTGTTGGGAGGTATTCAAGAATATGGACTTCTATGTTCAGTCCATCTTAGTCCCTTTGTGCAAAATATCTGCCTAGGGGCTGTTCCATTGAGCGGTTACTAATGTAACGGAAATGTTCTCTCAGTCTATCTCTGAGGGGATGGAGAGTCTGCCATACTGACTTTTTTTTGCAGATATTGCATGTGAGGAGATAAACTAGGTTGGAGCTTTCACAGCATCCTCCTAGGGGGACTGAGTAAGTTCACCCAGTTTCTGTGCTCGTTGCGCGCCCTGTTGTAGTCAGAGGTGTGCAGTATTGACAATTTATGCGTGTGCATTTATTATGGTGTTTCCTGCCTGAAATTGCAGGATTGGTTTCTTGTTCCCGTGTTGTCCTAAGTCTAGATCGGACCAAATGATCGCGAAGATTCTTTGGACGTTTAAACCCAACAATGACTTCTTTCTCCACTAATACTGATGCATATCGTGAAGCTTCAAGGATTTTCCAGTTGTTCTGGATAATTTCTTTGATGGGGGGAAGGGCTGGGTTGAAGCTAGTGATTAGATAAAGTCTATCTGTATCACTGTTTGAGGTGGTATTACTTGTGGCCTGAACATTATGAAGCAGGTCTTTCCGGTCTAAAGCATCTACTTTATCTTAACACTTCTTGAGACTGTCAGGGGGGTAGTCCCGTTCCTCATAATATTTGAGAATTTTCAAAGAATTGTCCTCCTAGTCTCTGGGTTTGCTGCAAATTCTTTTTGACTGTAGGGTCCCCCAGTTTTTGAGTGTTTGGGGTGTGCTGACCTATAGTGGAGATACGTGTGTGTCTGTTGGTTTGGTGTAAAGAGATGTGTATGCCTTACGTTGAGAGTCTATTCGGACTGTGGTGTCCAGAAAATTGATCTCAGTTTGGGATGAACTGCAAGTAAACTTGATTGTGGGGTGACAGGAATTCAAATATGTAACGAATTCATTGAGCAGTGGTTCTGTATATGTCCATATACAGAAAACGTCATCAATGTATCTATACCAAACTATGGGTAAGAGTGGGTGTTTTAACAGAGTGGTGTCTTCCAATTCTGCTAAAAACAAATTTGCAAAAGATGGAGCTACTTTAGTACCCATCGCTGTGCCACTCATTTGTAAATAATGTTCACCATTAAACTCAAAGTTGTTACAGGTGAGGACTAATCTTAATAGATTAATCAGTTCAAAAGTGCTAGGTTTGAGTGAGTGTTCTCTGTTGTGCAGTAAAGCTGTAGCTGCACTGTGTAGACCCTCTTGATTCCTATTCAAACAATGTTAAAAAACTATTTCCTTGAGTATTAAATTTTCACGGTTTTGTTCCATCAGCGAAATAAGCGAAAATAAAAATACAGCGAAATTCAAGCAATTTACAACAATTCAAAGCAACCTACGCTTGGAGACTCTCTCTACTCCTTATAATAAAGTGAATACACACTTTAGTTGTCTTACACAAAGACGCTCCTACAGCCATTAATCCCACCATTCATTAACAAATGTGGCAACTGATAAAGTATTGATTTATTTCAAATAAGTTGCAGGGGTGGATCTAGTCTTCAAAAATTTGTAGCCAAAATTATAAATATTACCATCATTAACAACAATTTTGTGGTGGCCCTTTAATAATTCATTTTTAAATATTTAAGCCACTTACACATTTTATTAGCCAAATTCAAGAAACATTAGCATTTGGCTCATTGGCTAATGGTCATAGGGCTCCCTCACTTAATCTGTTTTAGCTCTGCTGGAGCAAAATTTGGTTCTGATGTGTCACCCTGGTAGGCCCAGCTGACCCTGGGATATGTCACCCTGGTAGGCCCAGCTGACCCCGGGATATGTCACCCTGGTAGGCCCAGCTGATCTGGGATATGTCACCCTGGTAGGCCCAGCTGATCTGGGATATGTCACCCTGGTAGGCCCAGCTGACCCCGGGATATGTCACCCTGGTAGGCCCAGCTTATCTGGGATATGTCACCCTGGTAGGCCCAGCTGACCCCGGGATATGTCACCCTGGGAAGCCCAGCTGACTCCGGGATATGTCACCCTGGTGGGCCCAGCTGACCCCAGGATATGTCATCCTGGTGGGCCCAGCTGACCCTGGGATGTGTCACCCTGGTACCCCCACTGACCCTACGATGTGTCAAAAATGGAAATGACTTGTTTATGGTTTTATCAAACTACAAACTGTTTTCAGATAATTACTGGCCACATTTGTGGCTAAAAAAGCATCTCATGGAATTGTTTTATCTCTGTTTGTTTTTCAGTTACCATGCTTCCAAGTGGCTGTATTTGTACTTTTTGGGTCACAGCCTTTCCAAAGATGTATATTTTACTTGGGTTTATGTGAATACTTTTCACTTTATTTTAATAGTCGCAAAAGGGGAAAGTAGCGTTAATTTTAACAGCGTATTACGCATGACCACCTTAAACTGTGTGAATGACATCCCAGTGTATGTGTGTTTGAGCAAACAAAAAATAATCTGTTACAGTGGATTTGGTATTGTATAGTACCTGTATTTTAATATCATATTCAGCATGCCTCCCTGTTTTTATATGCAACTTCCAGGACTTAATTAATTACTATTTTTATTACAGTTGCTATGATTAGACCAAAATCTTTGTACTTATCTTGCTAACACGCCAATATCTGTATCTGTTATGGTACCATGAATTCTTCATGGTCATAAAACCTTTGTTATCAGTTTGATTACTTAATCTAGAATGAATACACAAAACTGTTTTCTACAACAATTGTCCCTCTTTTGAAACATCCCTGTTTTGAGAGACCATCTCCCTTTTGTGACTATTTTCACAGTGCAAAAGTGCCTTTTAATGATAATTAACCTCATTCTGAGAGTCTACCTTCAGATCCAGACCAATGACCGTCCAAAATGACCACAAAAGACTACTCATCCATGAAGACATTATCTGTTGACACAAGTCAAACCTAGCTAGTTTTTTTCTTTCAATTTGTAAAATAATTCGTCAAAACCAGTTTACAAATTCTAAACATGTTTATGATACCAATACTCCAGTAAAAACAACTGCAGGATGGAATGGTGTCTCCTAAGTCTGCATCGATCAGGTTTAAATCTAAATTATAGATGGGAATTCAAAGTGGTGGTCAGTTGTAGGACAGGAGGTGCAAGAAAACCTTCTTTGAGAGACCACCTGCTTATAAGACCACTTCTTGGACAGCATTCCGGATGGTCTGTCTAAGGCGGGAGAACTGTATGCTTGTCATTGTACGAAATAAATAAAGTTCCAACATTATGAATGATGATCTCACCTGCAACATGTCAATATACTTATATATGGATTTTGAAGGCTGGCCGCCTACATAAGAAAAAGGCAATCATTTCACCACCCACTGAGTTCATTATTCACATATTGCTCTTTAGTACTGGTGTATAAACAAGTATAATATCTCTCTATATGTTGGTCAAACAGTTCCACCCACACTAAACATGAACCCTTTAACTCATTCCATATCAGTCCCTGATTTTTCCGTATATTTACCAAGATTTAAGATGACAATTGCATAATTAAATTCTTCATGAAAAGAGCTTTCATTCAAGTACCAACATGCCTATAGTCTTAAGTCACTGGTTCTGGCACTGCCTGGCAAGTCATGCTGCAGCTGCCCTTGCGGCAGCTGCAGCATGACTTGCCAGGCAGTGCCAGAACCACTGACCAAGGCCTGAGACCACAGTGTGGAATGAGTTATGGACGACACTGTGAAACAAAATCCTGGCCTGCCAGTTGAGGGAAGTAGACATTCCTGAAAAGACTGAGAACTGAGACAGTGAGGAGGAAGTTTTGAGGTACAGATGTAGGCCCTACTCTAAATCTAAAGATGGGCACATTGCATCGAGTGGTCGCATGATCTGGTCTGAATGGCCACATGATCTCGTCTGCTTCTTCAGCAATAATCTTTCTGAAGTCCTACTATTTCTAGTGTTTCAGATCTGACACATCACTCTCCATTTTGATAAAACCGATAATGCGTCTTTACCTTACAAATAAATACATGTAGTACGCAGTCATATGGCCCCTAATAGACCAGACTGACATACAAACTAATTTGTATCTGCAGTCAGGATTTATACTGACAGTGGCATGACTTGTTATATCAGACGGCTCCAGGGAAAGTGCTTTGGAAGACTTGATAGAGCTATTAATGGCAGCATATCAGCAGCTCTTCTACATTGTCTGTATTATACCCTAACACACAATCAACTATCCCACACACTTCCATGTCATCAATACCAGGTATCTGTCAACCTAGTCATCCACTCTTCTTGTCCACACATGTACAAATTTTGTTTGATATTTGTCCCTGACAAGCTGAAGGATTGCAGTGTGACCTTTAACATACAGTGGTGCCCTCTGGCAAAGTCATCCAAACAATACAGGAGTGACCCGTTTGGAGAGGCCCACTTTAATGGAAGGTGGTCTCTGGTGACAGGGTGGCCTTGGTGAGAGGGGTCTCACTAGAGGGCACTACAGTACAAGGAAAATGTATGAATTGGTTAAGACATCATCTTTCGCTCTATTGTGGTAAGGACGAAAATAGATTTTATTTTATTTTCAGCCAGCCTCTGGTGAGTTTCACCCCAACTAAATGCTGTCCAGTTCTTACTATGAATTACTTTACTGGTTCTTGCTATGAATTACTTTACTGGTTCTTACTGTGAATTACTTTACTGGTTCTTGCTATGAATTACTTTACTGGTTCTTGCTATGAATTACAGTGGCATCTCCCCATTAAGACCACCTAAGGGACTGAAAATGTGGTCTTAATAGGGGAGTGGTCTTAATGGGGATATAATTTAATTACGGGAAAAAAATGGGTCTGTAAATTGGTGGTCTTAATACAGAAATGGTCTCTTTATGGAGATGGTCTTAATTGGAGATTCTACTGTACTTAACTGGACTTATATGGATGATGATCCTTGTTGAGATGGTGGTTGCAAGAAGTATCTTTTTAAATACTGAATTTTATTGACATTTTCAACAAATTAGGAACCTGCGCTTACAAATTCTTTGATGTGCTGCAAATTTTGATCCCTTTTCATAAATTGTATGGTCCTATATGCGCATGAATGATGCACCTGTTCAAGCCAATTTACTGAAATAGGCCTATAATTTTAAACAAAACTTTTTGCATTCTGTCATGTTAAAACTAAACATGGCTTTTTCGACCCTGCGGACCTTTGCACATACGTTTTGGTCTCTTTTGGGTAAATACGAACTATAAATTTATGTGTTTCAGCTATACCTACCAAGGAACACTGCCTTTGGTGGGAATTGACTTGGATTTGCTTCATTAGACTACGGTTTGGATATGGTAATAACACTGTCTAATTTGCTTGGTTATTTTGAAAATAATGTGACTCGGCAAAGCCAGTGGCGTAGAGACTAAAACTGTGGAAAGAGCCTGACTGGCTTCAATTTGAAAGAATCTCATCACAGGCGGTTAGGGAAAGCTATACAATGCTTATACAGCAGGGGGTAACGTTGCTGACTGACGTTAGGTTAAGGTCATAAAAGAGTCATGAAGCTTCATGTGAACAAAAAAATGAAAACAAGTTGACAGAGCAAGGAGAGGAGTCTCAAGTTACAGTCTACCTGTATCATGCCCTGACCAACTCTCAAGCTGACTGTCAGCTGACACTCAGCCATCTTGGCACAGAGCAAAGGTATGTCTTGTCATGACCAGGTAGTCACCTCCAACTGGTTATGATGCAGGGGACCATATAGCACTTGATGATCATGACAGATCCCTTGTGTTATTGGTATGTGTCACAGGAAGTTTCCCCCCAGGGCATGGACACAGGAGACACAAATATGAGCTAAATAACATACACATACAGAGTTGTGTGCACTCGGCGACCCACACAGGTCACTGTCAGGGCTAGTCACTGTCAGGGCCAGTCACTGTCAGGGCTAGTCACATCTTTGTATTGTCTCTGCTTACCACCAGGATTGCCTAGTACCCCCCCCCCCACCCTCATGTACCTGACATTTGAGGTGATGACAGCCTCACCACCTCACAACTTTATGCTCACACTCACTCACTTCCACCCATTCCCTTCGACTCATTCCAGTGACATTTTCCTCATGTATTTAAAATTCAACCAGAATTTCCTACCTCCACTGTTTATTTGTCATGCTCCATATGCAACAAGTGCATCTGGGGTATGACTAAACAGGCAGGTCTGCCTCAGACCTACTGTGTAATGTATTATATAATAGAGTAAATAAACCCATCCGGGATTCCATCTCCTGTGTGTGTTGTATTCTGTTTGTTGTACTTCTATGTGATAACCTTCAACTTCAAGTTCAACTTCTGGCCAAAATGGTCAGAGCAGGGCTGTCTAACTGGAGCATTGTAGCAAAATTTTGCTACAACGATCTTCAAAATTGCTACATAGTTTCTGAAAAACAAATGTTTCTTATGTAAAGAAGTGGAAAAAAATGCTACTAGTAAAGAAAATTTTACTACAGAGTTTTTCAGCTGGACAGCACTGCAGAGTCTGGATACTTTTATCTGACATTTACAGGAACAGGTAATATAACAACAATGGTGATGTAACAGAATCTAAAGTTCCCTTTCAGGTGCAATATTTGTGAAGAAAAACAAGTGTCAGGAAGGCCCCAGCTAAGGACAAAATGTCCGTTATCACTGGGGCCACCTGGAAGAGAAGAGACTAAATTTACAACATCTTGCCAAGAAACCCTGAAACTCAAATAAAAGAAAGTCAACGATTGGCAATATGAAAACTGTCTGCATTTACAGAAATGCCTTCAGCTGGTTCATACAAACCAATTATCTTGATACATATTTTTGACCTATGTGTTTGTCCGTCTGTCTGTCTGCCACCTGTGTGGGGTGTGTTCACTATTTCAGTGTGATTTTGGAGACTGGGTCAACAACTGACCTTTGACCTTGGGTATCTTATAACTGTGCCCAAGGGCTATGGAACTCTTACCTCCGCTGTTCTCTCCCTCTAACCCCCCCCCTTACATCATGTATTAGCTGGCACTTGGTGAAAGACCTTCCACAAAGTTTTTAACCTGAAATCCATATGATAATAATTCCAATGAGTACAAGTTTAGTTGTGTTCAGTACTGAAAGTGTAAATGGTGGGTATAAACAGCCCATAGACATTGATCATGTTTATATATAGAATGTCACTGATGGGTATAAACAGATCATGTTTATATATAGAATGTCACTGATGGGTATAAACAGCCCATAGACATTGATCATGTTCATATATAGAATGTCACTGGCGGGTATAAACAGCCCACAGACATTGATCATGTTTATGTATAGAATGTCACTGGTGGGTATAAACAGCCCATAGACATTGATCATGTTTATGTATAGAATGTCACTGGTGGGTATAAACAGATCATAGACATTGATCATGTTTATGTATAGAATGTCACTGCTGCTTATAAACAGATCATAGACATTGTATTGTTGTGTCAGTAGAAGCTATCAAGCCAGATATGAAGGTCTTCCTCTTCCACCTTTTATTAGCCCTGGTACATAATATGGAGTGCCACAGGACTACTGCCTACACAGACTGGGTACAGCTGTCTTCTTCTCAGGAGTCCTCTATACCAACTCCCAACTGAACTTTTTCTCTCTGTGTCTCTCTTCTCTGTCTCTGTTGTTAACAACACCCGTACTTATACCCCCACCCAGTTGCCATGCCAAAGTAATCAACAAAACTCTGCCCCTGCCAACGGGCTATTGCATGGTGGGAGATGCCAACATGTTCATAGTGAACTTAAATTATAAAGGAATTTAGTGTAACTTGCTTATTCACCAAGTTGGTTATAATGGCAACCACTCTGTATACAAATATATCTTTACGTTATTTTACGTTTATTTTTTTTCTCCTATATTTTCTGCCTGTGTAATGAATCCCACATTACTGTGATGATTATAATGGAAGTACTCTACTGGCATGGTAACTGGCAATCCTTACTATAGGTAGTTCTGTTCTAATATATATGTAATGTAAATAGTTAATAATGATGATGATGATGATGATGATAAAAATAATAATAATAATAATAATAATAATAATAATAATAATAATAATAATAATAATAATAATAATAATAATAATACAGTAAAACCTCCCTATACCGAACACCTTTGGGACCGGAAAAAAGCGTTCGTTATAGGGAGGTGTTCAGCATAGGGAGGTTTGCTAACATTGAAGGTATACGTTCTGGACAGAGAGAAATGGTGTTCAGTATAGAGAGGTGTTCGGTATACGGAGGTGTTCCGTTAGACAGGTTTTACTGTAATAATAATAATAATAATAATAATAATAATAATAATAATAATAATAATAATAATAATAATAATAATAACAACAACAATAATAATAATAATAACTTCACTTTTCTGCCAACATCTACCTACACAGACATAGATATTCACTGCAATAATTGATTATGTTTACAAATATACAGAATGTCACTGGTGGGTATGAACAGATGAAATATACATATATCACTGGTGGGTATGAACAGATGAAATATACATATATCACTGGTGGGTATGAACAGATGAAATATACATATATCACTGGTGGGTATGAACAGATGAAATATACATATATCACTGGTGGGTATGAACAGATGAAATATACATATATCACTGGTGGGTATGAACAGATGAAATATACATATATCACTGGTGGGTATGAACAGAGTATACATTGATCATGTTTATATACAGACTCTGTTGGCAGCCATTTTAACATAACAGCCATGCTACTTATAGAATTGAGGAGTTCCACAGCTAGAGAAGCATTCTGTTTTTTTCTCTACTATGTGCTGATCTCTCTGTAGTCCGTCAGTCATTCCTGCACATTAACCCTCTCCTGCTTTCAATAAACCCAAGGCAATAGTTATTCTTGGTGCCAGTTGGATGTTCATGCCCATAACTCATACCAGGAAAAGCTGCTGTTCTTGGCCATGTGACCTTACGTTTCATCTACAATTCTCACTTAAAATGTTTTTTATTGATAAAGCAGCAGCCAAGAGTTAAGTGTAGTTCTGTGATGGTAGTAATGACATGTATTGATCTGCCTGTATAACCTCCTGCCCTCTGCCTCGGATACAGGTGTAGATGACAGTCCTGGAACATGCTACCAGTACACTATGGCCATCCACAGTGAGCAATACTCCCCTACCACTCTCCTCTATTGCAGGCTATTGATTTCTCTGCACCCCTTGTGAATATGTCAGGAAAAAAACTCATGTATACATAAGTCAGCATGGTTCACTCTTTGACATTTATATTCAGCCAAATGTTACTGCTGAGTTGTAAAGTAAATGAATGTTTAATTCTTAACAATGTCTGTTTTTGTCAGCCTCAGAGCTACATAAAGCAATTCAGTATAGCCAGACACCTGGGTTTTTCCATTTTATCATGTTTACTGTTTATGGACGTTTACATAACCTCAAAGTAAATCCACGGAGTTGATGATGGCATTTGATACAGAGTTATTGCCACATGATACTATTATTGTCACATAATAATGAATGTCACTTTGTACCCAGTTATTGTTACATAATAAATCTCTCGATTGTCACCCACTATTTATTGTCACACAGTACAGTTATTGTTACATAATATATCTCTCGATTGTCACATACTATTTATTGTCACACAGTACAGTTATTGTTACATAATATATCTCTCGATTGTCACATACTATTTATTGTCACAAAGTAGTTATTGTTACATAATAAGGAGTCACTGTCAAGTCTCTTTTTTCTATTAAGAAAGGCTAACCTTCATCTTAATCCTATTACCCAGTAATGATCTGGGGCACAAAATATCTGGATTCATCACGCAATTTGCTGATCACAATAGATCTAAAGTTGATCAATTGTTCATTGATTCACATAAATGGTTCATCAGTTTACAAACAGTAATTAGCCTCATATGATACCAGACATTTTAACAAGACACAGAAAATGCACCACTCCATGTAGACCTGTACATTCTGTTGCAAAATTCATCCACCTTAAACAATAATGGAAGCACATATGAGTGGGTGGGGTGGGCATATGGGCTGTATGTAGGGGTCCATTCATCCTAAGAAAATAATATTCTCTTTCCACTCACAAAAGTTGACTACAATAAACCTGTTCATACCGAGTTGTACCGAACTTTTCCGGACCGTAAATAATTATGCATTCCATTGTAGGCCTGATTGTCCAATCAGCAAGTGGCCGAGGCTGGCCCATGCCTTCATGTTTACAATGGATGCCACGGCTAACACTAGTGATCACAGCACAGATTGTGCTGAACAGTGCAAATCTTTTACCTAAAATATTATATCAGTGGTGAAACGTGCATTTTTAGTTTGCTGACGGTTTGATTTTTCAGTAAATCCAAGCACATCATGTGTTTTACTTCTGATCCTTCCCGAAGTGAACCGAATAAACCCGAGTCCTATGAACTGGTCTATTGTCATCATACTGGACATGACTGAAAAATCTGACAGAATGCGCCCTTAAAGCATGCAATTAATATTGAGTCAACAGCTTTCCAAGTATCCCGAGTAAAGCTATTGACTAAGACTACTTTTTGCTTTAGACTAAGCTTGCTGGTATTTGAATAAAAGGTATCTTCACGAGGAACTTGAATCTGTTAACCATTATATGTTTAATGGTAAGGAAAAAATGACAACAGCAGTGATTAGCGCTTTATGGGTTAAAACTGGCTCACAGCTAATTCTGTGTGTCCATCATGTCCATTGAACCAAGAGTTTTATCCATTTCATCACCTTCCCCTCTCTCCCTCAGACTTCTCCTGACACAGTGAAATCTCGTTATAATGACACCATCTGTTTCCTAAGAAATGTGTCGGATAACTGAAAATGTTAGATAAATGAGTCAAATAACAAAGAAAATAAACCTTTGCCCCTGAAAATTTGTAGTCATTATAATGAATATGTCGGATAACTGAGTGTCGTTATAATGAGGTTTCACTGTACCAATAAATATTTCTACAATAATATATTTTTGAGGCATCAATGTGCATCAGTCAGTCCTTGCTGTGCAGACAGCACAAGATCAGGTTTAGTTTTTGCCAGACCTAAGCGAACGGTGGCCAACTGAGGAAACAAAATGGGTATATACAGTCATAGGACAGACAGGGACAGGTTAGCTTATGGAGAGTAAAGAGTTCAGACTGCCGAATAGGGTAATGACTACCAGGAAGTGGTTCTGGACAAAAAGACACAAATACAACAGTATGATAAACAGAAGCTCTGCTCTTTCTCTACTTTGTTTGGATCAGTTGTGAACACACGGACCGGGATGTTTAGCAAGCAAATATGAAGATGAACAAAATAGAAACTGTGTTGAGTTTGTGATAATCATGACAAAAACTGACTAAAATTAAAATGATGACAAAAAGTATAGTAATTTATATGACAAGTGTCAATGATAAACACTGTCTAAAATTGAAATGATAACAAAAAGTATAGTAATTTATATGACAAGTGTCAATCCTATTCACAGTTTACATTTACAATATACTGTAATGATCCCGAGTGAAGAGATACATAGTAACTCACTCCTCTCTAAAATACACACGACATGATACTTTGCCTGCAACTTGCACAACGCTTTTAGCCAATAGTCCCCCAACTGTCCAATGTCTCCACTTTGCCAGGCTTTTCTGCATATTCTGCTAAGTGTTCCACATGACCTTTCGGTGTTTAGTGCCATAACAAAAACAGATGACAACTTGCCAAGTAAACAGTCTTTGCCATCTGCCCCCCACACAGTGGTGTGGGACAGCAGTCCTCCAGTGGGCCAGCTGTCTTAGGTTGTACACCACCATCTACCTGAAGCATTGCTGTATTGTGTGTACGGTAAAACCTGGTTTGAGAGACTGCCTCCAGGGCAGACCAAAAAGTGGTCACATAGGCAGGTGCTGTCTCAATACAGGTGCAATAACATGGGAAAGATGGCAAAGGGGACATGGTAAACATGGTCTGAAAAGGCAGGTGGTCTTTCCTCACAGTGGTCTCTCAAAACAAGTTTTATTGTTGATGTTTATGACATGTATCTACATTGTACTGACATTTGTGGAGGAGCTGTATCGGCCCTTTCACAGCACAACCCACGTTGTAGTTGTAAATGAGCTCTAAAGAGTTATTTCACTATTGTAACAGCCCCCATCATGAAACTTATACACATTCTAATATTTTGCCACATTCAGGCTTTTTTTGAGGGGCATGATTTGTTTTTAATCTAATAATGTTTATTCTTCATAGCATTAGTTAAAAATCTCCAGTACATTTCCTTTAATATCTTCTAGCAAATGTACAATTTCCTGGGTTAGATAAACACACGGCCAGTAACCCTTTGTGAGCCACGTAAAAGTACACTGTACATACAGTGCACTGGGAAAGTTGTTGACATCACATGACACTTCAGACATCAGATACATGTGGGAACAAGATGACTGCTGAGCCACCAGCTTTACACCCTGAGGGTTAAATACCAAGGCTATAAATATAAAGTACACGTATAATCATCTATCCTGATCAGCCTGTGTACACCTACTCCAATGCCATGCCATGTTCAGTAGATCTCATTCCATAATGAGGTAGCAACACTGAACAAGGACAAATCTTTTATTTACCTTGTAGTCTGACCTAGATACAGAATCAAACTCAAAGCAAGAATCCTTCATGCTTGTATTTTAATGTTGGATGCTAGTTTAACCATTTCATACTATGGTACAATAATCCTTCATACCAGCAATTGAATATTAAGTTAACCCTTGCATACCCTGATGCCACAATCCTTCATGCCTATATTTGAATATTAGTTGACCACTTTCATACTCTAACACAACATTCCTGCATGTATTCTGCATTAAGCTGGCCTCATCAAGAGTTTTTTGTTTTTGTTCTTTTGCTTTTGTTTTTTGTTTTATTTTTATTAACTCTGCCTACTCCTGGCCAAAAAATGAAGGATTTATTTTTTCCAGGGTTTTGTTTTTATTGAGATAATTTGTGCTCTAATTTAATCTGATAGAATATTACCTCCAATCTGAGACTACCTGTCTCCTCAAGACCAATGTCTTTAGAGACCACCCATCTACTGAGATTACTGTCTTTAATGACCACCTGTCTCCAGAGACCACCTGTCTCCTGAGACCACAGTCTGGTCATCCCTGGGCATGGCCCTTAAAGGCAGGGTTCACTGTTGAAGCCTCAGTTTATCCTGACTTTATATGCAATCATAATATTAACAGTTGTAGTTGAATTCTGGGTGAACCTGTGGCAAGGCATTTTTTCTGATATTGATACCAAACAGGATGGTACATGGTATACAGCAGTCCCTGTGTTGAGAGGCCACCCCAAGGGCAGGCCCAACAGTGGCCTGTCAAGACAGGTGGCCCCTCATTAGAGGTAGAATATGGAACAGATATCTGGAGAAACCTGCTAAAAGTGGTCTTTCAAGCCAGGTGGTCTCTCATTGCAGTGGCCTCTCAAGACAGGGAGCACTGTACACACATATGCAGAGTGATCTGTCCTTTGTGGGACCAGCCCTACATTAGCTCCAAAGTGGTCACATAAAGCAGGTGGTCTGTTTAAGGAGGTCAATTTGCAAGGAATTATGCATTTAGGGTTCTGACAAATGTGGTCACAGAAATTTAAAACAAAGGGTCTGTTAAAAGAGTAGTTTGTCCAAGGAGGTGTCACTGTACCAGGCCCCCACAGCTGCCTCATCTACACCTATAGTGTGTCCCCACTGATCAGGCTCTATCTCTTGACAATACAGTGCTCCCTCTTTATAACGCTGGTGTTGGGGTCCACAGGGTATCCTGTGTTACAGCAAAACCACCTTATAACAGAGAGACTTTTGACATAGAAGTAAGGGAAAACTATTTCAGTGGGAGTCATGGTAACCACCGTTTTATATCAGAAATCACCTTGTAATGAGGGGTGTTATACAGAGGGAGTACTATACCATGTTATCATAGTGAGTCACCCTCCACTGCACACACTGGGTCCAGCCACTGTATCCCTCATGTCTGTGAAACACCCTGGGTGCTCAGGGAATCTTCAGAATGGGACATTCCACTTCAAACCTTTTTTTTTTTTGATATCATAACACTATTTGTTTCATAATAAATTGACAAATTCATAATAGCCCTATTTACATTATCATTCAGATATATTAATCCTATTTACATTGTCCCTCAGATCTTAATCCTGTTTACATTGTCTCTCAGACCTTAATCCTGTTTACATGGTCCCTCAGATATCTT
This sequence comes from Hermodice carunculata, assembly GCA_964020975.1. NCBI lineage: Eukaryota > Metazoa > Annelida > Polychaeta > Eunicida > Amphinomidae > Hermodice > Hermodice carunculata. Next base: position 7,007,104 of record OZ026618.1, read on the forward strand.
AACCCTATTTAAATTGTCCCTGAGGTCTTAATCCTGTTGATATTGTCTCTCAGACATCTTAATCCTGTTTACATTGTCCCTCAGACATCTTAATCCTGTTTCCAATGTCCTCTAGATATCGTCATCTTTTCCTCAGCGAAGCTGGGCCAACAGCTCTGCTTGATGTTAAGTTTTTTGCTACTTGTGAGATTCAATTTTTCCTCAGCTTAGGACAAAAACTGGGTTAAATCAACACTAAGAACTCAGAATTTTAACTTCTTTGAATTGACAATTTACTTAATATTGTGGACACTACAGCTTGCCAGAATGTCAAGCCTTCATTTGTGGCCCATCTGTAGCAAGGTGTCTTAGGGCGTGCTGTCCTCACATAAATACCTTTTTTTTTTTTTTTATATATTTTTATTCTCCAACAAGGTACAATAAAACATAAAAACATAGAAACAAATTAAAACATAGTACAATCTGTCCTCGATGCATGTGACTTTGCATGATACCTTAAAGTCTACAAAGTTTGCATGACCAGGCAATGCTAGAATGAAACAAGATATCTATAAACTTGGGGTGAATGCTAAAGGGTTGCCATGCTGCTTTACAATATTAACTGTACATGCAAATTCATTTGAATTGATATGGTATTAATGTGCAGAATGTTGCAGGGTTGTTAAACCCATTTACCTTGTTTACTATGCAAACTTCTTTGAAAGGAAATACTACTTTGCATAAAATTTAATAATAGTAATACATTCAATCCTCATGTTTGAACTAATGGATTATATCAAGAAAATAAGACATACACAATATGGAAAAAAACAACAACAAAGCATGACAACTGCCCTTGAATTATCAAAGTGCAAAAGACTGAAATTTCACCAACTAGTATACGACTTATGGTGACCCGTGGTGGGCAGAGCCAGCCCGAGGGCTCCGAAACATTGAGCACTCGAGCTAGCAACCCCACCTAATGGGACATGCATTTTTACACAATAGATGTAGATAATGATACAACTATTATTGTAGTTACACAAAATAAACATCCTGTTACTCCAAAAATGCTTTCCATTTTTTATCATGTTTCTTCAATTTATCATTCTTCAATGCCACCTTATACTCTATTGTTTTAATTTCAGTTACTTTTTTCAAAAAATTCTCTAAATTTGGCCACTCTTTGTCATGGCATAAATACAAATAATATTTTGCTATAAGAAAAATAAATGCCCAAAAATTCATACCTTCAGTTTCTACTCCAATCAAAATTTCAGCTTTTGAGAACTTAATGTCACATTTCATTTGATCTTTCAACCATTTAAATACATCTTGCCAAAATTGTTGAACAATTATACACTCATAAAAGTAATGTACCAGTGTTTCTTCCTCTTCATTACACAATGAACATAGTGGACTGTCTTTAATGCCACATTTAAACAATTTAGAATTGGTGAATATAATCCTATGGAGAAATCTATACTGAAAAGCTCTCATTGGTGCTGATATTGTACATTTATAAATTTGTGAGAAAGATGTTTCCCAATATTCATCATCAATGACACTACCAGTGTCTTCCCGCCACTTATTCAAGGCATTTTTAGGAGGTATAAAAACTTTTTCAATCAAAATAGAATAGAAAAATTTTGAAGCTTTTTCAGCTTTTAACACTTTGTCAACTAAATAAGTATGCGGTCCAAGACTATCTATCTGAATCCCTCTTATTTTACTTTTCCATTGTATGGGTATAGCGGATAACAAACTTTGATAAATCAAAAAATTGGTTTGAATATTTGGATATTTATTACAAAAAGCAGTATACGGTAAAAAGATACCAGTTTCATCGAGCAGATCAATCACCTTGTTTATGCCCTCTCTACTATAACTAGTAAAGAATATAGGTTTATTTTCAACTCGTATCCACGAGTTGTACCATAAGAACTGATGTACAATGTCTGTTGGATTTTCTGGTACCAAATAATTTACAATGCACCACAACTGTATTACTTCTTTCCAAAATGTACTGTCCAAGTTTTTAAAAATAACTGCGAAGTCTTTAATATTTATATTACATTTCCAAATATTTTGAAAATATGGTATTTTGGATGAGATCATAGCCTTCCACTTTCCATTATTATTACCAAGAATTCTTTTAATCCAGCTTAATTTCAAAGCTTGATTTTGAGAATAGACGTGTACCATTTTGAGACCACCTTCCTCATATGAACCAATCACAGTTTTACGTTTAATTTTGTCTTTACAATGTCCACCCCACAAAAAATTAAACAAAACTGCTTCAACTTTTTTGAAAAAATCTAGTGTTCCTCTTTCACTAGTAGGGCTTGGTACAACTGTCATAACATAAATTAATTGTGAGAGGGCAAATGTCTTCAATACAGTAACCTTACCATATAAAGAAAAGTTTCTTTGAGACCAAATATGTAACTGATTTTTTATCTTCTGTAATAAAGGATTGTAATTTAGGTTTGCCAATCTATTTGTACTTGTACTTAACATAATTCCAAGCAACTTGACTGAACCATTGGGGGTATTTGTCCATTTAATTTTTTTTGATGTGTTCAAACTAAAGTGACTATCTTTTAAACTACCAATTGGCATTATTTCAGTTTTATCATAATTAACCTTTAATCCAGACATATTTTCAAATCTACCAAATACTTCAAGCACTTCATTTAAATTTGCTTCATTGGCCAAAATTGTCAAGCAAGTATCGTCAGCGTACTGACTGATTGTATATTCCTCATATCCTATTTTAACACCATTAATCATGTTATTCTTTCTAATCATTAAGCCCAATATTTCAACACATATTAAAAATAAATAGGGGGAGAGTGGGCATCCCTGTCGTACCCCACGGGTCAAGGTAAAAGGAGCTGTGGCCCATCCATTATTCATTACCTGGCTACTAGCATCTTTATAAACTAATTGCGTCCATTTCCTAAAATCTGGACCGAAATTAAAAAATTCTAATACCTTCTGTATAAATTTCCACTCCAACATATCGAAAGCTTTTTCAAAATCAACAAATATAGCCAAAGCTGGAATCTCTTCACTATCTGTATAATCTAATAAATCTATCATGCGTATTATGTTTTCACCAATATACCTATTCTGCAAAAAACCTGTTTGATCAGTATCTATTATGTTGACCAAAACTCTTCTCATTCTGTACGCTAGACATTTTGTTATTATTTTATAATCTGTATTTAGTAGTGAGATGGGGCGCCAGTTTTTCAATAACAATGGATCTCTATCTTTTTTTGGCAATAAAGTAATAATTCCTTGGGTTTGGGAAATTGATAAGCCATCATTATCATAAGAGTAATTTATTGAATTAATCAAATAATCTTTAATTTCATTCCAAAATATTTTATAGAATTCTATAGGAATTCCATCTGTTCCTGGACTCTTACTATTTTTAAAAGTTTTAACTATATTTACTACTTCTTGTTCCGTGATAGGACCCTCGCAGGAGTCACTATCTTCTTGTGATAATTTAAGTACATCTGCAGAATTTGGAATCTTTTCTTCTAGAATGACATCATCTGTTTCGTGAGAGGTATAAAGTCTTCTGTAAAATTTCTCTTGCTCTTCCAAAATTTTATTTCTTTCTGTAGTCCAAACACCACTTGTTAGCTGTAACTGTCCTATAACCTTATTATTATAATTTCGTTTTTCTAGATTCAAAAAATACCTACTTGGTTTCTCACCTTCCTCGTACCATTGGGTTTTACACCGAATCAAAGCACCCTTGGTTTTATACTCTACTTCTCTTTCCAAATTATCTTTAATTTGCTGTATTTCATGATTAAATATTTCAGGGTTTGAAAGATAAATACCTTATGTGGGTCTCTAAATGCTGTCCTCACATACATACTTTATGTAGGTCTCTAAATGCTGTCCTCACATACATACCTTATGGAGGTCTCTAAATGCTGTCCTCACATACATACTTTATGTAGGTCTCTAAATGCTGTCCTCACAAACATACCTTATGTGGATCTCTAAATGCTGTCCTCACAAACATACCTTATGTGGATCTCTAAATGCTGTCCTCACATACATACTTTATGTAGGTCTCTAAATGCTGTCCTCACATACATACTTTATGTAGGTCTCTATATGCTGTCCTCACATACATATCTTATGTAGGTCTCTAAATGCTGTCCTCACATACATACTTTATGTAGGTCTCTAAATGCTGTCCTCACATACATACCTTATGTAGGTCTCTAAATGCTGTCCTCACATACATACTTTATGTAGGTCTCTAAATGCTGTCCTCACATACATATCTTATGTAGGTCTCTAAATGCTGTCCTCACATACATACTTTATGTAGGTCTCTATGCTGTCCTCACATACATACTTTATGTAGGTCTCTATATGCTGTCCTCACATACATACTTTATGTAGGTCTCTATATGCTGTCCTCACATACATACTTTATGTAGGTCTCTATATGCTGTCCTCACATACATACCTTATGGAGGTCTCTATATGCTGTCCTCACATACATACCTTATGGAGGTCTCTAAATGCTGTCCTCACATACATACCTTATGGAGGTCTCTAAATGCTTAACCAACTAGAAATTCAAGTGAGCACATTCCATGACATGACACTGACATTCTGATATTTTATGGGAGGTTTGAGTGGAAAAGAGTTAATGCTACCTGAACAGAGCTCAGAGAAACCAACTGAGCCGAGTTCCTGTCTACATTTGGACCTGCTGTATGGACAGTGTCTTTAATCAGGCTTTAACACATATCATACAGGTATATTACACAGCAACACAGTGGTCATAACACCACAGGCTCAGACAAGGACTGAATTATAAGCAGTGCTTGGTGATGCATGAGATGAATGCATGTCACAAAACAGCTGTTTTTCTTGTCTGTACTCCCTGGACAATTAAAAAGGTCATCCACATAAATAGCATTCAATTGTGGAATGTGGCCCCAGTTATTACTTTGTTCATTCTATGAGGTCATGTCCTACAACATGCAGACAGTAGTCAAAAGCACACTTACACAATAGATGTAACTCTTTGGAATTATTGGGTTAAAATGCAATATGGCTGACATTAAAAGACAGCAGATGTGTCTCCCACCAAACCCCAAACACCTACTGTGTTCCTAGGATCCTACATATAAGGTATGCACTCACCATCCAGTTGCATAAGTCTCATAGTAATATTGTGCAGTCGTCAGTGGGCTTCCATGTTGGAGGGTCTCACTGAGCATGCCCAGACCTGGTCTGACTGCATGCATGCAATTGTGGCTTCATTTCTCCACAGCCAGAGTCTGACAGTCATGTGATAAATAATGAATGTCATAACATCCACGCTGTTTACAACTCAAGTCTGCACTCTTGGTATGCTGGACAAGCAAACTTTGTGTTTAAAATCTGTTTATTGATTTTGTAAGTACTGGTGATGTACAACCTAAGATAACAATGACTCACAGAGCTGCTATTGCAACCTTTATGTAATCTCATAAGACACATGGTCTTTTACACATGCCAGCCATTGAGACCACCCCTAATGTGGTCTCATAAAGCAGGTGGTATTTTATACAGGTCAACTATTGAGACCACCTCTAATGTGGTCACATAATGCAGGTAGTATTTTATATAGGTCAACTATTGAGACCACCTCTAATGTGGTCACATAATGCAGGTGGTATTTTATACAGGTCAACTATTGAGACCACCTCTGTGGTCACATAATGCAGGTGGCCTTTCATGAATAACTTGACACAAGATTTAAAGCATCTTGAAAAAAAACATGATATCTGATGAAAGGTGGTGTCTTCAGCTGGTACAATCATGTCATGAATTACCCAGGGTATTCTGTAGAGGGGTACAGAGGTCATCAATCATATACCAAGGCATCAGACCATTCATAGATATGGGATTCAATGCAAGATTTCCTTACCGCGTGAACTCTTATTTAACCTCTGAACTAGATTTTTGGACCCATCCACAGATTTTAACAAACATCAAAAGGTCTTGATCTGGCTTCAGTAAAACACATGCTACATTGGTTAAAACAGCTTTGAGGCAATTTGGTTACATTTATTTCAATAAAGTGCTTAGTCATAGGAAAACTGTGCAATATTTTATAAAATATGTGGAATTTGTAGGCAAAACCTTAGGACTATTAGCATAAGGCCTTCCCAGCCTTATTTCCTGCTATGTGATGCAGACAATATGCCAAAGGTCATGACCTCACCATAATAATCATAACTATATACCTCTACTGAGTCTGTCCAGACTCTGTTCCCTGCCAGTAACATGTTTGTATATAATTTATAAGGATGCACTGTAAGCCTTAGTTCTAGTCTCATACCACTAATACCTTGATTGGTTCATTGACTACTGCAATTCATTCATATATTGATCCTCTAATCTCTTATACTGGAAATCCATACAACATTCAGACTGATAACAGAAGGGAGATAAATTAACCCCATCCTTCCCCGGCAAACATTGACTCTTTGCATATTGCAGTCACAAATTTTCTGTTAAATTTACTAAACAGCTGAAATTAAATAAGACAGCATGTTCAATTTGTTCATATATATTGACCTTCCATGCTCTAAAACAAGAAATTTTAAATTTCTGTCATTTTGACAGATGACAGAAAGGAGACAAATTAACTCCTATTCCAGACAAAAAGATTATCTGGGTGGATGTCGCAGTTCGGTTGTTGCCTGTACATTAACTTGGGTGGCATTAGATAAATCCTGCATATTTAATTTCTTCATCAAAATGGTTGTCTTTTAAACAAACAACCAGCTTGATTTAAACGTATTGATTCTGCTTCGGTATTCATTCTTCAGCCTTCCTTGTAGCAGCCAGAGAATCTTGGGTATTCATCCCCCAGCCTTCCTTGTAGCAGCTAGAGTATCTTGGGTATTCATTCTCCAGCCTTCCTTACATAAGCCAGAGAATCTTGGGTATTCATTCTCCAGCCTTCCTTGTAGCAGCTGGAGTATCTTGGGTATTCTTTCTCTAGCTCTCCTTGTAGCAGCTAGAGTGTCTTGGGTATTCCTTCTCTAGCTAGCTTTCTTTGTGGTGTCTGGAGTATCTTGGGTATTCATTCTCCTTGTGGAAGTGAGCGCGTAACTTTCGATGGACAATGTAAAATTTACTGGTCAAGGTTTGGACCAATTTAACAAAAATTAATAAGTTATCAGGTCCATTTTTATATGACATAATTCTTCTAACTCAATCTCTGCAGCTCTCTGGGCTGTGCTTACCCACTACAACACTGCTATGCCAATTACTATCACCAAGATGCCTAAAAATAAAATACTCTCACTCATAAAAACTGGGTTCACCCTGTGTCTATTTTGGTGATAGTGGCAGCGATTCAACTTGTTCATGGGCCATGCTGCAAGTTTAACCCTTTCTGGCAGATAAAGATTGAGGCAACAGCTTTCTGTGACACTGACACTACATCTAAACCAGACCAGAAAAAGCTGAAGAAAAAAACTGAGGATTATGTAATAACCCACTGCAAGAGAAAGATAAAGAAACAAATTGTGAAATTTGAAAATATAATTCTTATGTAACTACAGTTAAATTTACTCGGAAATGTATCTATAGCGAAAAATAAGTTTTGAAGAGGATGGAGATGGCATTCTTTGGCTGCAGTCCATAGTCTGCACAACAGATTATCAACTAAAATACTCTGATGCTACAAAATATTTTCCCATTTTGTCAATCTATGTTCTTCCTGACTATTTTATTTTGCAAATTTGGCATCACATATATAAAACAGGTAATAGTATTTAATTTTGGATTTATTGCACACTCACAAAAATCCTAACTAACAATTTAAAATTTCCTTATTCCCCTGGTAATGGTGAGTGAAGCGGGAAGAGCCCAGCACTGAATCTCTCACCCTCGTGGTGCGGGAACTGTGGTGTTTAGGAAATTATTAATTATTTAAATGCTATTCAAAATTGAATACTTTGCATCATGGTAGATTATTTGTTCTTTTGGAGTACTGCAAGTCAGCTTGTCATTCTGCGTGTAATATATATATATATATATATATACACAGTATTTCCTTACATTAGACTTTATACACCTCATCTCTTAACGGGAATTAGTCACATAATCTGTTGTAACATTTCACCCTGATTCATGCTAGACACTGATAATTGTACATCCTACATTAATAACTGAACTAAAAGTGACTCACTCTTTGACAAACAAGCTGGATCCCTCTTCCTATAATCCTTTTTCTCATTTAAACCAGCTGGATGTCAAATACTGTCTGCTTCGTATTTCAAAAAATTAATATCATAAATGAAAAAAACAGAATTGAAAATGTAGAAAAGTCACATTATTGGAGTAACGGCACATCGTCAATCACCAACTGTCCTTGATCCCCAACACTCAGTACCTCTGCCCACGAAGACCCTGTCTCAATTCAAGCAGGAAGCGTTGCCATGGTAACCTGATGTCATATGAAATTTGGTCAAGACATGGTCAGTGGTTTGTGTGTCGGTAAGTCTGCAGATGACAGCTGTAGCATGACTTCTCAGGGAGTCCTAGTCATGTGACACTCAGCAAGCTAGCACTTGAGTGAAACCTGTTTTAGGGAGGATCTGATCATAGTATGTTTGCATCAAGTGACACTCAAACCTATACCAGGGCAGCAATAAAATGTTAAAATTGATGGTTAATTTACACACATTCTTGACAATTCTTCAACTGTGAAGTCTACCTGTTTCCTGATTAAAAATTGCAGGTTTAAAAAAATGGCTTAGTTCAGTTACAACTGGGCCTCACAGCTTGACACTTTTGTTTTGTATTTTTCAGGTAACCCCCCCCCCCCCCCCAAAAAAAAATCCTGATACAGTAAAACCTGTGAAAACCCGAATGCCCTAGGGACCAAAATAAAATGTTCTGGTTTTGCAGGTGCTCAACTTGTGGAGGTTTGGGGGGGGGGGGGGGATATACTGAAAGGGACTGCCATGACAGGATGTTATACATATATGATGTGTATGTATGTTTACTCTCAGTAAAAAGACTTCTCACCTGTTTATACAAGCTTATACATCCTGTTTATTTACATTCATTTCCACATCTACTAAAATTGAACAAATTACATAAGAAAATAGTTCTTTATTCCCTGACCAAAAATAAGAAAGAGATATACACACTGTATTGTAAACATGACATCGATACATGTTGAATTCAGCTGAATCTTTGATGAGTATATATTTTTCTTCTAATGTCAACACATACAATTTCCTTTTTTGCTGCCATTTCTTCACATCCACATGAAAGTTAAATTTCACAAAACCAAGAGCAGTCTAGTTAGCTAACTGCCTCAGGAAATACTGAAGGCAGCTTTGGGTCACAACAGGCATAGGTACCTCAGAGTAGCTGTTAATAAGTACCTCAGAGTAGCTGTCAATAAGTACCTCAGAGTAGCTGTCAATAAGTACCTCAGAGTAGCTGTCAATAAGTACCTCAGAGTAGTTGTCAATAAGTACCTCAGAGTAGCTGTCAATAAGTACCTCAGAGTAGCTGTCAATAAGTACCTCAGAGTAGCTGTCAATAAGTACCTCAGAGTAGCTGTCAATAAGTACCTCAGAGTAGCTGTCAATAAGTACCTCAGAGTAGCTGTCAATAAGTACCTCAGAGTAGCTGTCAATAAGTACCTCAGAGTAGCTGTTAATAAGTACCTCAGAGTAGCTGTCAATAAGTACCTCAGAGTAGCTGTCAATTAGTACCTCAGAGTAGCTGTCAATAAGTACCTCAGAGTAGCTGTCAATAAGTACCTCAGAGTAGCTGTCAATAAGTACCTCAGAGTAGCTGTCAATAAGTACCTCAGAGTAGCTGTCAATAAGTACCTCAGAGTAGCTGTCAATAAGTACCTCAGAGTAGCTGTCAATAAGTACCTCAGAGTAGCTGTCAATAAGTACCTCAGAGTTAATCCTTGACCACCTTTAACAGTTTGCAACTGTCAATGACTTCACATTGTGTTTGTAACCTCAGAAGTGATCAATCCAAAAACAATGCTCATGTCAGACCCTTACAAAGCCAAACATAACTGAGCAGCCTGTACCTCACTGAGTAGGCTATACCACGTACCTGTATGTGTAAATGTAACACAGGGTGCACTTTTCTTTGAAGTGAAAAGATCTAGATGCTTGCTCTCTAGATGTGCTACTTTATTTGATTACTCTAGCTTTTTATAGCTTATGACCAAGAGTGAGCTAAAAGATCCCTACATGCAGCAAAGATGACATACATAGAAACCCTTAATACAGGTAAAAATTTGGGACCGAAAAAAAATGTTCTGGTATTGCAGGTGTTCGACTTTCAGAGGTGTACGGCTTGGCAGGTTTTATTGTACATGTTTGCAATTAATACATTGATACTTTACAAAAACAAATGCCCCTTGTCCCAGTGATTTTCATGCAGAAACTATCCTGGAATAAAATTTCCAAGCTCAACATTTCATCCATCATTCTTCTATAGAAAAGTCACTTCAAAACAGAAGCCACATTATATTTTTGTTCTTCTTTTTTTTCTTGCATTTCTCAGTTTTTTCTTTGAACTTCAGTTTTTGCAAGGTGGTAAACGAAAAAAAATTGACTTAGATATACCACACAAAATAAGCAAGATGTTGATTAAAGAAGTGTTTGTCATATCATCCCATGTCCTCCAGGCCAGTGACAGATGCTTACCAAACCCATGGCTTCCAGTACCTAGCACCTGCCACAATGGTAAGACATGGTTCATCATTTTCAATGGAGTACAGTGAATACTCTTTTACCCTCTTTCACCAGAGAGTACTTCCCAGCATTCGGTCAACCGATCTCTTCCCCCCCCCCCCCCCCCCAGTGTACAATAAAAGGCCTGACTTACTTTTGGTTATTTTGTTCAACTGAAAATGTATCGGTGACATATATTTTATTAGGCTCTCAAAAATCAGCATTTCCAGTTACCAGTAGCAAACCCATTATTTGTGATCACTTTCTCATCACTGTTACAGCGATAAAGCGTACATCACCACACGCCCCATCCTCCCCCTACGCACCCCATAAGCGCCATGTACCCCGCCCTCCCCTCACACACTGTCTGTACTCTCGTGAAAATGACACCTCCATAAATACACAGTGTCCTTTGCATCAGGCTACTAGCCCCAAGGCAGTTCAAGAGGTGGTCGCATGCACCCAGGAGCTCAGCATAACACAGACAGCACCTGGTCATTGTGGTCTTTTAACAGGCAGACTTATAGTGTCTTAAAGGTGGATGTATTCTATATCCACATGGCCAGATCCTATGTGGATACCTGCTACGACATCAGATGTTACTCTGTGGGGCATGTTATTCTCCGATTATCTGCCTACAGTCCCAGACACCAGCTGAAGAAAGTCTTTATCATGATCGTCATATTAGTGACACAAATGATGGCAAAATCCAGACGTCCCATGAAGGCATAGAGGTAAATGGACATCACCATTACAGAGACAAACACATGTGATGTTTGTCTAGAGATGAAAGCATACTTAAATTGACTCAATTTGCCACTGCTTTATCTTTAAATATTTTGCTTCTGGTCAAAAATTCCAAATAAGAACACATGAAAAGACAGGTTGACTGGCAACAGCTGGCAGACAAACCAGACTTTAAAGGATCTGGAGAACACATGAAAAATATGAAAAATGAGAACTTGGTGCAGTTGAAGTACATGTACTTTGAAACATAGAACTCTTCACAGTATACATAAACTTCACACTTACTGGTCCAGGTACATGTATGCAGACATTCCTCCCACTTTCTACTATTCCATTGTACAGCTGACAGACTGGGTACAGTTCCTACTCCGTGGACTCGCGTCCAATGATAATGACAGCACACACTGCTAAACCCAACACAGGCCAAAGATGGTCAACAGTGAACATCTGCCAAGTTTTCATCCACGTCTAATAGCGTCAGATAGCACGTACAAAGCATTCTCCTACGATAACACAATCTAGCACTCTACATACAATGTAGATACATATTTATCCAGGTTCTCTGTATGATCAATGGCTCCATTCTGCTCCAGTAGCAGGCATGATGAGTGACATTTTCCATTGTATATAGCAAACCCTATACTAACAACTGCTGTATACAGTCTGTGCCAGGTCATGTGCTTCCTCTACATAGACATTGCTTTAAGCAGCCTGGATTTGTCCCTGCCTCCTTCACCACTGTTGTCACTCTTGAGAGGAAATCATGGAAGCCTGTAAGAGACTGGTATCCCTCTTGACTGAGAGGAATCATGGAAGCCTTGAAGAGACTGGTATCCCTCTTGTGAGAGGAAATCATGGAAGCCTTTAAGAGACTGGTATCCCTCTTGAGAGGAAATCATGGAAGCCTACGAGACCGGTATCCCTCTTGTGAGAGGAAATCATCGAAGACTGTAAAAGACCGGTGTCCCTCTTATCTGGAGGCACCATGGAAGCTCCAACAAAGAACCATATCCTGACTTCGAAAATTTCTTGTTGCTGCATTTTTGGAGATTCCCTAAATCAAACTGTGTATCAATATGCCTACAATAGACAGCACAATGTAAGTACTGACAATATCAGTCCAAGAGTGTGTGACTACAATAGACAGCACAATGTAAGTACTGACAATATCAGTCCAAGAGTGTGTGACTACAATAGACAGCACAATGTAAGTACTGACAATATCAGTCCAAGAGTGTGTGACTACAATAGACAGCACAATGTAAGTACTGACAATATCAGTCCAAGAGTGTGTGACTACAATAGACAGCACAATGTAAGTACTGACAATATCAGTCCAAGAGTGTGTGACTACAATAGACAGCACAATGTAAGTACTGACAATATCAGTCCAAGAGTGTGTGACTACAATAGACAGCACAATGTAAGTACTGACAATATCAGTCCAAGAGTGTGTGACTACAATAGACAGCACAATGTAAGTACTGACAATATCAGTCCAAGAGTGCGTGACTACAATAGACAGCACAATGTAAGTACTGACAATATCAGTCCAAGAGTGTGTGACTACAATAGACAGCACAATGTAAGTACTGACAATATCAGTCCAAGAGTGTGTGTCTACAATAGACAGCACAATGTAAGTACTGACAATATCAGTCCAAGAGTGTGTGTCTACAATAGACAGCACAATGTAAGTACTGACAATATCAGTCCAAGAGTGTGTGACCCCTGGCCACCTAGAGTGTGTGACCCCTGGCCACCTAGAACGTTTTCCTTTATCACATTTCAAACTGCTATAGAGCTCTATTAAACTACTGTTTTTCAAACTTAATTTCAGAGGCAGCTAGAGCATCACTAACCAACCAAGCACAGTACAGTCAGTTTTACCGCACAGACCTTTGATTTCAAAGTCACCTTCAGACCTGTCTTAGGGACAATGATTTTCCCTTTCAAAAGCTCAGGAATTCCGCTTTATCAGCAAAATTTTTTCAAATTCCATTTCACTGCTATATATTTATATACATGTAGAATTCATATAAGCAAAAAATACCAAATTCTGTTTCAAGGATGACAAAAATGCACAAGTCCGCTTCATTTTTGAAAAAAAAAAAAAAAAACCCGGGAAAATCATTGGCCCTACTGTCAGAGTGTCTGTCTTTTATTTATGCCAATGTTACAGCTTCTGCGGCTATCTACTTCAATCCTAGATGAAAGCCTTGAACTAATGATGTTTTACAGGGGTCCCCACAATCCGTTATCGCCATCTCATGACTTTACAAAGACTTGACTGTAATATATCATTGATAATGCTGTCAGGCTGTCCTATAGCAGGGGCTGCTGGTGCCATTAGCCAAATGCTTATGTTTCACTCATCTGGCTAATGAAGTTTGCAAATGGGTTAATTTATTTTAACATGAATCATGTAAAGTTGGGTCACATTCTGTATGATTACTGTTTTATTTCCTGATTTGGCTACCAGTTTGGAGGCCTAGATCTGTCCCTGAAATAGCACATGTTGAACACCAGCAACATGGAACATGGTACACGTATTTCAAAAGTATCCTGGAATATATTGTATCTATTGCCAGCTCCTTATCAACAGATGTACCTTGTCAAGGTATGTGTCACATGGTGTCACAAGAGTATCATCATGGCCTATTGTGAATGGTATGCAGTAACTTAACAGACAAATCAATGTTAAGTATATGAAGTCTGTCTTTGGAGTGATCACATTCATCTGGTCACAAGCCTACACTTCTTATACGATGGTACTCCTGGAAAGAGACCACCTGCTTTATGAGATGACAAGAGATCGTTCAGAGCAGTGGTCTCCTCTGTGGCCAGGGTCAGGTCAAACATGCCACGCTTCAATGCTGCACATCATAAACTTTGGTATTAGCATCATCAGGGATTACATCAGGTACCCGGTAAAAAATTACAATAACCTTCTCAACTTCACCTTTGAGCCTCTCACCAGTTTTTACACATTAACAGTAGTGTCAGCCCTGTATTCATGAAGCATATTCATGTTCTTTCTGCATTTCATGATCACACCTCATGCAGGTCAGGTATCAGTTCCACCTGCATATTGGTTCTGTGAAGACGAGAATAATTTACTGCCAATCACAATGTCCCAGACAAATGTGTTTCTATCTTTCATATCCTTTGTACAAGACCCATATGGTTCTATCTGCTGCCATAGAGACACGCAACATTGCTCACATATCCTTCCTACACGACCCATATGTTTCTATCTGCTGCCATAGAGACACACATCACTGCTGACATATCCTTCCTACAAGACCCATATGGTTCTATCTGCTGCCATAGAGACACACAACATTGCTCACATATCCTTCCTACAAGACCCATATGTTTCTATCTGCTGCCATAGAGACACACATCACTGCTGACATATCCTTCCTACAAGACCCATATGGTTCTATCTTCTGCCATAGAGACACACATCACTGCTCACATATCCTTCCCAAAAGACCCATATGGTTCTATCTGCTGCCATAGAGACACACAACATTGCTCACATATCCTTCCTACAAGACCCATATAGATTGAAGTGTTCATGTCTGTACATTAACTCTGGTCCAGCGGAAACAGACACAGACCAAAGGCAGTCTTGTTTCTGCCTTCATGTGGTGCTCCCCCCTCGACAGTGCATCAGTAATACAGTGCTCTCTCTTCATAATGCTGGTGTTGAGATCCACAGAACAGATCGTGTTATAACAAAACCGCCTTATAACAGAGGGACTTTTAACATAGAAGTAATGGGAAAACTATGTCACTGGGAACCATGGTACACACCGTGTTATATCAGAAACCGCCTTGTAATGAGGGATGTTATAAAGAGGGAGCACGGTATTGTTTAATACATGTATTGTATTTGTCCCTTTTTGCCCAGAACCACTTCTTAGTAGTCATTACCCTACTCTGCAGTCCGAACTCTTCACTCTTCATAAGCTAACCTGTCCCTGTCTAACCTATATACATATGGAAGTACTATTGTCCATATTGCACACGTTCCTCTGTAAAATTTTGACATAGGCTGTATTAGCCCAAATAAATTAAAGGGTCTTCAGCGGGTAACAACTCAACATGTTTCAGAGCCTTTTACCCGTAAGTATGTAACACAGTGGGTTCTCTTGAGTGAGGGAACAAAATGAAAATACAGTACATATAGTACCTGCAATTACAGACCACATTTTATAAGTGTACACTGTGTTTCCATCAACCCCCTAAGTGGGGGTACATGAACATTACCCTTCCAAAACCTGAAATACCCTCTGAGAAAACTCCAATGGGTCACAAGTTTTGTTTATGAATTGGTAAAAATTTAGTTTTCTCCCCTGAATTTCCCTTCTTGTCATACCTGTAAAAAAATATCCTATCAGAGACAAAGGCACAGCAGTGTCTTGTCTTTCCAACTTTACCTGCAATCTTGAACAGGTTATACTAGCTTCTCTTTCCCTCTCTCTCTTCCAGGCGACACCCCCCCCCCCCCCATGGAAATAGAGTTGTCACAGAACATTTATTGTGCCTTTAAGTACTAAATTTTGAGCATGCAACATGATCATAGTTCCTGCATCGAGCAGGTCACTACAATAAGCTGCCGGCATTCTTAATTTGAAGTTTTATTCTACTCGTGTATTTTGGCGATAATAAAACACATCACTGGTGGAGCATGACTTGTCATACAGTGCATCAGTTGTAAAGCATGACTTGTCATACAGTGCATCAGTTGTAAAGCATGACTTGTCATACAGTGCATCAGTTGTAAAGCATGACTTGTCATAGAACATCACTGGTAGGGAATGATGCCTTATAATGCACCACAGTTGAAGCATACCTTGACATACAATGCATCACACATGCAGCATGATGTGCCATACAATGCATCACTGGCTCTGCATGACTTGCCATACAATGAATCACTGGTAGAGCATGACTTGCCATACAATGCATCACTGGTAGAGCATGACTCACCATATAATGCATCACTGGTAAGGCATAACTTACCATATAATGCATCACTGGTAAGGCATGACTTACCATACAATGCATCACTGGTAAGGCATGACATACCATACAATGCATCACTGGTAAGGCATGACACCATACAATGCATCACTGTTAAGGCATGACTTACCATACAATGTATCACTGGTAAGGCATGACTTACCATACAATGCATCACTGGCAAGGCATGACTTACCATACAATGCATCACTGGTAAGGCATTACTTGCCATACAATACATCACTGGTAAGGCACTGCTTGCCATTCAATGCATCACTGGTAAGGCATGACATACCAAACAATACATTGCTGCTGGGACATGATGCCATATAATGCATCACAGCTGAAGCATACCTTGACATACAATGCATCACACATGCAGCATGATGTGCCATACAATGCATCACTGGCACTGCATGACTTGCCATGCAATGCATCATTGGTAGGGTATGACTTGCCATATAATTCATCATATCTGCAGCATGACTTGCCATATAATGCATTACTAGTAGAGTATGACTTGCAATACAATGTATTGCAGTGAAACCTGTTTTGAGAGACCACCCAAAGGGCAAGCTACAAAGTGGTCACACAAGGCAAATGGTGTCTCAATGAAGGTGCAGTAACAAGGGAAAGATAGCAAAAGGGACCTTGGAAACATGGTCTTAAAAGGCAGGTGGTCTTTCATTACAGTGGTCTCTCAAAACAGGATTCACTGTATTTATTAAAGCTTTTTCAAGCATACCAAATGAGCTTTAGGCAAGAAACTGCTTTCAATCATATGCTCTTACACTTTTCCTCATAAAAATACTACAGAAATATCGTAATATGTATTTGACAGATTCCAACTTATCTATTATTTTTTTTTTAAGTATTTCCCTCTTCCTCTTAAACTGGTCAGAACTGGCTGGAGGTAAACTGTTGTTCATATCAATCTTTTTTTTTTTAAAATATTAGTGCTAATGAAAGAAATTTTGAATGAGAATTGTAGACAAACCTGTGACAGAACAGCAAGTGGCAGGTCAACAGCTTTCCTGGGACAGGGTGGGTGCCCAGTGCACATCAAAGAAAGCTGTTGACCCAGCCTTAATTCAAGGGACAAAGGGCTTATAATCTGTAGAAGTTCTCAGTAAACTTGCTACACTGTTTTTCCTGGACTTTGACAAAATAAACAGAGCCACGCATGACCAAGGAACAATATTTTAAGATAGTTTCCTGTGCTATTTATAGCCATATCAACTTTTTTAGGACTGCATGTTCATATTTCAGGAGGCGTTTGTTCCCAAGTCATGCCTCCAGGAAATGTTTACATGTACTTGACTAGGAAAATGTACTTGACTGCAATGAAGTTGCCCAACAACCTCCCACTACAATGCTACAGCAGAATGTCAGATTGGTAGCAGCGTGTGTCTGATCACAAAAACCTGTCATAAACCATTCTGACAGCTTAACAGCTCTTCTCTCTGAGTGATTCTCTTCACTAATATAAGATACATGGTTTACATATATCCATGAAAAACACCCACTTTTGTTTTGCAGCACATACTTAATTATGACCACCAGTTATCATCACATTTACTACCTACTTATAATTATTGCCAATTGTTGACATCATGCACAGCAACCTCAGTCTATGTGAAAAGAGGCAGACTGCTTGTAACATCTTGTCATATTTCTTATTACCTAAAAGGAAAAGGTTTTTGCTGCACTCATGAACTATCATCATCACCACTGCCACCGTCGCAGTCGTCGTCATCGTCGTCATCATCATCAATTAGGGGATCCAACCAAATGAACTTTATGCATCAGAAAAGTGATAATGGAAATGGGCAGGATCTGCCGGGATAAGTGACTCAGACAAAAAAATGGTTACTAGAAGGTGGTCCCAGCATTCATGACCAGGTCTCACGAAGAAACTACATGAAAACTCCTATATCCTCCATGGCTAACATTAAAGGCTAAAACAGTGACAGTACTTTAGAAAATCCTTAAATAAACAAAATAATTCTCTGCATGTAAACTTGTTCCATAAAAAATTTAATTTTATATTTCATGAGAGCAATTTTACTTTGAGGTAAAATATGTATGGAAGACATATAAATCTTGCACCATTTATTGAAAAATCGTGTTTCATGATATCATATTCTGGTCTGGATATGAAGAGAATAATGTCAATATAGGAACCAGTTTGTTTTCATCAGATTGTGCAGTTTGCATGAACATGTACGCCTGACCTCCAAGAACAATGTTTGTTCCCTCATTAAGTTTGATTTGACAAAATAAAACTATAACTTCATGATCCTGTCATTGATTCTTGGCAAATTGTGAATTTTAAGTATTGGGTTGTTCAAGTTGGGTCAAAATGGCCACCCTAGATTAAATGCACTTCACAGACTATATAAAAAAAAAAGTCAATTAAAAAAAGAATAAGATAGTGTTGAGAAGTAAAAGGGCATGGTCCCACGGTTTTTATTTGTGAAGCCTGCTGTGAGTCGAGTCGATTTCATTTTAACGAATACAGTCATGTCAGGCTGGATACTTTAACTGACTTTAATCTTTGAGGTAAAACACAAACAGACACACCTACAATATAAAATGATATATGATACAGTCAATTTTATGCCAGCTTGGTAAATTACTGATAACCTCAAGTTCATGTATTGTGACTCAGACGAAAAGTTAAAAAGTACATTGCTAATAATTGCTGTACCGACCACTGCCAGGAGAGACCACCTGCTGTTTGTGGCCTCATTTCTGGGGACATAAGAGTCCATTTCTTTCCAAAATTTACCTGTGGTGAAAGACCACCTGTTGTACGTGACCACTTTATCTTGGCAGAAGGACTGGTCACACAGCAGTGACTACTGTATTACCTAGGTTAACCAGCAGTGAAACAAATCCCTCTTGTAAGGCAATTATGACAGACTATTGACACTGTCACTTGTGTGGCAACTCTTACCTGTAACTGCACACACTGTTTTCTGCCCGTGGCTTTGTTTGAAAGGTCCGACACATTATGAAGTTTTCTTCCTGTACAGCGACAATGGCAGTATCCCCAGGTTCACAGGCAAATCTTCCACGTTTATCACGCTGACATTAACTTTGTACCTCTTTCCAAAGTCTCTCCTAATCTAAGCCTGTGTGATTTGGTCTGAATGATAACAACCATGCAGGTGACAATTATAGAAAAAAAAAAGTGCTCACAATTTTTTTATAATGACCTTCATTGTCATTGGGACAATACAGTAAGCACGTTAATCGTGCAGACCTGTCTGTCACCTGGTAGACAGCCACACAACGTTCACTTACACGTTACACATCAGGACTCTCTGCCTTATTTGTATTTGAATGAGTGTCACGCATATCATATGCATGTTTATAAATTAGCTTAGCTTCCTGTCTGATAGGACCACTCCCACAACAGCTAAATAATTACAAGCCACCTGTCTTGATCTGCCACCTGCCTCAACACACTACCTGCGTTGACAGACCATCTGTCTCAACACACTTACTGTGTTGACAGACCATCTGTCTCAACACACTTACTGTGTTGACAGACCATCTGTCTCAACACACTTACTGTGTTGACAGACCATCGGTCTCAACACACTACCTGCATTGACAGACCATCTGTCTCAACACACTACCTGCCTTGACAGACCATCTGTCTCAACACACTACCTGCCTTGACAGACCATCTGTCTCAACACACTGTGTTAACAGACCAACTGTCTCAACCGCTAACTGTGTTGACAGACCAACTGTCTCACCACACTGTCTTGACAGGCCATATGTCTCAATACACTGTCTTGACAGACCATCTGATTAAACACACTATCTTGACAGATCATTTCTCTCAACACACTGTCTTGACACACCATCTATCTCAACACACTACCTGTCTTGACAGACCATCTGTCTCAATACACTGTCTTGACAGGGGATATGTCTCAATACACTGTCTTGACAGACCATCTGTCTCAACACACTAACTGTCTTGACAGATCACTTGGATGAAAATTGACCAAGCTATGGCTGACTGAAACTTTCAAAAGTCCAAATGACGTTGACCTTTAACCTTTAGAGGTCACATGTACATTACAAAAAAATATACAGTGCGACAATATCTACAATTTAAGCCCAATATGAACCAAACCAGATGAAAATTGACTCAAGTTATGGCTGGATGAAACTTTCAAGGGTCCAAATGACTTTGACCTTTAGAGGTTACATGTTAATTACAAAAACATGCAGTGTTGTAATTTCCACTATTTGGGTACATATTGGTCAAAATTGGATGAAAATTGACAGAGTTGTTGCTGGATGGACATTCAAAGGTTCAGATGACCTTTGATGTTTAGAGGTTACATGTAAATTACAAAAAAAAAAAAAAAAAAATTCAGTGGTACAAACCTATAAATTGAAGTTGGATTGGTTACCTGCAACTATAATAGTTTTGGAGATATTCTACATTTAAAATTTCGAATTCTCCTAATTTGATTCATTGTCAACATATTTTGTCCTATTTATTTAAAAGCACAAATTTATGTCTAGACCTATAATAATGTAAAGTTTGAAGTTCCCCAATGTAATACAATGAAACCTGTTTTGAAACACCACCCCTAGGGCAAGCCAAAAAGGGTCACATAAGGCAGGTGGTCTCTAAATAGAGGTATAATAACATGGGAAAGATAGCATAAGGGACATAGTAAGCATGGTCTGAAAAGGCAGGTGGTCTTTCATCACAGTGGTCTCTCAAAACAGATTTCACTGTAATGTGAGAGGAAACTGGCAAACAAAATTTGGTAGTACTTAAAGAAGAAACAAAGAAGTAAAGAAATAAAGAAATAAAGAAATAACTGTAGGACAAAGAGGATGTCTGTGTTGGCACACAGACATATTGAGTACCAGCCACATCCACCATAAACTTTGTACCGTCCTCTTCCTTCACCCTTTGATTTGGCAATTGAATGCAGAACTGCCACCAATAGACTGCATGCTATTCAAACTATGAGCGGGTCATACAAGTACAATCCAGGGCTGTCCAACTGGAGCATTGTAGCAAAATTTTGCTACAGTGCTCTTCAAAATTGCTACAAATTTTCTCAAAAATAAGTGTTTCTTATGTGAAGAAGTGGAAAAAAAATGCTACAATTAAAGAAAATTTTGCTACAGAGATTTTCAGTTGGACAGCACTGCTATCTGTGTTGACATAAGCAGAGGGTCTCAACAAACTAACAGTCCAGACAGTTGTCAGAGCCGCCATTTATCACAAGAAACAACCTGCAACTGAACAGACTGACACCAGCCCAGGCCCCAACCTGCCCTTATGCTTTTGTTATATCCGGGGTTTTTTTCCTTCTTTTTTTCTCACATTTACCTGTTCTTTATCAATTTCTACATGCAAATAATTCATATACATTTAACTTCAAAGACTTCTTTAACTGACAAAACCTCATCTCTCGTGTGGTTTTGTAACTGGTTAATTTAGTTCTGAACACAGTATGGACAATGTGGTGGGACACGTGTGACCATGGTGACTGTTGAATGAAAATCATTTGTCAACAAAGCCCACCTGACATTGGGTCAGTATATAAAGAACATATGCACCAAATAACCTCATTTTTGGGGTCAAATTAAAGATTTTTTTTTTGAATTAATGTTGTATTTAGCACTAGGCTGCACAAAGGCAGATGAGTCTACATGTACTTCAACATGTTCCATGGAATAGACAGCACCATGGGCACCATGGCATGTCTTTGTTGCCAATATAAAATAAATATGGGGAGATACATGGGTAATTTTGGAAGAAATGTAGAGAAAGCACTCTCTATTTTTTTCAGTGCTATAAATAATGAATAAAAATCTGCAAAGATTATTTTTCTGAAATAAAAGATAAAAATCTGTATGGGAAAATTTTTGTACATAAAAATGGGATAGAAATCTGTGAGGCACCATTTTTATAAATAAATAGGGATGGAAATTTGTATGGAGCATTTTTATATATAAGTACCAGATGGAAATTTGTATGGAGCAATTTTTATATATAAATTAAAGATAGAAATCTGCATGGAGGAGGAGGAGGAGGAGGAGGAGGAGGAGGAGGAGGAGGAGGAGGAGGAGGAGGAGGAGGAGGAGGAGGAGGAGGCTAATTGGCCTGTTCTCTGCTGTCCTTGACATTCAGTGCATAACTAGAAAAGAAGATTTGCTTCACAGCAAATCTGGGTGCCTTCAAAATGAGAAAAGTTTGAAATGCTACACATTGCCATTGTTCAACACAATCTAAATTTTGTGTATTCTGCCAATTGCATAAATTATTATGCCATAACTTTGGTTCTTGGTTCATTGGATGCGGCCATCTCACAAACCTAAAAAGTAAAGTTTGAATGACACTACTATCTGTAATAGTTTTGAAGCTATTCAAAGACTTTAATTTTGTGTATTTGTCTAATTTGCATAAATTAAAAGCCTACAACTTTGGTTTAAGTTCACTGGATGTGGCTTTGTCACATACCTACAAATTGAGGTTGAAATTGCACCTCAATGTATAATAGTTTTGAAGTTATTCAAGATTTAAATTTCTTGTATTCATCTTATTTGCGTAAATTAAAATTGTACAAATTTGGATCATGGCTCATTGGATGCAGCTATGTCACAAACCCAAAAAAGATTTAAAATTTTGCACATCAACCTAATTTGCATTAATTAAAAATCCTGTAACTTTGGTTCACGGTTCATTGGATGTGGCTTTGCCACAAACTGATAAATTGAAGGTGGAGTTTCATCTCTAACTATAATAGTTTTGGAGATATTCAACTTTTAAATTTTTCAATGCCCCTTATCAGCATAAGTTAAAATTCTACCACTTTCATTTACTGTCCATTATATTGGCAGGTGTCACAAACCTAGATGCGCCCATTAAAATTTTGTCTCTATCTGCAATAGTTTGGAAGATATGGAGCCTTAAAAATTTAGAAAGGCCCTAATTTGCATAATTTTAAACATGTCAATTATCCCACATCAGATAATCAACTTCCTTACTAGCTCTGTTACCATGCCAAGCTTAAACACTGTAGCTTGCACGGTGTCTGAGAAAAGCTCCAGACAATTTTTTTTAGGGGGGGAAAATAAGAAAGAAAGAAAGAAAGAAAGAAAGAAAGAAAGAAAGAAAGAAAGAAAGAAAGAAAGAAAGAAAGAAAGAAAGAAAGAAAGAAAAAATTTGGAGAAAACAGTATGTCTGGGATGGCACCCAGACATAAAGAGGAGGAGGGAGAGGGAGAGAGCCCAGTCATCACTACTGAACTGTTGGACCTCAATGTTATGCATAGATAGACTCACTTGCCAAGTCTTGTGCTAAAATTTTGTTCTGAGTCTATCTACCATGATATAACCTCCAGTCAAAATGTAAAACCTGGCAAGACCAGTGACAGGGAACCAAAACTAGAAGAGGAAGCCAGACCGGTTTCGTATCGAGTGATACTCATCAGTGGCAGTTAGGATCACCGTGTCCTGCTGCTTTTATAGGCATGGGTAATGTAGCTAGTTGACATTAGGTCAACGTCATGGTGGTCGTAAGTCACGACACAAACTCAGACTACTAGTCAACTGTTGGATTTAACGATTTAACCCCCAGTCAGCCTTTAATAGACCTTTTCAATTTGTCAGAGAGCGCTGCGAACGTTTAGTACATTTTGTCACCAGTGGTGGCTCTGCCTGTAATCGGGGTGTTCCGGTCGCCATTGAGCACTGGTTTAGAAATGGAGGCGAATGCAAGAGAAAACAGAGCAGAAGTTGAGAGAGAGAGTTTAGATCATACGTGTCTGCATCATATATGCATAATTACTTTTAAATCCCAGCATAAGAAACATTTTTGGGTCGACTACAATGCGGTTAGTGCTATATTCAAATATCACGCCAGCCTAGCTGGCAAGAAGCAGCCACACACAAACATGGTTTCTTCAGCAAGTACTTATAGAGCACAGAACTGTGCCGATTGAGGCCACTGTTGCATTGAAAATAAACTAAACAGGAGGTCACTTCCTATCACATAACTCTGCTTGTAAATATTTTTGATAAAATGAGTACACAAAGGGTTTTGTCCCGAAAATACACAGGAAACCATCTTTGATGAGCAAGCCGTTCAAGTTTTTCAAAATGGCGGCCGAAGCCACGCAATTGAACATCCCATCAAGAACTCCACAAAATTGCTCTCAATTACACATGTGGTTTTAGGTTATTAGTGCGGCAATACATATTTGAGAAGTTACTCGACTGAATGTGGGCGAAATATATCTATCAACCTTTTAGATGCAACATTAATCGGCATCAACATGCACAGCTAGCGAAGCTGATTCAGGGTACAGCAAAGCCACGAATAAAACTGATCCATGCTTAGGATAATAAAAGTGGTGCAAAAAATCTTAGGTCTGGTTGTTTACTATGATTATTCTGGCAATTTGGCACACAGCAGTGGTCTCGCTTCCTCATGTTGGCGTATGGCACTGACCGTCTGATGCAGAGGTGTTACACCCTGATTTTCCCACACCACGAAACACTGCTGAAAATGATGCTAGTGCCATCTATCGTACTGGAAAGGTCTATTAAGTTGACCTAGGCACACTGCTAAGCTCCTTTGATATTGGCTATCATTCTGATACATACATTCCCTACTAGTCTTATAAGGAACAGTGTTTTCTGTTTCAAGGCTAAATCAGGCATACATGGGACAGTGTGACCGGTCTTTCTGGAAACCAAGGACTGGTTACTCCTCAATCAGGCATACATGGGACAGTGTGACCGGTCTTTCTGGTAACCATGGACTGGTTACTCCTTGTGATGTTCTCATATGACATGTCACCCCAACCCGTCAGTTCGGATGGTGGATTGGTAGCTCAGTTTGCATCATAATGTACAACCATTTATGATGTAGAGCTAATGTAGTCAGCAACGTTACCCTGGCATATATAAGCAACGGTTCACGGTGTTCCCAACCGCCACTGATAAGAATCACTTCATTCGAAACTGATCTGGCACTTTCTCTGAAGTGTTTTTCCGGTCAGGTCTTGCTTGGTGTTTTCTCTAAGTTTCCTGTTGGTTCTTTATGAAAACTGTCCGTGTAAAAGACAGCAGCATCATATGGACCTGGACTCTTGAACTCATTCCACACTAGGAACACTTTTTCCTGCTAATATCTGAATGTTGTCTGCTTATTGTACTTTGCTAATTTAGGGATTATTTTACAAAATTTTGGCTAATTAGGGATTATTTTACAAAATGTTGGAAGAAAATTGCATGGAAGATCATTCCAAATAACATGCCCATGGTCAACAGCATTCTTTGGTGTGCTCTGGGCACAATGCACCAAGTAAAGCTGTTGACTCGGTCTTCTATCAGCATGGATTGAGTTAATGCCCATCCATTGGTAAAGAAAAAAAAATTATCTCCTCAGATTCACAGTCTGATGCACATGGCATTTTCAGTAATTCCTCAAAGTGACGCTAGATGCCACACTAATCAGTATTTATTTATTTATACAATTTCTTTATTCAGGATAGCCCATAAAGCATAAAGCATAACAGTAAGCAATGACAGGCATCACATGCATTCATGCTGTGTTAGACAAATTTGCTAATTAGTAAAGTACAGTAAAGAAAAAAAAATATTTATTTGAGGAATTTAGTAGCTGTAGCTTGGGCAGAAAGGTGTGAAAAAAGGAAAATGAGATATTTTAATGAAAGACAGGTGCTACATTATCTTTGATAATTCTGTGAATAAAAACAGCTCAAGACCATTGGCTCTACAAAGTTTGCACATATTTTTAATAAGGAACATATTATGTTAATAAGGAACATATTATGTTAGAAACTTAACTTTTTGTGCTGTATCTGCCACTATGTCATTCTTATACTGGACATGAAAAGCTGCTCAAGAAGGGGGGGGCTAGAGTACGCTGGTACAGGTAATTAATTTTCTAGAGTACGCAGTACGGAAAATAAAAATCTTTCAAAATTTTGGACAGTACGGAGTACGTAAAATAAGAGGGCTTCCAGTACGCCAGTACGATAAATAAAAAGCCCCAGTACGCCAGTACGGGAACCCCTTACCCACCCTCGTTCAAGATATGCTGCAAGCTACATTTTGTGTGTGTGTGTGTGTGTGTGTGTGTGTGTGCGTGCGTGTGTGTGCGTGTGAAGTTTCATGACACAAAGTTAAATAGTAAAGGAATAATAGCCCAAGCAAGTGTTACGGATGTGAACATAATTGTTCATTTTGATTTGGAAAGGTCATTGAGGTCATTGAATGTTTTACAGAGTCATTGAGTTGGCCTATTTTGTTGGAATGACTCACATATTACTGGTAAACAATAGAATAATCTAGAATGTTGACCTACATTCATATGGGTATGACTCATATCCTTGTAAACAAAGGGAATACCTTGAAGTGGTCTAGAAATGTCTCAGAGAATTGAGATGTGTGACACATTGGAAAACTCCAGAATACTGGTGAGAGTTCTCAGCATAGGTATATGAAGCAGCTCTCTTCAGGAACGACAGGATAATTCTGAGGTCTGACAGGAGCTGTGCGTGGCCAACCCAGCGGGGCTGTGACCTATTGCTACAATATATACCAGACATGAGCCTGACCAAGGAAAAAATTCCCTGAAAGTATCATATAAAGTACTCGTCCTCAGTGAAAAACAACATTTGAGTGGAGGAAAAATATAACTTTCTTTGGAAGTTCAACCAGAAATCCAGGAATTTCTGTACATCTATGACACAAAATTCCCTGAAATCCTGGAATTCCCTGAACAGACTCATCCCTGATATACTCATTATCTGTGGACAGAACCTTTGTGTGGATTGGTATATCTGGAAGTGTACCACATTGGAACCAAACTGTACCTCTGTGGGATTTGGACCAGCACTGTGCCTTTGTGTACCACATTGGAACCAAACTGTACCTCTATGGGATTTGGACCAAACTATCCGGCACCTACCACAGGACTTGGAACTGTATGACAGTACCTGTGGAGAATCTCTCACCAGGGATGAAGATTTACCTGCAGTCTGTTCATTATTGGAGTATCAGCATAGCTTAATATATAATTTCATTCACCTACTTTGTACTGATAGTTGATTGATAATATGTTGTTACAGTTAAAGTTACCTCATTTTTGTTATTCGTTGTTGAGTTCCGCTACGGTCTAGAATATTCTGAAAGTGGGCATCCTAACAAGATTTTATGAGAATATGTCACTGTGACCCAGAAACTTGACCTGGTGACATACCTTTGATAGAAGACAAACCCTTGTGTCCAGATGCATGTGTGTGTAAATTTCATTAATCTACGTCGAAGGCCAAGCGAATTATAGCCCGGACATGTATGGCGAACGTCTCTAGTATGATACACTTATGTAGAAAAACATGACCCATATTCATTAATTTCAAACCCAACAATGACAGCAAAGAGATTCCAGAGTTACCAAAACATCACCATTCATCTACCAATACCAAAGTGAAAAAACAAATTTCACTCCTGATTTGAGAAAGGCAGTCAACCATAAAAGGCAACTGGTGGTTTTAAACAGGTCCTCTCAACCTTTGAAATATTCTTCATTGAATACAGACTATAGTGTTTCCAAAATGTATAGGCCTAACCATTCAAAATACAAATTTTATCACTACTGCCAAAAATAAAAGGGAATTGTTAGTGGACAGATGTACACAAATGGTACAGAAAAGGGGCATAATAAAATATAAAAAGTAATTTATGATGGTATAGACAGACTACTGATTGTAATATACTGGGGGCGAAGGATGTGGTTGGGTGGCTAGGACAGGGGTGGCAAAGAAAAAGTTCACAGTGTTCTCTGCAGCTCAAAATAGAGGGGAGATTTACCCTGCCTTTTTCTTTTGCTCCCTGCCCTTTTTCTTTTGCTCCCTGCCCTTTTTCTTTTGCTCCCTGCCCTTTTTCTTTGCTCCCTGCCTTTTTCTTTTGCTCCCTGCCCTTTTTCTTTTGCTCCCTGCCCTTTTTCTTTTGCTCCCTGCCCTTTTTCTTTGCTCCCTGCCTTTTTCTTTTGCTCCCTGCCTTTTTCTTTTGCTCCCTGCCCTTTTTCTTTTGCTCCCTGCCCTTTTTCTTTGCTCCCTGCCTTTTTATTTTGCTCCCTGCCCTTTTTTTCTGACCTATACACCGGGTCTATACATCATGCCTTGATAAACTAGGGCATATTTGTCATATTTTCCCTAATTTTTAGTGATACAATTTGTAAGCTGAACTCATAAAAATTCTTTACCTTAACGTGGGTACAACTGTTAAGAACTTTCTGGGTTTTGCATCAAAACTATGCCCTTTTTGTAGAAGTTGACCTTTGAGGTGCCCTTTCTGGTCCTTACCACATTAAAAAATGCCCTTTCTAGATGTAATTGCCCTGCCTTTATGAAAAGCTGCAGAGATCACTGAGTTCAGCACAGGAGATGAGCGCTGAACATACTTCACCCTCTAAAGGGAGGTGCGGGGAGAGGGTGCATTTAAGAAGATGGTTCAGAATCCATTTTTTCACATGGCAGAATTTGTCGACATTTTCTATAGATGATCCAGATTTCCTTCTGCACAAAACAATTTCGTGATTTGGCAGGTGGGCTCCCCCCATGGAGGTCTCAACTGCTTCTTGAAGGGGGGCAACTATGTCATATAGTGACCTCATATTATTTAATAAGCCATACTTTATGATATCACTCAATATTGACCCTTTCAGGACTGGAGGCTCAGTCATGTCCCACACAGCCACTGAGCACTGCTGACCTGTGGGCCAGTTGCTACTCGTCTGGACAGATCTATATCCTGTCACTCCAATGAAATG
Source organism: Hermodice carunculata (assembly GCA_964020975.1). Classification (NCBI taxonomy): domain Eukaryota; kingdom Metazoa; phylum Annelida; class Polychaeta; order Eunicida; family Amphinomidae; genus Hermodice; species Hermodice carunculata. Next base: position 7,036,492 of record OZ026618.1, read on the forward strand.
TCTCGTCACAAGGAATTTCAGCATGCAATCATTATAATATAATATAAGGTTACTTTACATGGAAGTTGAATCACCAATCACTATAATAATTCAGCTGAGACAGATTTTTGTTGCTGTTAGCATGGAAAGGGTTAACCTTGCGTACTCTTAAGCTGCTCATTTGATAAAGTGCATTGATCAGCAATTGTCAGATCATAGCAGATAAAAATACAACTTAAGAGCTGCTGCTCTACTCCACTTGTACACCTCTTGACACCTGCAACGGATGACAAATATCCAGATAATGGCAGCCACATGAATACGACATCTTGAACCCAGCACTAATAGACAAGCTTAAATTGGAGACTTGTGTTGTTAAACGATTGTTAAACTGGACTAAACTGGCATATTGAACCATTTTGACCTCAAACACAACTGGAGAGGTCCAAAAGGCATCACAAGTGCCTTTTCTAAAAGCATTTTTCAAAAACTGTTTTTTACTGGTAAGTCTTTCCATGCTCTTTGCCTGCTGTTCTCTAACTGTTGACAAACAGCACGTTACCAGCAAAACTGCCTCATGGCGGGTGCAGGGACCTGACCCATTAACCCAGTCACTGCGCCACTGCAAACATCATTGAGCCAGATTAGCTTTAAAAAAAAATGTTCAAACTTGATTTCCACCTACAAGTCAAAAAGAAAGAAAGCCAACCCCAAAGGTTCATGCAGCATTTGTCCTGTTACTTTCAAACTTTTTCCATTTCGGAGTTTCTTGAAAAGCGAGCTGTGTTGGTTACTATTGGGCTAATCTGATATGAAAGCTGCACTTTTTATTAAAATTACCTTTGCTTGTTCCAAACTTTCTTTTTTTCCACTTCACTAACAGAGCATTCAAATTAAAAATACAAAGGTCACATTTCTGTCGGTTTATTTTGAATACATGAAACCAAAGGTGGGATAAGATTTTGTCATAGGTACAAGCGTAGGATATTGATATCCAACACTTGTACCTATGACAAAATGTATGGACACATTTGTTTTACATGGATTGTGAAAGAAGTCAAGCATTGACTTATCGAGTCACTCTCCATGGCACAGATGTTGGCGTATACTTCCTACCTTGCCTAGTGGAGGAAACCGGAGAACTCGGAGAAAACCACCGTGCACGGTTAAAGTGGTAGGAACTTTTTCCACATGCTGCCCAGGGCAAGAATTGAACCCGGGTCACAGAGGTGAAAGGCGAGCGTCTTACCGTTCAGCCAACCGTAAACCATCTTTGGTTTCATGTACTCAAAATAAACAGTTAGACTTTATTTAGACATTTATTGGTAAATGTGTTTTGGGGTGTGACATAAGGCTGCAGGTTTTTCCAACCATCACTTTTGTCTCGATGTTTGGACAAATAATGGGTGAAATATTCATACAGTTTAGTTTTTGTTCCGACTGAAATTTGTACTACACAAAAGGACTTGTCTTATAGTCAAGTCCAGTGATCAAGGCAGTGTTATTTTATATTGCAGGTGTTATATACCTGCTGAACATAGTGTCCGCCCAACATGCAGGAAACCTAGAAACATGAGGTCCATGGGCTTGACGCTCTGCTGACATGTAATCAGAGGACCATAACATGAAATTGATTTCCTGAAATGCAACTCCTCTGTGACCTTGACAAAGTAGTTCAAGGTCATCCACATTGTGGTACACACAGTATCATTATGTCTGGGTGCGAATCCAGACATTTTGTTTTTCCAAGAATTCTTCTTTCTTTCTTCTTTATGACCATATTTGTTTGGAGTTTTTCTCTGATACTTTTATTCCAAAAACCACCAAACTTGCCATGGTGACTGACCTACCAGTGAAATTGTGTGTACCATTTGGAATAGCCATGTTGTTTACAATTGTTCAAATTATAGGGCAACTCAAATTTTAAAAGCTCCATACCTTCCTCACTATTGCAGATAGACACAAAATTTCAATGTTCATGTATAGGTTTGTGACACCTGCCAATATAATGGGCAGTAAATGAAAGTTGTAGAATTTTAAATCATAAATGTTACTTAGGGTCATTGAAATATTTAAAAGTTGAATATCTTTTATACTTCAAAGTGTAGATTTGTGGCAAAGCCACGTCCAGTGAACCATGAACCAAAGTTGTAAGATTTTAATTTATTCAATAAACAAAATCTAAATCTTGAACAACTTTAAAATTATAATACATCGAGGTATCATTCCAACTTCAATTTGTAGGTTTGTGGCATAACAGCATCCAATGAACCAAAGTTTTAGGCTTTTAATTTATGCAAATTGGGCAAATACACCAAATTAAAATCTTGAATAGCATCAAAACTATTGTAGATAGTAATGTCATTCAATCTTCAGTTTATAAGTTTGTGACCTGGCCATATCTAATGAACCAAGAGCCAAAGTTTTATCAATTTAATTTATGCACATTAGGCTAATACACAAAATTCAGATAATGCAGGAGAATGGCAAAGTGTAGCATTTTGAACTGTTCTCATTTTGAAGGCACTCAGACTGATTTGCTGTGAAGCGAATCTTCTTTTCTAGTTTGATAATTGCATTTTGAGCTATTTGTCCAGTTAGGCCACATCAGTGCACAGGAGATCCTAATACCTCTCACCCAACCCCTAGCTTCTTGCCCTCTCATTGGTCAGTTCCTTAATTAGTTTTGAATAACATAATGAGAGAATGTGTATTTGATACCTATCAAGGTAGTTCCAATACCATCTGCGGTGCAACAGCACCTCCACATCATAGGCTTTTTTCTGTGTTATGTTCCTGTAAATAATGGTATAGATATATGTACACAAGTTAAAATGTAATAACCATCACAAAAAAAACTTTATGTGCAACCCCTGTGACCTTGAGATAGTAGATTAGGGTCATCCATATTATGCATTAACAAACTTCCACATATGATAAATATTTGTGGTACATTTGGTATTATCAACATTATTTTTGAATCTCAAATTACTGAACTGAATGTGTTTTCTGCTTTTGTATTGTTGTAGTAGTTCTTGGATATCACAATATGTTCCCTTAAAACAATTTTTAGTGACGGACAGACTGATGGACAAATGCATGGACTGACATGACAGATCATATAAGCTCGGTGACCTTAGGTCAGCAGAGTTAATGAGATGATGGATCATATCATATTTATAGGCTCTGTGACCTTAGGTTAGCAGAGCTATTAAGATGACACGTAATATAAGCTCTGTGACGTTAGGTTAGCAGAGCTATTGACATGACGGATCATAAATCTCCCTGGCCTTAGGGCAACAGAGCTACTGACATGATGGATCATATATACTGAACCCCAATGAAAAGTATCCACATGCCAATTTTGAAGTATTTTATTGTTTATACTTGAAACATTTCATACCTAGACGTGCTTAGAACTTAACAAAGCATTCACTTTTCTGGCGTAAAAATAATGTCACGCTCTACCGACATTAACGTCACTTACAGGCAAAAAATGTCATTAACTGCCCTAATTGAAAGTCACACAAATTTTTCTGTTCAATATGGGATGTGGCCACCTCGAGCATCAACACATGCTATACATCTGCGGCGCATACTGCTGACCAGGGTTTGAATTCTGTGTTGGGGAACATTATTCCATTCTTCCTGCAGAGCTTGGATCAGCTGGTTTCGGGTAGTAGGCCTAGGTGTCCTCCGTTGAATACCTTGGCCTAACTGATCCCACAAATGTTCAATAGGGCTCAGATCGGGTGAGAACGCTGGCCATTCCATGACATTGATGTTGTTCTCATTGAGAAAGTTCATTGTTAATCTTGCAGAGTGTGCACGTGCATTGTCCTGCTGAAAGATCGCCAGATCTTGATGCTGCTCCATAAATGGGACCATGTGCGGCTCCAGCACCTCATCAATGTACCGCCTAGCATTGAGGATCCCTTGAATGACCACTAGGGGTGTCCGGTAGCGGTTGCTGATGCCTGCCCACACCATGACAGAGGGTCCACCCCATCGATCTGCCTGACGGACACAGGCATCTGCATATCTCTCCCCAGTCCGGCGCCACACACGTTCTCTGCCATCTGCTCTGCTGACACAAAAACGGGACTCGTCAGTAAAAAGGACGGTATTCCACTGCTGGCGAGTCCACCTGGAGTGTGCTCTACACCACTGCAGTCGTCTTTCTCTTCTGGGTTGGGTCAGCAGGTTACCCCTGTAAGGTCTTCTGGCTGTTAGGCCACTGCTCCTCAGTCGCCTCTCCACAGTAGAACTACTGACAGGACGGTGATTCACCCCTTGAGTCTCACGGGCTGTTTGGGCTGCTGTACGGAAACGGTCTCGCAGGTGCATCAGCCGGATGTGACGGTCTTGGCCAGGTGTTGTCACTCTTTCTCGGCCAGGCCTAGGCCGATCATCTACGGATCCAGTTTCTTGTTGCCGTTCAATTAGTCGTTGGATGGTGCGCCGAGTACACCCCATTCTTTGTGCGATTTGAGTGATTGGGACTCCACCCTCTGCAAGCCCCAAAGCATGGTGTCTTTGACCTTGGCTCAGACGCGGCATGATCGCCTCAACACACCTGAGACCACTGGCTTTTTTCTTGGCTGAACATCCCTTTTTAAAGCCACTGAAAACATCAGGTCATTTTAGCCATCCAATAGGAGTGGTGGTCAGAAGCCATATTCGGTGCACAAAAGTCACATGCATTATGTAACAACCCAGCAAAAGTTAAAAAGTTGTCCTGAATGACCCTGATGTAGGCTCCAAACCATGCATATATGCACACACAGTACTTAGTAACTTACAAAATTAATGTGTTAATTTTTTTATGTGGATACTTTTCATTGGGGTTCAGTATAGCTCCCTGACCTTAGGGCAACAGAGCTACTGACAGGGCTCGACAATTTTTTAAAAAATCACTTGTCCGCAGGACAAGTAAATTTCAAAATCCACTTGTCCGCATACAAAATCCACTTGTCCTGATAAAACTTCTATAAACATCGTTTTTTTCAAACACAATGCTAAGGCCTACGCAAACCATTTACCCTAAAATATATTTGCCGCGTATTGTCGCTTGCAAATTTGCACAAAAATGTCAAATTTTACAATGATTCAAGCTGCAACTGTTCGACAGTGAAACTGGCAAAACATTAAAAATACAAATTAAAAAAGTAAGCTATTTGCATGGGGTGACTAACGATGAAAAATACATTGTAATTTCTGGGACGATCGGAGTCCGTATCCCGGTTAAAGTTAAATAACGATTAAAATAGCTGCATTGGTTTCAGGATCCTTTCTCGCTGCCTCTGATGCCGTGATGGGATGCATATCGTTTGCGTACCTACCATGAACGCTATTGGTACATCGTAGTAAATTTGCGTATACAGTATTGGCAAGTTCCTCGCAATAAACAGTGTTCTTAAATCAAATTCAAACGAAAATTTTAATATTTCAAATCAGAAATCGAGCGTGCGCACCGTCAATATCTTTCCTGCAACTGTACACAAACAGCTGCTTTGGCCATGTGGCCTGACTCACAACACATCACCCGATTGGTCAATTGAGTCACATGCAAAAATGAGCCAATCGCGGCTCGTGCTGCAGTGTTTTCATCATGGCTTCCGCCCAGTGAACATGTGTGAATATGCCGTAATTTACGGAGGGAACACACAAACGGGAAGCTTTTTTTTTTTAATTGCAGCATGCGAAAATAAAGATTCCAGTGTTTATAGCAACAATTATTTGGAGTCACAGGCAAATACGCAAAGGTAGGGGGATAGAGAAAAATGCCGAATGTGTGACAGATCAGTCAGCATGATGCTCCGTTCACCGTAGATTACTCCACGCGGTCACTTGCGTGTGACTGGCAGATGTGTGTTTTGTTTGGCCGGGAAGTCAACTTGCGGCACCATTACATGGTCTCTCCAACACTTTTAGAGCCCACCGATAAATTGTCTTTGATGCTAATTTGCTCAAGAATTCGCCATGCAAGTTTTAAAATTTTTTGATGTTCCTTTGTCATCGTTCGGGCAGATAAGACTGACGGTGAGGTGCTGTGTGACCTTGCCCCGATGCGGGCGAAAGCCACTACGCCCCAATGCATGACTGCTGGTACCTTTGATCTCGTCGTCGTATGCACGCAACGGTCAAAATACCTGCTTGTTTTGACAGAAATCAAGTAGGTAGTCAAGTCCTTTTGAATACACCTGCTGACCATGTAATTGTTTAAACCTGGATTGTTTACTTTAGGCCAGGGGATTATCATCACCTATTGCGCATTGGCGTCCCCACGCACATGCCTGCATTGGTGTTTATGTTCTGTTCACACGGACCACAGTAATAGCCAACATATGGAGAGTCGCGAAGGCTCTGACTGCTCATCATTATGTTGCCGTGCATGCAAACAGACGTAATTTCAGTCTAATTAAAAAAGAAAAAATTAGCTTGTCCGCAGGACAAGTTGAATTTGAAAGTCACTTGTCCGAGAAGAGCTTTGGCTTGTCCCGGAACGTCGGATCATAGGAATTTTCGCGCCCTGTACTGACATGATAGATCATATAGCTCCCTGGCCTCAGGGCAACAGAGCTACTGACATGATCGATCAGAAAGCTCCCTGACCTTAGGGCAACAGAGCTACTGACATGATGGATCAGAAAGCTCCCTGACCTCAGGGCAACAGAGCTACTGACATGATGGATCAGAAAGCTCCCTGACCTTAGGGCAACAGAGCTACTGACATGATGGATCAGAAAGCTCCCTGACTTCAGGCCAGCTGAGCTAGACAGAAACAAGGAGCTTAGTTTATCCAGATGACAAGTCAATAATTTTTTTTAAAAAATTGTCATTTTACGATTTTTGTGGGTATTAACTCAGCAAATTCTCAAAGTACATAATATTTAATACTTTTCAACTTTGTTTCTTACATGCTCACAAACAATGCAAAATTAAAATATGTGCACCTTCACAACAGCATTAATTGTGCCACATTTATATCTTACAGCTTGCTGACCAATATTAAATGGAAATGTTGTCGTAAACTTCCACACAAAAAGAACTTTCATTTAAGTTACAGACATGACCTCAAGTCGGGGCTCACCTGCCAGGGCAGACAGAGCAGGACTTGCACTGTTTACCACTATGTAGGGAATGTATTACACGCACTTTTAACCCTTTCCCCCTTAAATCGGCCAAAACCTGCTGGTGGTCAAATGTCGTCTGCTTCAGCGTTTTCAACAGCAATGAAAAACAATTTGACTGAGAATTGAAGATGAGACTTGTCAAGGCAACATGACCCAGGTCAACAGCTTTCCTCGGCATGGGTTGGGCACTTAGTGCCCAACCCATGCCGACGATATCTGTTGACTCAGTCTTAACTCACGGGGGAGAGGGTTAACATTATCATAGGGTTAACATTATCATAGGGTTAACATTATCATTTTTCATATCAACTTTTAGAATTCTCAGGCCTCTTGTCAAGATTCCTTTGATAATAACACAAGTTTCCCTGACAGTTCTTACAATTGCCACAGATTTACTTTACTAAAAAACATGAATGAAACAGAAATGAAGAAAAGTGACAGATGTGACAGTCACTACATCAGAATATATGATCATCTTGTGCCCCAAAACAAATAGTTCTGTAATGACACACACATATCAGCAGAGTTTATCATAGAGGTTCACAAGAAAGTCAAAATCATCTAGTTTGATGGCATGTGATAAGAGTATCTGCCCTCTGCCAAAACAACCCTCAAGCTTCGACCTGTTTATAGCATCAAAGGTAACAAGACTTCCTGCCAAAAACTGTCTTCTGTTTTTTTTGAGTCGGCATCATGCTCACACAGACTACATTTTACTCTCTGCACAAAACATAAAGTTAGCACTTACCACTGCTGACAACTCTAACCTAGCACACAGAAAAAGAAGATGAATTTATCCCACATTCTCTATGTGATTTTCTGAGTTTGACTTGTCATGATTCAGTATTTGCCACACGTTAACTGTGGAGGTTACACGGCAGTCCATCATTTTTAAATGCCCTGAAAAACTTTCTGGAGAAGACATGTTCCGATTGAAAAGTAGTACTCTGGATAAGCTGTTGAAAATGATGAAGCATTCTGCAGGAAACTGAATCGTCTCACCTGTTCTAGTTGCTGCAGACATGTATTTCATCATGTTCATAAAGAAGAGAGAATGACGCACACGGTGTAGTGAAGTGTATAGCAGCCATATGCCTTAGCAGTCTTCACAGGATCCTCTCAGTCTGTGTACCTGAAAACAGTCCCCAAGTTTGTGAAGATGTTGATATTAACCCACAGGTCCTTGAGGATGTTGGTGTCAACCCACAGGTCTGCAAGGATGTTGGTATCAACCCACAGGTCTGTTAGGATGTTGGTATCAACCCACAGGTCTGTTAGGATGTTGGTATCAACCCACAGGTCTGTGAGGATGTTGATATCAACCTACAGGTCTTTAAGGATGTCGATATCAACCTACAGATCTGAGGATGTTGATATCAACCCACACATCTTTGAGAATGTTGATATCAACCCACAGGTCTTTAAGGATGTTGATATCAACCTACAGATCACATACACCAACACAATTACGTTCACTATGTATATGTGTGTGTTATGAAGAGATATATCAGTGGTCTCTGCAGCTTGAAATAGAAGGGACATTTACCCTGCCTTTTTTCTTTTGCTCCCTGCCCTTTTCTGTGATATATACATCATGCTTTGATGGTTTAGGGCAAATTTCTTCAATTTCGACTACAAATCTTCAGTACGTGAGCTGAATTCAAAGAAAATATATCAAAAGCAGTATTTTCACCATAATTTGGAAACACTTATCATTTTTTTCCAGCTTTGCATCAAACATATGCCATGTTATTCAGAACCTTACTACGAAGGTACCTTTATTGTCCCTACCCACGTTGACAAGTTGCCCTTTTTAGATCAAACTGCCCTGCCCTTGTAAAAATCTGCAGAGACCACTGCATATGACTTACATTCAAATGTACCAGCTCAACAAACACACACACACACACACAAAAAACAAATACACCAGAACACTCACAGGCACAGTCATAAAATAAAATTATAATTTTTAAATTCACAATGCTTACTTGTCTTCCAGTTTCAAGCCTTTTTCACATGTATGAATAAGCATTTACTATCAGAAACTGCATTCTCGCACAATCTCGTGTCAGCCTTTTCCTGAGTGGTACATGCATGTCGGCATGCAGCAGATGATTAATGGACTATGTATAATACTGCAAACCAAATATGCCAGTCATATCTAAGCAATAAACATCGACAAGCATATATCTAAATCAAACAAGCTTGTGCAATTCCTGGAAACAATTCCACAAACACAAATAAAAGACTAAAAAAATCAGACTGGAATCATCAAGTTGATTAACTCTGATTTCCTGGTTAAATTTATCAAGGTTGAAACACTTCACTTCCTGGTCCCTTGTGTTGCACTTTAGCCAAAATGTCTTCTGCTTACAAGAAACATTTTGACAGCTACATGTATACTAAGCATGTGCAATGATATTTTTAAGGAGATAAGTATTGAATGTGTAATGGTGTCTTTCTTTCATGACACGCCACCAATAACAGAGCTGAACTAGAAAAGAAGATTTGCTTGACAGCAAATCTGTCTGGGTCCCTTCAAAATGAGAACAGTTTGAAATGCTACACTTTGCAATTGTTCAACATAAACTGTATTTTGTGTATTACGATAATTTCCATACATTAGAATGCTACAACTTTGGTCCTTGGTTTCTTGGATGTGGCCATGTCACAAACTTATAAAGTGAAGTTGGAACGACACTACTATCTGTAATAATTTTGAAGTGATTCAAGATTTTAATTTTGTGCATTTGCCTAATTTACATGAATTAAAAGCCTGCAACTTTGGTTTATGGTTCATTCACTCCGGTTATGTCAATTACCTACAAATATAAGTTGGAATGGCACCTTTATGTATAATAGCTTTGAAGTTATTCAAAGATATAAATTTCTTGTATTCATCTTACTTGCATAAATTAAAATTGTACAATTTTGGATCACGGTTCATTGGATGCAGCTATGTCACAAACCCATAAATTGAAGTTGGAATGGCACCTCTATCAATAATATTTTGGAAGTTACTCAAGATTTAAATTTTGCACATTCACCTAAATTTTGCATAAATTAAAATCCTATACCTTTGGTTCATGGTTCATTGGATGCGTCTTCATATACTGTCCATTATATTGACGGGTTTCACAAACCTATATATGTACCCATTAAAATTTTGTGTCTAAAGTCAGATAGTCAACTTCCCTACTAGCTCTGTTACCATACCAAGTTTAAACATTGTAGCTTGCACAGTGTCTGAAAAAAGCTCCTGACAAATTATATTGTGGAATGAAAGAATGAGACAGAGAGAAAGAATGAGAAAAAAAGAAGAAAAGAAAGAAAGAAAGAAAGAAAGAAAGAAAGAAAGAAAGAAAGAAACAAAGAAAGAAAGAAAGAAAGAAACAAAGAAAGAAAGAAAGAAAGAAACAAAGAAAGAAAGAAAGAAAGAAAGAAAGGGTTGGCACCCAGACATAAAGAAGGAGGAGGGATGGGGAAGAGGGAGAGAGAGAGCCCAGTCATCTCCACTGTCAAATTTTTATAGCAGAATAATTTATCACATATAGGTTCCTGTTCAAGGTGATGCCTGTTTAGCAGACCCAGGCAATTGGACAGGGACCCTGAGCCACCCGCCACATACAAAACTGGCCTGACAGTTATCCAAGCAGGAAAATGCTGTGACCAACCTGCCTCCCATCTTCCTACAGACACATAGCTGCCCCAAACATGGATGTCCAGTGATAAGGCAGACCCCATGGGGCTCAGCTAAGAGCAATGTAGGCGGGTTGCATATGCAGTGGACCCTGTCTAAAACCTGACCTTCAGCCAATCAGCAGTGAGCACAACTGTTTTGTAGCCACACTGGACCCAAACTTGGTTTCCTTAACAGGGTTTGCATGGTGATTATGAGCTTTTTTTTACACAAAAAGTATTGAGTGATTGTTGTTCCATTAAATACTTCAACATGTGAATCTGACTTGACAGCAATTTATGATTACAGTGTAATATATTTTGTGTCAATGTAACAAATCATTTTATGTTCAACACAATGTGCCCCCTTTTCCCCCTTCCACAAGCATATATTCAGACAATTAACATGGCAAAAAAGCTTCAAACTTACCAAATTTAGTTGAACTTCTAGAACTTTTGTTCACTGTACAGTGACAGATGTCTCAAACCTACATGTGTAAGTTAAAACTTTGTGTCTATCTGCAATAGTTTGGAAGATATGGAGCTTTTAAAATTTGAAGTGCCCCTAATTTGCATAATTTTAAACACCATGACAATTCCAAGCAGGTGCCTAATTTCACTGGTAGGTCAGTCACCATGGCAAGTTTGGTGGTTTTCGGAATATTAGGGTCTGAGAAAAATTCCGAACACATCTGGCCGTAAAGAAAGAAAGAAAGAAAGAAACAAAGAAAGAAAGAAAGAAAGAAAGAAAGAACAAATTCTCGGAAAAACAAAATGTATGGGTTGGCACCCAGACATAACTACACAACGCCAGCCCTCCTGACTAAAGTGTCCTCTGCAGGACCTGACAAGAACTATGTACTGCTCAATCAAAAGGCCTCAGGCTCTCCCAGGCCCCCAGGAAGCAGCACTTGATGGTGATAGCACAGAATTTGCTCCTTTGCATATTAGTAAATCCCTTTGAAGCTTTTATTATAAATGTAAAAGAGAAACTACATGTAAATGGTAACTCCCAGGTCTGTGCAATTGGGGTCCCAAATTCCATAATTCTGCATCTATCTGGTACAAAATTTTTTTCAAAGTTCTGCATGGTTTTTTTTTACCCCAATTTTTCTCCTCTGTATCCATAGTGTGAAATCTCATTATAACAACACTTGAATATCTTATCCACTAACAACACAAGTTTAAGAGAGCTTAAAGGCAAATTTCTCTGCTATTGGAACTATCAATCTGACATGTTTAGATACCTGACATATTTTGGTTTCACAGGACATGTATCTACCTGATCCTTCTCTCTACTAATGTTGTGTGGCTTTACTGCACAAAGTGGAGCCAAGCAACAAGTGTTGAATTCAAAACCACATCAGTGGTAACCCATTGCTGCTCAAGCCAGCTGAAGCTGCCTGGATATCAAATGGTATCTATAGTGCTGGGACAATAATACAAATGATCAATTATACAGTCAACCAGAAGGGCAAATTTGATAATCAATTGCATACATGTCATTGTGGTATTAACTTTGATCTTAATCTAGTTTTACAACCCAGTCCACCATGGTGTACTTGAATATACCAGTCCACCACAGTATGCTTGAATATGCCAGTCAACTATTGTGCTTGAATATACCAGTCCACCAGTGTGCTTGAATATACCAGTCCACCACATTGTGCTTGAATAGACCAGTCCACAATGTGCTTGTATATACCAGTCCACCACTGTAGGCTTGAATAGACCAGTCCACCACCGTATGCTTGAATATACCAGTCCACCATAGTATGCTTGAATATACCAGTCCACCATAGTGTTCTTCAATATACTGCTCAGACTTGGTTCAGGCTGCCAATGCATGTTTGTGAAGCAAAGTGATCCTGATTGAAAGCAGCCTGGCACAGACCTACTGACCCAGTAGTGAATACTCCTGTCACTCACACCTACATCAAAGCACCATGAATGATGCCCTCACAGACAGACACACAAACTTAGTTTCACGTTTATTCCAGATAGCTGTAACAGTCATTCTGTTGCTTCAGTCCCTTAGGTTAAGTATCTAACATGTGTCAAAACAAAAGTGTTCAAAGGGTTAACTGCAAAGTTTGTTGTTGTTTATGGTTTCAAAGTCCACCCAATGTAGTGGCATTCGGGTGACAAAGTGCAAGTTTGAGTGTCACCTGCACAAGAGGTGAGAACTTCTGTGGGTTTATCTCAGGATCAAAGACTGGTGAGCAGATTAAATGAGTGAAGAAAAGGTTGTTCTCATTGCAATAGATTGTAAAACATGCATAAAATTGAATAAAACTCAGTCTGATATTCATTTGATGCTGAATACTCTATGTGATATATCTGATAGCACATCTTGTATGGAGTTGTCAAAAATGAGAGCCTGACCATGTCAGACTTGGAAACAGAGCGAGTGACGAGCCTTCCAAATATATTTTCTGTATAATTTTCATATTCAAATGTTCTGAATTTACCAGAAACTTGTACAAACAGACTGATGTGGATGTCATCTGATAATCAGCTACTCTGGGTAAGTTTAGGGAAGACATGTTTAATTCATTAAAATTACAACACCCTTGGAACAAGATACTGCTTATTTTCAAGGCAACCAGTGGTCTGAGACCCTGACATTGTGAAGTGTTATTTGATGTGGTAACTCCATATACAAAATATGACTGTTGGCTGTTTATACTGGGAAAGGCTACCGATGGATTGATTCTTGGTAAAAGTCACCAATTTGTGAGTTTGACCTTTTTAAAAGTCATTTTTCGGCAGTTCATGATCATATAAGTATTTTCTTTTGTTTTTCTCAACCAGGTATTTGTTGATCTAGAGTCAGTTTTACCTGCAATCTATATCATTGTCATCTATCTATAGATAAAATATGCTTGAATTATACCCCTCTATCTGTCCCTCGTCTGCTGTGAACATTTCCTCATATTTGTGTTTGTTGCATGACTGGCCAACTTCTAACTCTTGGCTATTCATGCATCAAATATATGTCATATATTGTCCTGTTTTCCTGTCATCTCCACTCTGCAAGAGGCATTAACATAGTGCACTACCCTTTTTCCAACTGCTATACCACTTTGTTGTATGGAAGTTGAAGTGGTTTGTAATAAAATATGTTTAAACCAAAGTCATTTGTGGTCAAAATCAAAAACACCAATAAGGACTCTTCATATTTCATGTAGCTACATGTTTTTTATCTGCAGAGCAGCTCTGGTCCCCTCAGTTACTAGGCAATGAAACAATGTCTCCCCAATGATGAGGGCACATTTTCCAGTCATGTCACTTAACCATCCACGAATAACTTTTTTTTTTCTAGATAACAAGTGGAATTTTAAAAATATATTAAGCATTTTGTATGTTTTAAAACTTAGTAAATACACTTTTCATAAGGTTCTTGGCTTTCTCAAGTCACTACTTTTATTATAGAAGCTCATTTGGTTCTGCTTAATACACGAATCTGCTCTCCTTCCTGTCAAGTTCTTTGTTACAGCCTAGGTGGCAGCACAGGATCTTAGTTAATATGAATACATACCTCCTACTGAAACTATATGCAGGGACTGCTGGTGCCATTAGCCAAAATGCTAATGTTTCATTCATTTGGCTAAAGAAACATGTAAATAGCTTATTTATTTCCAAATGAATTATATAGGTGAGGTAGGTTGAATTCTGCAGTGATTACTGTTTCCCGATTTGGCAACAAATTTTGAAGGCCCAGATGTGTCCCTGTTCTCCAAGTACCATTGGCCTACTATTCACCATTTACCTTGTTTTAAGCAAATTGGTCAGACTTGCTGAATATGCTTTGGAAAAAAATGTTGTATGTAACCTTTGATATGGGGGTAAGGTCAGTCATATGCAATATCATCATCCAGAGCACTCCATAATAAGAAAATATATATATATACCAAATTTTAATGGACAAAGTCATTCCACTGTCAAGTTATCATGCTGACACTGGAATTTATATAGTTCACCCCATGACCTTAAAGGTCATTCCAGGTCAAAATTATTAGTGCTCACCAAATGAAACTCCATACACACTTTCCTATTAAAGTTAACAGTAACCGTGAGCCTATGATTCACCATTACCAAGTTATAGGCCAATATGTCAGATGAAATCAGGTCAAGGTCACTCATGTCCAATATCATTACAAGCACCCCATAAGGCGAACACATTTTATTGGGGAAACCCATTCAAATTTCAAGTTATCATGCAGACACAAGGTCAAGGTCACTAATATGCAATCCCATCCAAGCTCTCCATGAGAGGCTGCCACACACAATTAGGCAGAGTTAGCTGTCTTTATTTAGAAGCTATCATGATAACAATGAACATGCCCTAAACTGACCTAGTTTGGCTCTGTTACCTCACAAGGTCAGGGTTGCTGAGGTGCAAGCAATATAAGAGAGTTCCACACACCACATTAGGTTGAGATAGCTCTTCGGATTCCTCAGCTATTGTGATGAGAACAAGTGTGGATGGACAACCTGACCATATCCTTCGGCCAGGTTTGGCAAAGGGATAACAAAAGCAAGCTGAATGGGACTTCACCAACTTTTTTTTTTCATATTTGATATTTACGCTGCTGAGTAAACCTCACTATGGGAGACCATCTTGGGGCAGACCTGAAAGTGGTCTTATAAAGCAGGTACTGCTTTAATAGAAGACAAATACATGCATTATGGAAAATATAGCATTCATGATGTATCTGATAAATGTGGTCTTAAAGACCAGTGGCCTCTAAAAGGAGGGCTTATTATACATTTGCTTTGCTGTACCAAACAGTGTGGCCTCAATGTTATGGGTAGATAAGCAGACTTGACGGCGGGTCAAAATGCGGTCTCTCAAAACAGGCGGTCTTTCATTAGAGGTACAACAACAGGGAAAAGATAGCGCAGTGTTCTGAGACAGCAGTCGAAAAAAGATATGTGGTCTCTCATTGAAGGGGTCTCTCAAGAGAGGTACCACTGTATAACAGTTTGTCATACTAGACTTGTGTCTCTACTTGGCAATGAGTTTTGGGCCTTACCTCCCTCAGTATTACCTTCAGGAGATAGCTGTCTTGGCACTATATCCCTCCTTCATAACCCAGAGTGGTTAGTAATTAACGTGATGAGCCATAGATTTCTAAACGTCACGGCAACACGTCTGTCTGGATGGTTGGACTGATAGTTTTGTCACAGGTTGCTTCAGACCCTTCTATAGTGATGACCTAATGCACGGCACTAACGTTACCCCCTGCTATATAAACAGCATACAGTATTTCCTAACCACCTCTGATGAGATTCTTTCAAATCAAAACCGGTCTGGCTTTTCCACAGCTTTCAGTTTTCATGCCACTGGCTTTGCTGGGTCTTCCACATGCTTATTATGCACCTCCTTGTGTATGACCTTTGACACTGGCTTTTGGATGCTGTTGTCAAACTTTTTCTTTCAAAGATTCCTTCTTTAGAATTTTTTCACTTCAAGACAAGTTCATGTTGCATTAAACTTAATGGCAGACAAGCACTGATCCCTCACCTTTGACGACAGACAACTACATGTACAACTATCCTCACAAACTTGTGCATGACAGCATTAGCTGACTAAAGAAGATAATTATAAAGCCATCACGTTTCATAAGATTGCGAAATATGTCATCCACATGACAGCTTTGAGAGTCTTCAACAGTTTCAAGTACACACAAGTCTACATGACAACTACTTAGAAAAACTGGCATTATTCCAAACAAAAGCTCAGCACCAGTGAACTGCATTCAGAATTTACTAAGCACAAGTAGCATTGCTTTTAACTTGGCAGATTTTCTTTCAGTTTCTTCAAAGTATGATAGGCGAAACTGGGCATAAAAAAAAAAAATCCTTCAATGGGCCTCTAGCCCTTTTATTGCAGGGGTGTGGGGGTTAGGGTTTCATTGTTAGCATACAGGGCACTTTAATTCATTGTACTTATGCACTGGAATCCCCTTTTAATTTCTGTATTTGGTACAAACCAATATTTGTACATTTTCTTATTTTCCATGTCTTGTACTACGACAAAATTATTACATGTACCAGCCTGCTTATGCATCTCCCTTACCCCCCCCCCCCCCCCAATGGGTGTATCAGGTCAATGATAAACAGACCAAAGAGATTTGTCTACAATATGCTGGGCTCATGCTAGCCATTCGCCAATTTGCCACTGGCGAAAAAATAGTTGATCTGGCAAAAGAAAATTCGAATAAGTTCACCAATTTGGCGAAAATAAAATTTTCCAGGACAGGTTTTGTTCTGGGATTTTCTGGAGAGAAAAAAAAAAAAAACGGACGTGCATTATCAAAATAAGGGAAAGATTTGTCTACAATACTTACAACCAACACAGTTTGTGACTAAATCAGCAATACAGAGAATGTGTTGCCAACAAGATGTTCATTTCAACTAATTATCTATTTCAAATGTAAGTGATACACAACAGTGGCAAATAAACCATATATTAAAAAATATGCTGTCTCTAACACAAGTAGGTCTGTATGTAGCCTGTTTTCAATTACTAATGTTTCAGAGCTTTCAAATATTGTCACTGCCAGGTATACAATGTATCCCTGTTACATAGAATAAAAATTGAATTTACTTTGTTCCGTTATTTCTGCAAACCTGATTTCCAACCTGTATCTGTGAGCAATGTTATCAACATGTAATCTAAAGTGAAACAGAAAACTATATTATCCCTTTTAAGTGCCTGGGTGCTTAGGAAATTTGATTCAAATAAGTCCAGTTTTAGACCTAATTTTGGAATTTTTTAGCTATATCAAATGGCAAATCATAAAATATATATAACTGTCCAATATTTCAGAAGTTTTGTGCCATAAAAATGAAACGGACATGTGTGTGTGGGGGGGGGGGGGAGGGGGCACTTATGAGGATAGGGAGCTTAAAGGGATAAAATGGTGATGATAATTCTCTTCAGTTGTATAGAAAAGTGATCAGTGACCTTAACCCTTTCGCCCCTTGAATTTTTAGACTGAGTCAACAGCTTTCCTTGGCATGGGTTGGGCACTAACCATGCCAAGTAAAGCTGTTGACCTGGGGCATGTGATCTTGATAAGTCTCATGTACATTTCTCAGTCAAATTGTTTTTTATAACTGTTGAAATTAGTTGAAAACACTGAAGCAGACAACATTTGACCACCAGCCGGTTTTGGCCGGTATGAGGGGGAAAGGGTTAACACTGTTTTCAGCTTGAGTGAAAAACACTGTAAATACATCAACCTGAGACCAGTATATACGTCCAGTCATTCAAAGAGTTTTGGAAGCTTATGTGATGTTTATTCAAAGGCTTGAAATCACCAACTGTGTTGAATATGACCCTGTAATCATGATAATCGGCTTACTCATAATGTACTTATGTTTACTCTATGACAAACCTTGAACAACATGTGCAGGCTACAGTTATGTGTTGTTTACCCTCCCCCCCTTTTATTTATTTTATTTCATTTATTTCTTTATTTATTTTTTGCTGCTAGAAAGGCAAGACAAAAATATCTTTTAATGGCCGAAATAATACATATAAGTTAAATGTATCTGCCATCAGATTATCTAAAGTATCATCCAAAATGACTTAATTAGAAAATACAACTTTTTTCTTCTTACTTTTTTTTGGTGGATCCACCAAATAGATACCAAGCTAACTTTGCTTTCTCACTTGTCAGCATATGATCTGTTTCAAATCCAGCCTGGATATTTTAAGAGATCTTTTTTTATGATTTTTCTATTATTACCAGCTGACAAAATGACACCCCCTTATTACAAGGTGGTTTATTTTATATCATGGTGGGTACCATGGCTCCCAGTAAAATAGTTTTCCATTAAAGTAAAACCTCCCCAACTGAATCACCAACGCCAAGTTGAACAACAGGGCATATTTACAATCAGTGAGGACAGGCGGTATAGTAAAATATCTACTGAAGCTGTTTCAGAACAAACAAGATGGGCCAAAGACATACATAAGTAAGCAGAAAGGTATGAATTGGAAGGTTATGATGAGGTTGAGGATTGGAAAAGATATATAGGGAGGTAGTGACAGAAGGATGGAATGAAGACTGGAGAAAAGGAGCAAAAGAAGAAAGTACACTACAAGCACACAAGGTTTAAGAGTCCAAAGAAAAGTCCATGCTGGGAGGGAGGGAAGGGATCCAATTTTTTGGTTTTACAGTAGAGTGGGAGTTACCAATTTAGAAAAGAGAAGACAGATTATTAAAATGGACTGCAGGTAGCAATGGTAAACTACCTCCCTAACCAAACAACTCCATATACGTGATACCCCTTCATACTGAACACTTTTTGTCAGTCCAAATTTTTTCCTATATACTTCCATTATAAGCAACTCTCCCTATACTCAACACCTCTCTCTACTGAACATGAACACCATTTTTCTAAAAAAAAAAAAAAAATCCCATACTAAACACACATTCAGCACTTTTTTGTGTATTCAGATGGAGTAATTACTGATAAGGCTGAAACTAAACAGATTACCTTCAAAGTCAGGCTGACACCACCAGCAGAGGACACCACCCACAGGTAAGCTGTTGAACACCTGTTGCCACTTAGTATAGGCAGCAACAACAGGATGAAGGGTAAAATGTCACTTGACATCTTTCTCCTATCCTTTCTAAGATAATAGGACTAAAAACAATAACTTTTAATTTAAATCATTATGTTTGTCTCACCAAAGCCAGGGGATTTAACTTTAAGGAGAACCAGTAGACTGAAATAAGCAACAGCAACAGCACTGCTAAAATAAGATACAAGTTCATACGTATGTTATTTTTCCAGTTTCGTTACTCTTTTGACACATTAAGAATAACGTTTCCAATGTGGCCTATTTTTAACATTACGAAACCAACTATTCAGTTCATTGTCACTGTTTGAGGAGAGCACAACTACATGTTCCCAATTATCTCAGCTCGTATTTGTATCATATGGTTGATATGTTAAAATAAATGTTTACACATGCAGCACTTTTCAGTTATTAAGTTGCAAATTACAACAGAAAGTAATGGGAATACACAAATCTAGTCCTTCTGATCGAAGTGTAAGATGTCCAAGATAAAAGATACTGCATCAAAATCCAAAATGCCTGGAGCAAACTGTAATTTTATGGCCGGGAGTCTGGACCTCATGAAATCTGAGGAAAATCAGGGCTTCAGATGAGCTATTCTTTTGGGACATTAAATACACCTTTTTAGGTAAAAAAAAAAAAAAAAAGGGGGGGGGGGGATATGTTACAATACAGTCAAGTAAAAAGTTAACAACCTATATCTGTTAATCAAATCATGCAGCACATTACTCATCTATTTAAATTTGTTGTTACAATTTTAAAGTCTCTGTCATATTTTTTGTGACAAAGAGATAGTTGTAGAGCCCAAAAGTGACACTTACACTACAGATACTGTAACCCTTTACTCTGGCTGTTCCCATCATCATTCTGACAATGAGACAGTTATGGAGCCTTCAGGTGTCACTTACAGTACAGATACTATAACCCTTTACTCTGGTTGTTCCCATCATCATTCTGACAATGAGACAGTTATGGAGCCCTCAAGTGTCATTTACAGTACAGATACTATAACCCTTTATTCTGGCTGTTCCATCATCATGGTTCAACCCTCTAGAGCCGTATTCACAAATAGTTTAATATGATCCTGAATTTAATCCTAAAACGAGAGTCAATGCGCCTTGAACTTCTGAATAATTGGAGTAATGTTTGATCTAAATTTGTACGATTAAATAATCTATGTTCTCCACTGTAATGTGAACTTTGGAATTCAAGGTTCCATAAATTTTATTAAATCAATCTTGATTTAATCCAGATTTTAAACCTGGATCAAACTGTTGAATACTGGATCAAAATAAGATTGACTTAATAAAATGAACCTGTAAATCCTTAAGTTCACATTGTAGCAAAGAGCATGTATTAGCTAATCCTTGAAGATTGAATCAAATATTGAACCAAGGATTAAGTAGGTAAGGGCCCAAACCACATTTAATTTTGGTCATAGTTTGGTACTGTAAACTTAAGGTATTACTTCTTAACTTACACAATTTATGTTTATGTGGTTCTTTAAATCATATACACGTGTATAGCTCAGGTGCTACATTAATTTTCATACATGATGTACTAAGTGATTTTATTCTCCTTGTGGGAGTAAAATGTGAAGTATCAGTACAATGTCCTGTGCACACAGACATCATGGACATAGTGAGACCTGATGAGGGCTACCAACTTATGAACTTTTCATTTCCTTCCCAATAAAAAAACGGTTACTTCATTTACCTCTGTTCTCCTCTAATTCTAACATTATATTTCTTTTCTCCCAGCACCCTACCAGAAAAGGCCTGTACAGCTCTGAGTCTGACCTCTGACTCCTGGTAAACCCTCTGTCAACCGAAATCCATGCAACACTCTCTTCTCCTAAACGTCAATTTTTTCTAAATACATGTACGTGAAAATTTGGACACTTTAATTTATCTTTCAGACATTTATTTACTCTTAGCATTTTGGACATACCGACATAGCGCAACCTGTGGGCCAGCATAGGCCTACCAATGCCAGGAGTAAGGACCCATGCGATGCCAATACCCCCCTTTTTTTTTCTCTCACAATTTTCAGAATTTAATATTAGACTGTGAATAGACGGCAATCCAATGGAGAACAATCATGCAGGAAGTGTTTCTAAAAATGGTATTTTAACATCACACGTTTACAACTCACCCGTTCTCAAGTGACCGCGTGTAACTTGTTGTACTTGAGAAAATTTTGTACCCAATATTGCCTTAAATGCACCAAATGCCAGGTCAAGCGCTTAGTCATTGACCAGCACCATGTTGACTGTTCTTCATTTCACAAGGTACACCTTTATGTAAAGCAATGTCTAATTGGTTGAGCGCGACCGGAAGCTACCCTTCCAGCCAATCACCTTTTCTCTCTGTCCTCAACAGTGATGTCAGCCTAAAATTAGTCTGGTTCCCCATTCCTCAACCCTGGCCCTGTCCATCAGCACGATAGTGGAAGATGGGTACCCGTCTATTTTAAAGCGTGCATCGAGACAACATGGACGCTTTGGGTTGTGATGGATGCGAGCAAGCCATGTTGACGAAGGAAAGAAAGCACTTGATTCACCGTTGAAGTACGTTTCGATATCTGGGCACTTTTGCTGAGAATACAGCATCTTCAGGGTTAGGATTACGTGACTCATACAAGGCCGTATATTTGATGAAGAAGGGACCGAGAGCATTAACTTGTCCCTGGCATGTTTGTTGACATGACACTAGCCCCATTTCTGAGGCATCAACGGTGTTGTTTTGATATAGGCACCATCTCCGCCTCATAAAAGGTTGTATGTTTCACCATGGAGGAATTCCTCCATGGTTTCACGCAGACCTTTCAATAAATATCTCAACGTTTACATTAACATTTAAAAATAAGTTAGATTCACATTTTAAGGACCATCCAGTTTTGTATACTTATAGAGCACTAGATCATCCTCTTAAACCCAATATGACAATTGTGTAATGAACTGTGAGCGGCTTATATGGAATAATATTTCCCACCAAGCCGTAATTATCTAATCTAATCTCAATTGCACGATATACATAAATGTTCCTGTCGCCTATATATGGGTTCCTCGAAAGTCTGTGTCATTCATGGTGCATTTTGGTAAAGTTTGATGACGTAGGGAATAAGATATTGACTTCGTTTGCTGCGCGTGCTGATAGAGAATTGCCTCTAAAAATAAGGTAATTCATCAATCCAAACCTACAGTCCATACAACTTGAAAAAGTGGTCACATCCAAATTAACATCATTATCAACCTTTTTTAGTGGCGCCCTAGTGCAGTGTTTGGGAACCCTTTTAAGTGGATCATTGATTCACATTCAGTTCTCTTATTTGCTGTATATTTGGCATCTCTAGTTTTGCCAGATTTAACATCATTTGGGTGAATTTTTGTTCATCCAAGGTCACAATTTCTCTGATTATTGCCATTTTTTTCCTCCATGTATTTTAAAACTTCCGGTTAGCCTCGTAACAGCTGCGCATGGCAGAAGTTTCAGAATCCCAATCACTGTGTGATGTAGCTATCTATGGGTGGCTTTTTGCATGTATATCATGACGTTGAGGCCCCCACTGGCCATGTTGCCAATGAACGCTCCGGTTTGGTATTGTCACACAAGATTCCAACAATCACTCCTCTATCCCACTACGTCTCTGCCACAGGTTACCACAATATTTCAATGAGGATTTTGAGATCTTTGGGCACAGTACTTAAATTTGTGGAGCAGTGTGTAACAAAAAAGAAAGGCTATAGGACAGACCGGTTCATTCAGCTGCGCAAGGTACTAAGGCCCCGCCCGGCTAGACTGGCTTAGTAAATGGCCGCTAGAGGGACCTAGCGACCAGGTGCTCCTGCCTGATCCACTGACGTTGTGTTTATTAACGATACTTTGTAATGCTGACACTCGCATCGTAGGCTATGGCTACAACATATTTAGCATAAATGCTCCGCTCACTTCTAGGTTGAACCTACTTCCATAAATATGCGTGCTACTTATGTGCAGCAGTGCTGTCAGTGTCAGGTTCTCACAGTGTTTCATTATCCTCATCATCATGAAATGGGTACAACCCAGCTCAAGTCTAGGTAGTGGTCAGTTTTTGGTCACTTAAGCATAAATCGATCCATAACTTTGGAGATCCTGAAGCATTGATAAATATTTTCTGATTGGGACTTCACCGTGGGGTTTACTAATTTGTTAGTGTACTGATAGATGTCAGATGCAGCGTTCCTGCTTGCTATGAATCATGGCACTCTACAGGGCGCAAAAAGGCAATTTTCGGCGAGCAGAAGTTTTCGGTCAATAGGTCTTTACAGGTGATAAGCTAAGATATGCTTTTAGTTGTGTAAAAGTTTTTGCAACACTGTAAAATATACCTAGTGGTGGCAGTTTACGCATTTCATGAGAATATAACAATGGATAATTTGACAAATGACCAGCTTGATTTGCCTTGGAATTTACATATTGGGATTGTTCAAAAACAAAATGGCGGCACACAGAAACTACCCTAGTGGAGTTTTCGGTCATCCCACCTATTTATTAACCATGCTGAACACCAGTCATAGCATTCGATATTTTGGTCTCATGCTGCATTCTGCAGCAGGATTCCAGCTACAGGTAAGGTTGTTTATACCTAGCAGCTCCCATTATTTTGGCAAAATTTTACATATTTTTCCTGCTCTGTTCATTTCTGTGTGCTGCCATTTTGTTTTTACAACTAATTTGTAAGGATACAAAACGAAAAGTGTTCAAATTTGCGGTAAAGTCATGTTACCCATCAAAAGCAGACACCAGCTGGATCAGGGGAATTCCAGAACTCTCTTTCACTGTGTCACATAACCAGAAAGTGATAAATTTGGCTGGGAGTGTCTCTTAATTCTATCTTGTTTTTCTTACCACTGGAGTCAGTTTTTGGTCACTTTGAGTTCGTAGTACTATAAGCATATCAGAGTGAGTTGTAATGGAAGAAGTGATGTTGAGTACCTCCTAATAAAGACATAATTTACAATGTACTTTAAGTTAATTCTTGAATGCGAGGTACCGAAGAGCAAGTATGATGAGGCTGTCATTCAATTCCAACATGGCAGGTATGTTCCATGAACAATTCCAACATGTAAATTTCAAGCTGGTCACCTGTCAAAATAATCCGTTGTTATAACTTATAAAACACATAAACTGTCACAACTAGGTATATTTCACAGTTTTGCAAAAACTTTTCACAAATAAAAGCATGTGTTTGCTCTTCATCTGTATAGACCTGCTGACCGAAGACTGCCTCCGCTTGCCTAAAATCGCTGTTTGCGCCCTGTAGAGTGTCATGATTTGTACCAAGCAGGATCCTCACATGTGACACCTATAGGTACACTCTAAAAATGAAGTCTGTCTCTGTTGTTGTCATTGGCATGTAAAGCGCGGTTCTTGGTAGGCATTTTTCATGACGTCGCGATAACAACTTTATGAAAAAAATGCTTACCATACTGCGCTATTACATGCCAATGACAACAACAGAGACAGACATCATTTTTTAATATTTATATTATTAACATTAATACTAGAATTAAATTTGTCATGCATATTTGTGTGTAAAAGTTTTGATAGTCACTGCGAAGGACCTTTTCTTTATCAGTGGGAGGAGCTATGGATGTGGCCAGCCACTTTTTACGTAGTGGCAAGTAGGGACTGGCACGTGCCGTGCTGTACATGATGTTACCATCGACTGATGAAAACAAAATTTGTCCCTATTCTTTCAATGCTAACAAAAACTCCGAATGTAAATATTAACAAATTAGTACTACCACTGTGAAGTCGCATCCGGAAAATATTTATCAATGCTTCAGGAGCTCCGAAGGTATGGATCGATTTATGCTTAAGTGACCGAAAACTGCCTCCACTATCCTAGACATACCATGGTGATTAGAACTAGCTTCCCTGCACAGCAGATCATCCCGCAGTTAAATTCACTTGAAGTGTGCTTCAGATGTGGTCTAGTTGCACTTAAAGCAAGTTCCAAGTGCAAGAAGTGCATTTTAAGGTGCTCAAATTTTCCCATTTGAACAGAACAGCAGCTAAAAATAACCCAGGAGTTTTCTGGTCTTCTGTTGTTGCTCCCTTATCACCATCCATCAGCTGTTCACCTAAGTCCTTAATACTGTAGATTTCTTTATTTTCGCGTGTATGAATTTTCACGGTTTTTTGTATTTTTGACGTTCCACTGTAGTTTTAATTTCACTGTTTGGACATAATTCCCATTCAAACAATGTTAAAATACTATTTTAATGTGTTTTTATTTTCATTTTATTATTTTATTCTTCATCAGCGAAATAAGCGAAAATAAGAATATAGCAAAATTATAGCAATTTACAGTATAGAGAGCCAACAAAATTAGGTCAACTTGAATTTGTAGCACTATAAGAATATCAGGGTGAGCAGCTGTTAATTTTCGACAGTAGAGTGAATTTTACCACAGGTACTTGTATTTCTATCAATAACTGTGAACAAGTCTGCTAACCCCTCCCTGGAGGGGTTAGATTTGAGGGTTAGCAGACTGCTCCACCGTTATTGATAGTGTAATACAAGTACCTGTGCATTTTATTTCCTTGACCTTGTACAGTAGAACTCACTGTATGTGGTCACCCCTTCTGCCAAGTAAAAGTGACCACATACAATAGGTGACTGGTCGCTACAGATATCCAAATATGGCCAACCGGGGCCTGTGTTTGACTTGACTTGACAGGGAGCACTAATCCGCTCAGCTGTCAACGAGTTGCAACAACTTCTAAAGCATCATCACTCTCTGGCCTGGCACCTGGCTTGTTAAATACCCAGTCCTCAGGCTGACTGAACAACACCTTGCTTCTATGAAAAATACTGGCCAAAAATACAATGTTATGAAAATTATATAAAATTTTGCTACAATCGTGGCATAGGTCTGCATAACATTGACAGCTGATCCGTAGAGCATTTATTGCATTCAAATTCCATAGAAGCTATGGTGAAATCGTAGAAGTTAACAGGTCTGACACACAAACACTTCTGGGGACAAATGTTCTGGTAACTCTATAGAGGGTAAGGCAAAGGAAAGTGATAATGAAATTTTATTAGGATGAGACTTTTGAGGGATGTCAATTTGTTGACAGATGACACATGACCACAGCCACACAGGGAAATGCCCTTGTGGCATTGTCATTGCAAACAAAAAAGTCACGATGATCGGTGCATTCAAATTGATTGCTAGTGGTTTAAATTTAAACCACTGTAAAATGCATGATAACCACCGCTTTGGTGACATAAATCAACAGATTTCATCATTATTTGCACCTGAAAATACACTCGTGCTTCATTGTGATCGCTTCACAAAACCACGCAGTAGTCTTTGTCAACATCAGTAATTTTCCGTAAGCGGTTGGAATGAAAAAAAGGAAAGAACTCCCATGATGCATCACGCAACTTGGTCAACATGGATGCATCTTCGCTGTTGTGAGTAAACATGTGAGAAGCAAAAAAGTTAACATTTTAAAGCATGATAACATACAAATTTCCTCCTAATATTAATGTAAAGACCTTTTTATAACATATGTCATATGGTGAGTGATATTACTTGGGTATATTATACCTGGATTTTATAGCCGTTTCAAAGTTAGGTAAAATTACTCTTCCAGCATAGAAAATTGATTGGATGTCTGCATGCTGGAACCCTTAAATCTTGCTTTGTTTCCATTTGAATTGACATCAAATGATTAGAGTGGTTGTTTACCCCTATTGCCACTGATTTCTTTTCGTAATGACCGCTGACTGCAGAAAGCTTGGTTTTGACTGACTGCCAAAACTTGCTGTTTACTGACAGTTGACCCGTTTGACAGGTGACTGGTCACCACAGGTCATTCAACATTGCGAAAAGCTCCGTACATTGCAAATGTGACTCGTAACATCAGTTGACCGGCCACCTCGGTGGTTGGTCATTGCAGGTATTACTGTATAGGGGTTTCATTATTTCCAGAAAATTGCCACCAAATCCTAGCCCAGTATGTTTTTCCCAGCATCTCTCCATACCTTATCATATCGCTTTCTCACACATAAAAACCCAATGAAAACTTTTCTGTGCTTTTGCATTCCCAATTCCTAAACCTGAGTCAGTAAAAACCCATAATGGCCCTCCCACTTCTCTAGTCTAAAACCATTCTGAATTTCTCGCAGGAGCCCAAGTCTTTCAACTATTCTGCTCAGTCTCCAGTACATTACCTGACTAAATATTTTGCTCAAATTAGATGCAATAGCAATACCCCTACACTTGTCCAGTTGGTACGCGTTTCTTTTAAATAATTCTATTTAAAAGCATACAGAACTAAACCCTATGTCACTGATGCAACCACAAAGTGCCAATGTTTTTTATCTACTTCTACATATCCCCCAATTCCCATGTAAATAATGTATAAATTATGGAAAATCTTGTAATGTTTGGAAACTTTAAAAGGACACAGGTCCCTTCTATGTTTTCTTTATTGCATTACTCCATTATGTATTTTGTGATGACATAGGCAAAATGTCACCGATGCAACATTTGATTGTCTCTGATGCTACACTGAAGCAACATTAACGTCACTGATGCAACATGCAAATGTACTCAGCTTTTTTGTTCTGGATCAGGAATTGAGGTGGGGTTATGCACTGCTGTTTGCCATTGGATCTAGCTTTATATTTATCTTAAACTAATCACTTTCTAAGATATTCATATGATTTGCTGAAACATTTACTCCTGATTAGGTACTGTTCCTTCCCTCCAGATATATTTTTGATGTGCCACCAGGAAATGTCATTTTATATAGTCTACAGTATGATAATGCAATAAATCCTGGAAAGCATGGAGTAAATGATGATTATTTTCAACCACATATATGTTTCAATACAAAATTTTGTGACTTTATTTTCTCAAGTCCCAAACAATAGAACACTTCCAAGTGCATATTTGCTTGGAAGTTTATATTTCTTTATTAATTTTCAGTTCAAACTTGCAAATCTGTAAATCACTGTCACTGGTGTTTCACTGACAATGAAATTGCTGACTTCTTTTTGTTTTTAATCTTTTAGTTGATTTCGGTTTGTTTAGGGTATAAATAAAATCATACAATCATCAATGGATAGTAACTATTTGCATTTTTTAAATTATCTTTAATGAGAAAGAATAAAGTGATGTATTCTCGTGAATTCTGCCAACAACAGTTTTGTCTTCATAAAGATTTTACTTGTCCTAGAGAATAGGACATAGGAATTTTTTCACCCTGAGTATGCACAGTTGATCTTTAAAAGTATACAGTACATGCTATTGTGAAGCTACTTTGAAGTATCAAAGATTAGATAGGGGTACGTAAGTCAGGTTGTTGTGGTACCAGGTTACCCCTTGGCACCCAAGTCAGGTTGATGTAGCATCAGGGTACCCATTGGTACCCGAGTCAGGTTGATGTAGTACCAGGGTACCCATTGGTACCCAAGTCAGGTTGATGTAGTACCAGGGTACCCATTGGTACCCAAGTCAGGTTGATGTAGTACCAGGGTACCCATTGGTACCCAAGTCAGGTTGATGTAGTACCAGGGTACCCATTGGTGCCCAAGCCAGATTGGTGTACCAGGGTTCCCAATAATACCCGAGTCAGATTGATGTAGTACCAGGACACCCATTGGTACCTAAGTCAGGTTGATGCAGTACCAGGGTACCCATTAGTACCTAAGTCAGGTTGATGTAGTGCCAGGGCACCCATTTCTTGAAAAGATCCCCAGGTAATGTGAACAATTTTAAAAGAAATAATGAAAAACTAGAACATAATGTGTTGTGTTTTTTGTGTATACACACAAGATCATCAAACAAGTTGGTAACCATATCATAGACCGTATCTTGGTGTCATTGCTCATATTTGCCCCATAGCAGGACAGTAGAGAATTTTTACTATTGTGCTATGATGATTTTTTTTACTGATTAATTACAGCAAACGTAAACTTCCCTTAATTTTATGCAGGAGTAAATAATTCCCATAGAAAAGTCAGAGTGACGTAGCCTTAACCAGGAAGTTGTTGTTAATAATGGATAAGTGTGTTTATTGAACTGAGTAGGTCATAACCATCTGTGTTTGGTGCATTGGTGTGTCTTGTATTGAAGATTATAACACTTCTAGTGTTAATACACACAGACGCAAACTGCCGTCCGCCAGTAGGAAAGACCTACATATATATTATAAAAATGTGAGGATTTTTGTTTTATCTCTTCTTTTAGAGGAACAACTTTTTAAAATGTAAATTAGCTAGAAGAACAACTTTGATTGGAAAATATGATTTTGATAATGGACATGTCCAAATTGATATAAATTGAAAGAAGGTTTGGATTGCATGATAAACTTTCATTTCGCATCCAAACTGTTGAAATATCATTATGTACTTGTGAGGAGCTAATATCAAATCAACAATTTAAAATGTAAATTAACAAGAATAACAAACTTGGTCTCAAAATATCATTTCAACTGGACATATCCAAAATAATATCAATTATTTAAAACAAGGTTTTGGATTGTATGATATTCTTCCATTTGGCATCCAAATTGTTGAAATATCATTATGTGTACTTGTGTGCAGCTAATGTCAAATCAAATTATGACAAGGCAAGTAAACAAGGGAGGTGAAGGTGTGTGACGCATTGTGGCCTGGCTGGGTCTCATCAGGCACTGGCACAAATGTCAAAAGTCACTCTATAAATAATGAGGGGTGACAATTATGTTGCTACACTGGGCACATTGGTACTTGTGTGCAGTGAAGGCAGAAACCAGTATTTCCGTTTCGTTACTACATAACTCACAGTTTCAAACTTATATTTGAAAAAGTTACATCCCATATTAAGAAAGAAAACATACTGGTTTTAGGTCAACCAGTACTAAAAATGGAACTATTTAACCAGGTGAATTGTGTGTGTGTTTGCACCCAATGCGCTATCACAGGGGCTTGCAGAAAAATGTTTCTTTGTGCTGCTGTGGTCACAAATATTTGGATCCATGGAATTTTTATTGTACACCATTGGGACAATGAAAGTACTGCTACTGGGACAATAAAAGTACTGGGTTTTATGTGGGGATGAGTTTGATATAATTTTTTTTGATAATATCAAATCAACTTTCAACAAGATTTACACTTTCAAGCTAACTGGTTATATGTTACAAAATACTTCACATAAGCAAAGTATTGGCCATGTTGTTCCATTTCAAGATATGTGTAGTTTTTTTGACACATTGAAGAAGATTGAAGACATTAAACACTTAGAGCTTTTGTTAATGTCCTTCACTGGAGCTCTACCTCAAGGCAAGCATTGAAAAGTGATTATTAATGTCTGCGTCATTTGCATCTTTGATGTTACAGATACAAGAATGCTGTTGCTATGAGACTGTTGTGACAGTCCAATGCTGTGATCTGGGACAACTGCCGTTAAAAAAAAAAAATAAGAAAAAAAAGAAACATGGAGAACTTTGTTTTATATGAAGAGGTTGGAAGAGGAGAACATTCCATCGTATACAAAGGCCGGCGTAAAGGCACCATCAACTTTGTGGCCATCCACTGCATTGACAAATGTAAAAGACCACAAATAACAAACTTGGTGAGTATTCAACACCAGTTGGTATTTACAGAAAAATAAAAAATAAATGTTAAAAATATGATACAATAAACACCATCCCCCTGCAAAACTGGAACTTTCAGATGACTCAAATTTTTACTGAAGTTGAAAACAAATTAGCTTCAAGTATTTTGCGTAATGATGTAAAAAAATTCCCAATGGGAAAGGTCCAATTTTACAGTTGAGTTAAAATTTTAAACTTTTTACTTTCAAACTTTTGTGCACTACACTAATGCATTTGAAAGTTGCCTTTGCCTGGCTGATAGTGCTGCTTTCATGCTTCAATTGATGTTCCCATAGTATCAGCATTTTCAAGGGTCCACCCGGGGGGGGGGGGCTTTCTGTTTTGGGTTTGACCGTCCGTCCAGATGTGTGCATTCTGGTTACTGCGATGTCTACAGAATGTCTCCATGTATTTTGCTCAAATTTGGCAATATGCTTACATTACTTGGCAAAATGAACTGCTTAGATTTTGGTGTAACCATGACCTAATTTGAGCAAATATCAGCCTAATTACATACTCGTTAGGGCTCATTACCACAATATATCCAGAATGCTCTGGTTGTATTTTGCTCAAATTTGGCGGTATGCTTATCTAGCATGCCAAGATGAAGTGATTAAATTTTGGTGTCACCATGGCGTAATTTGAGCAAATGGCAGCATAATTACATGCTCATTAGGGCTCTTAACCACAATATCTCCTGAATGCACCAATCTCAAATTTAGCAGTATGCTTATCTAGCATGCCAAGATGAACTGAATAGATTTTGGCATTACCATGATCTAATTTGAGCAAATGGTGGACCCTTCAGTCAACACTTGTGTTGAAGGTATGTCTATTTTTTGGCTCTGCTGACCATAGGTTGCACATCTTATATTTTTTTATGACAGATACACATAGATGTGAAAAAAGTGGATTTAAGCAGTGACAAGACTTTCAGCTCTGCTGTCAGTCAGCTGACTGTATAGGATGGTCTGTCTTCTGTCTTCTGTTTTCTGTTTATCTGTCCACAATTTACATTTTCAACTTCTTGACCAAAGCCATCAGCCAGACCCACTTCATACTTAGGGATGGTTCAACATTATCATCATTTTTGAATTAGTACTTAGGGTACTTAATTTCATGACCCCCTCCCTCCCCCCAAATTAGTACTTTAAAAATGATGATTTTCCCCCCAAATCATAGCAAAATTGCACAAAACAGGCCAAAAATTGACCATCATTTTCCATATCCTGTGAAAGTGTACAGACCCATTTAACCCCCTCCCCCCTTGCGTACTGTAAGTACTAATTCAAAAGTGATGAAAATGTTGAACCATCCCTTAGTAGAAATGTATTTTGTGGAGGTCTCTACCAAATGTGTTCAAATGGTCATGCTCCAGTGGATTTTTATTTTTTATGATTTTTTTTCATTTAGTAAATTAACAATTTTTGTTAGTCAGGTACTTATTTGTCAATGCATACATTCCTATTGGTTACCATACAATTCAATTAGGATTTCAATGCTAATTCATATGAATTTTCAAATTCTCCTAAACTAGCTGTCACATCCACTTCAAATTTGGTTGGGATGTATCTTTGGTGGGTGTCAACTGACATTGTTCAAATGGCCAAGGTGGTTTGTTTTCCTTTTCTTTTTTGTCAAAGCTTAAATCTTCTGCAAAACCATGTGGCCAAGTGTTTTGAAATTGCGTAAGCAAACTTTTTGGGACCCCTGGACTCTAATAATTTATTCAACAGGTAGTGCTGTAATTTTTTGGTGTGTTTTACGATTTTTTTTTTTTTTTTTTTTTTTGTTTCTTCAATGTGGAAACTTGTCAGTAAACTGAAAGAGAGTGGTATTACTGAAATACTGTAACATGTATATCTTGTTTGTGACATTGTATCAAACCACCCATTTGTGGTGTACAAATATTTTGCTACAGGACAATTTTTTTTCCTATGTTTTCTCCATATTAGTCAAGATAACTCCCAGCATGTGGTTGTTAGACACACCAAACAACAGCATGAACATTGGTTTGTCCATCATATTTCAGGAAAATCCCTCCAAAAATAGTGTACAATCTCAGCAGATAGGTCACTCAAGAAGCCTATGGAAGTTTGAGGTTCCTCATTGGTGGATTCGATCATGTGTTGCTCACTGTCCAATGAAATGTGTCCTGTGCTATGTGCTCTCTACATGGCCCAGGTTTAGAAGGTAAACATGGTTTGTTTCCATGGAATTAGAGCCCTGAGTTAATTTTGACATTGTAGTTTTAAAAAGACTTGGATGGAACAAATTGCAAACACAGATTAAGGCAGAAGAGAAAAATCCTGATGAAAATCGAGAAAAATGTGAGACTTGTCACTTGAGTGGTGAAAAAGGTCTGTGTAGGCACGGAGATGATACATGTGATGTATGTCAGACAGGACACATCATTTTATTGATGTATGTCAGACAGGACACATCATTTTATTGATGTATGTCAGACAGGACACATCATTTTATATTTGACTGACAACAAAATGCTATCCCTGTCAGTTTCATTAAAATGTTCAAATGTATCGGAATGGGAACAAAGAAACAATATAGGCCTTGAAGTGAAATTCATGACTGCAGGAAAACAACACTGACATTACGGAAAATCATATCATTGATCATTAATGCACATAAAAAATGTACACAAGCTTGTGTTGTGTGCTATGGCCTGTGTTTGTTGGAAAAACTGTGACGTCCATAATAAAGATCTGACACTTTATATCTCCATGGGTTTCTAAAATTAATGTGATCAATTGACCTAGAAGTTGTGCAGGAATTAAAATCAAAATAATAAATATCAAGAGAAAGAACCAACTAACACAAAAGATCAAGTTTTTTTGTAAATGAACCCCCCGCCCTACCCCCGACTCATTTTGGCTCTCTCTCAGGGGCCTTCATCAGGGGATGGGGGCTCACAAAATAATGAGATTTTATTCAATATGTAACAAAATTAGGTTTCCCATACATTATTATGACATCATGATGGGTCAGTGGCATTAAATTAAGATGGCTTCCATTGTAATTAAGAAATAGCATATGTCTTAATATGATTGTGACGTCACAATAAAAAAGAAGTAGATATGGCTTCCTTAATGAACCTATTAATTCGAAGGTTCCATTCTTAATGTTCAGCTTTTCAGTCTTCAGGTGTCCATATTATGTATACGTGTACGTGTCCTTCGATGGAACTGAAATACAGTGGTACCTGCTCTACACACCACCTCCAAATTAAGACCACATGTCTTCAAAACCGCTCTTTCAAGACACTGTGCTATATTTCCTTGTTGAATATACCTTCAATTTAAGACCACCTGCAGTATGAGACCAATCTTTCTAGGCTGTAGGGGCGTTCTCAAACAGTAGGTACCACTGTATACTAGCCCACAGGACTGCCATCAAAATGTACGCCTCAGGGAAAACAAAAGTGAAACCACCAATTAATGCATAACAAAGGGGGAAGTAAAAGGCTATGTATCCTGCTACTAAGTAAAAATCTGTATTGCCTAATTGAAGTCCTGAGATGTTTCACAACTCTGTGTTGCTTCTTCAGAGGACAGTGAAAAACTCGCCGATTAATGCAGTTTGCAAAGTTAGTCTGAGTTGCTATCACTGGAAAGATCAAGATCTTCATTCAGAATTTGTGAATAAGAGTCTTTTTCTTTAAAGTTTACTCAGTGTTTCCACTCAGGCTTTAACCTTCTGGTCAATTTTCTGGATTGTGATGCTTCTGGGTGGTGTAAGTTCATGCTTGCATGGGGCAGATTGGCCCAATGGTGTGAACACAGATGGTAGAACGTCAATTAAAATCAACCAATTTATGACAAACTTTGTGGTGGTCACTTTAATCAAACAAAATGGTGGGTGTTGGGGTGATGCATTCAACATTATGTTTGACCATGTGCGGTCATATGTAAATTATGTGAATCATGATATATCATGATACATGACATAAAGCTCAGTATCAAAACATACTGCTATACGAAAATAAGTCACGGTACCCACCCTGCTGTTACAGTCCTGTTGATTACCATGTAAGTCAGCATGGGTTGCCATGGTAATTCACATTTTCAACTTCTTCCCAAAAACTGTCAATCAGATTCACTTGGTGGATATGTACCTTGGTTAGGTCACTACTGAGTTTGTTCCAGTGGTCTTGCTTCAGTGCTTTTTTGTATGCTTAATGAATTTTGCATTCATTTTTGGCAAAAATTGTTTGAAATCTTTTTTTTCCGTGACTGCTCAGCCAGTTGCTTTCCAATTGCAAAAAGACACTTCTGGGTATAAGGGTGGGACTTACACAGTACATGTGTATGGGTCACCATAACCTTATTCCCAAGGCCCCTATTTGCTCAATTTGACTTCATAACTTGAGAACTAGTTGCGTCAGGACTTTGATGCTGGTTTAATAATATCGTCTGTGTGGTTTCTATTTACAAGTGCATGAGTGGTCTTGATTTCATTCCCAAAGTCACAGGGTCACTTTCACGAATTTTCCTGTTCACTTGATAACTTGAAAAATGTTTGAGCCAGAACGTATTTGAGCTAAATTTAACTGTTAAGCCAGTGCTCTGATATTTTGTGTGACAATCTTCAAGGAAGGTGACCTTGACCCAACACCAAAGGTCACAGGACTACTTCATTGTGTGCATGCAAGGTCAGCTGAGCACAGGACTGTTACAGTCCTCTGTTTATATGTTGTAAAGTGCATGAACTGATGTATGCTCATTTTGGGAGGAAAATGGGTGAAATAACTCTAGGATTGGGACAAAAACAGAACCCTGCACGTGTACTTAAAACTTGAAAATTGATAATTTGAACTGAATATTGTCTATTTTGATTAGTAAATTTAAACATTAGAAAGCCTGAATATTACAAAGAATGATATTAGTGAGAGTATCAGAATTTTTGTGTGTGTGTATGTAACAAAGAAGGGCAGTTTTGCGAAAGGATTTTGTGCATTCTCATAGTTTGCTGTGACTGTAACTGTGACATGTTTGACCCTCAAAACTAGACAACATGTGATTGTGACCGCCACCATTGATCTAAGTTAAGGTGTTTGGTTTGAATTGGAAATACATGTGACCTTGTGACATTTGAAAGACACTTTCTTTTCCCATTCAGGTGCGACTGACTCATGAAATTGAGCATCCTAATATGGTTCGTTTTCATGAATGGTATGAGACAAGCAATCATCTGTGGCTGGTTGTGGAACTCTGTACAGGTACGAAGCTATCAAACATAAAATGGGACAGCTTTTAGTCAACTTTATCTCAGCATTAGGCTTCTGAGAAGTTGACATTTGGTATTTTAATCTGAATAGTAATTGTTTAATGTAAATTAGTATGTATTTACTTGAATGCAAAATAGTATCTGATTTTTGCTGTTAAAACAGAACAGAGAGAGAGAGAGAAAGAGAGTATTTTTTTCTATTTATGTTTTTCTATTTATGGTTCAGGCAAAGAGGAGAGAAGTGTGTCATTATGATTATACTTGACTTCCAGGAGGTAGTCTGCAGACCATTATAAGTCAAGATGATCACCTGCCAGAGAGCTCCGTAAGGAGGTTTGGAATTGACCTGGTGTTGGGTCTGCATCACATACATTCCCTTGGCATTATCTTTTGTGACATCAAACCATCCAAGGTGAGTGTGGGTTGTGTGTCCAACTTACCATGTACATGTGCTAATTCATAAAGCACTGATTTAACACTGAGTCAACAGCTTTCCTCGGGACACTTGGCATACAATTTA
The DNA here is from genome assembly GCA_964020975.1 of Hermodice carunculata. Classification (NCBI taxonomy): domain Eukaryota; kingdom Metazoa; phylum Annelida; class Polychaeta; order Eunicida; family Amphinomidae; genus Hermodice; species Hermodice carunculata. Next base: position 7,073,292 of record OZ026618.1, read on the forward strand.
ATCTTTAAAGCACTGATTTAAGACTGAGTCAACACCCTTTGCTTTAGACTTGGCTTGCTGGTATTATGTTTGAGGGTAATGAGAAAATGACTATAGCCGTGATTAACACTTAAGGGTATCTGATCAATGTAGTCGTTGACAGCACATTGCAAACGTTTTGCAAACAATAAAGATCCAAAGCTTTTTTACCATCAGCTTCAATTTTGAAGTTAGATTTGCCCTAAAGCAGTCCATGCCAAAAGTACCCGTCTGTCGGTTTTTACCGATAAAAAATTCCCCGGACCAACAGAAAATGCTAGCAAGTTACATGTTAAAGTATTGGGACTTTTGAAATTTGAGCAAAATGACCAATAAGAGAAAAAATTTGGGCACAGACTGCTGTTGGTGCTACAGAGAATATTAAGATATTTGTGAGAAGTGCCTCAAGTGATTGACCTGAAAGTACTTCAAAAGACTGACCTGAACCCAGTAACCAGCACAACCCAAGACCGACATTCTTGTGGGCCCTCAATTGACACTTCCCCTGGGACTAAAGGACTAAAACGCATCAAAGCTTAATGGAGAGGATTGTATCCACAGATAGAAGACCAAGGGCCCATAAGATTGGGGCCTGAGGTCTTCTATCTGCCAGTGCAAGCCTGTCTGTCAAGCCTGTCTGTCAAACCTGTCTGTCAAACCTGTCTGTCAGGCCTGTCTGTCAAGCCTGTCTGTCAGGCCTGTCTGTCAGGCCTGTCCATCAGGCCTGTCTGTCAAGCCTGTCTGTCAGGTTCAGCCATGCATTCATCTGATTCCACATTAAAACTCATAAAATGTTTCCAGATTGAAATTCAAATTCTAAGTGCTGGATTGCAGTGCAATAGGTTAGGCACAGGGACAGTGCTATGTGTGCACAGGGACAGTGCTATGTATGCACAGGGACAGTGCTATGTATGCACAGGGACAGTGCTTGTGTGCACAGGGACAGTGCTATGTGTGCACAGGGACAGTGCTGTGTGTGTGCAGGGACAGTGCTATGTGTGCACAGGGACAGTGCCGTGTGTGCACAGGGACAGTGGTATGTGAGCGCAGGGACAGTGCTGTGTGTACAGGGACAGTGCTGTGTGTGCACAGGGACAGTGCTGTGTGTGCACAGGGACAGTGCTATGTGTGCACAGGGACAGTGCTATGTGTGCACAGGGACAGTGCTATGCATGCACAGAGACAGTGCTATGTGTGCACAGGGACAGTGCTATGTATGCACAGGGACAGTGCTGTGTGTGCACAGGGACAGTGCTATGTATGCACAGGGACAGTGCTGTGTGTGCACAGGGACAGTGCTATGTATGCACAGGGACAGTGCTGTGTGTGCACAGGGACAGTGCTATGTATGCACAGGGACAGTGCTATGTGTGCACAGGGACAGTGCTATGTATGCACAGGGACAGTGCTGTGTGTGCACAGGGACAGTGCTATGTATGCACAGGGACAGTGCTATGTGTGCACAGGGACAGTGCTATGTTTTCGTGAAAATGAGGCAGGGCCTGTATGGCAGAATAAAGACCAGTCACATTACATTGCTCTAACATCTGATTGGCTTACCACACCCACCTGTACTCTAAACATAAATGAAATGCACTTGCAATGTAAACTCCACACATGTAGATTTTATTTATTGACTTGTTTGTTTGTTCATTCATTTGTTCATTCAGTCAGTTAGTCATAAATGTTTTGAGGGAGATAGGAAAGGATTGAAAATGTTTGGAATGATTGTTTTTACATTTGTAGAAACCCATTTATATTGCTATGATCAATATAAGTTTGAGAATGTCCTGTTGTTTGACTGTTCCTATAATTTAGTATAAAGCTAATTGTAGATCTCATCCACATGTAGTGCTGATGGATAGTTTTAATTTTGAACAATTTGGCCGGTTAGATAGACATTTTGCTTCATTACTGGTGAGGTAAACATTTCATGGATTTGTCTGTTCATTTCTGAGAATTCATGTTCTCTGTACAGCTGTCAAAATACTGATGTGTAGGAACTACCCTTAAGTTGCATCTGTTTAACATATTTGCATATTCAGATGTGATTCTTCAGAGAAAAAAGTGAATTCAAGATTTCTTTCCAAAATTATATTTCATATTTATATGCTAAAACAATGTATTTTTAGGTTTATATGTCACTTACTGGCTTTTTTAATATGAAGCAATCACATTCTTGGATCATGGTTTATTTTTATTTTTATGTGAAATTCAGCCTACTTTTTTGTTTTCAGATTCTTCTGGATGGTCCAGGAATATTGAAGTATGCTGACTTTGGTTTGGCCCGAGTGGAAGGGGAGAATTTGGATGAGCTCTTTGAGCAGTTTTGTGATACTGATTTTGACAACCAGTTTGAAAGTGATGATGATCCAAAACAAGAGGAGGAAAAGAAGTTCAGCACCAAAACTTTAGGTGTGTACACATGTGTACTCTATACCCCTAGTGTTGATAGGTGTGTACTCTATACCCCTAGTGTTGATAGGTGTGTACTCTATACCCCTAGTGTTGATAGGTGTGTACTCTATACCCCTAGTGTTGATAGGTGTGTACTCTATACCCCTAGTGTTGATAGGTGTGTACTCTAAACCCCTAGTGTTGATAGGTGTGTACTCTATACCCCTAGTGTTGACAGGTGTGTACTTGTATACCCCTAGTGTTGACAGGTGTGTACTTGTATACCCCTAGTGTTGATAGGTGTGTACTTGTATACCCCTAGTGTTAACAGGACAGTTTTGTACAGGTGTGTAATTGCATATGCCCAGTGTTGACAGGACAGTTTTGTACAGGTGTGTACTAGTATACCCCTAGTGTTAACAGGACAGTTTTGTACAGGTGTGTACTTGTATACCCCTAGTGTTAACAGGAAAATTTTGTACAGGTGTGTACTTGTATACGCCCAGTGTTGACAGGACAGTTTTGTACATGTGTGTACTTGTATACGCCCAGTGTTGACAGGACAGTTTTGTACAGGTGTGTACTTGTATACCCTTAGTGTTAACAGGACAGTTTTGTACAGGTGTGTACTTATATACCCCTAGTGTTAATTGGACAGTTTTGTACATGTGTGTACTTGTATACGCCCAGTGTTGACAGGACAGTTTTGTACAGGTGTGTACTTGTATACCCTTAGTGTTAACAGGACAGTTTTGTACAGGTGTGTACTTATATACCCCTAGTGTTAATTGGACAGTTTTGTACATGTGTGTACTTGTATACGCCCAGTGTTGACAGGACAGTTTTGTACATGTGTGTACTTGTATACGCCCAGTGTTGACAGGACAGTTTTGTACAGGTGTGTACTTGTATACCCTTAGTGTTAACAGGACAGTTTTGTACAGGTGTGTACTTATATACCCCTAGTGTTAATTGGACAGTTTTGTACATGTGTGTACTTGTATACGCCCAGTGTTGACAGGACAGTTTTGTACAGGTGTGTACTTGTATACCCTTAGTGTTAACAGGACAGTTTTGTACAGGTGTGTACTTATATACCCCTAGTGTTAATTGGACAGTTTTGTACATGTGTGTACTTGTATAAGCCCAGTGTTGACAGGACAGTTTTGTACAGGTGTGTACTTATATACGCCCAGTGTTGACAGGACAGTTTTGTACAGGTGTGTACTTGTATACGCCCAGTGTTGACAGGACAGTTTTGTACATGTGTGTACTTGTATACGCCCAGTGTTGACAGGACAGTTTTGTACAGGTGTGTACTTATATTCGCCCAGTGTTGACAGGACAGTTTTGTACAGGTGTGTACTTGTATACGCCCAGTGTTGACAGGACAGTTTTGTACAGGTGTGTACTTGTATACGCCCAGTGTTGACAGGACAGTTTTGTACAGGTGTGTACTTGTATACGCCCAGTGTTGACAGGACAGTTTTGTACATGTGTGTACTTGTATACGCCCAGTGTTGACAGGACAGTTTTGTACAGGTGTGTACTTATATACGCCCAGTGTTGACAGGACAGTTTTGTACAGGTGTGTACTTGTATACGCCCAGTGTTGACAGGACAGTTTTGTACATGTGTGTACTTGTATACGCCCAGTGTTGACAGGACAGTTTTGTACAGGTGTGTACTTGTATACGCCCAGTGTTGACAGGACAGTTTTGTACAGGTGTGTACTTGTATACGCCCAGTGTTGACAGGACAGTTTTGTACATGTGTGTACTTGTATACGCCCAGTGTTGACAGGACAGTTTTGTACAGGTGTGTACTTATATACGCCCAGTGTTGACAGGACAGTTTTGTACAGGTGTGTACTTATATACGCCCAGTGTTGACAGGACAGTTTTGTACAGGTGTGTACTTGTATACGCCCAGTGTTGACAGGACAGTTTTGTACAGGTGTGTACTTGTATATGCCCAGTGTTGACAGGACAGTTTTGTACAGGTGTGTACTTATATACGCCCAGTGTTGACAGGACAGTTTTGTACAGGTGTGTACTTATATACGCCCAGTGTTGACAGGACAGTTTTGTACAGGTGTGTACTTGTATACGCCCAGTGTTGACAGGACAGTTTTGTACAGGTGTGTACTTGTATACGCCCAGTGTTGACAGGACAGTTTTGTACAGGTGTGTACTTATATACGCCCAGTGTTGACAGGACAGTTTTGTACAGGTGTGTACTTATATACGCCCAGTGTTGACAGGACAGTTTTGTACAGGTGTGTACTTGTATACGCCCAGTGTTGACAGGACAGTTTTGTACAGGTGTGTACTTGTATACGCCCAGTGTTGACAGGACAGTTTTGTATAGATGTGTACTCTCTCCAGGGCTGGGAGTGGGTAGACTGGGGATAGTAGAGAGGATGTTAAAGGATGATCTGTCCTGGGTATTGGAGTGGGTATCTCAAAGTAAAAGTAAAACTTTTATATTAAAATAAAATAAAGAGCCACAAAGTTGGAACTAATTGCTTCTTTAAAAGTTCAGAATACGGTTTTGGAGAACTTAATGTGTTCTTTCATTTGACACTATAAACTAAATCTGACTTTTATTTTTTTAAATGCTGTTTAAAATTTTATACAAAAGAATGTACAAAGCAAACTTAAAACAACATTTGGGAAGGATAACTAGTGGCCACATGATTATATCTTTGACACTATGATTTTGTTACTTAGACTTGGACATTTTTACAGGGTCTCCAAGCTACATGGCCCCAGAAGTACTGCAGGGGTCACAGCCCAGTATGTCCAGTGACCTCTGGTCCCTGGCTTGTATATTCTATGAGATGTTTACAGGTCAGAGAAATCTTTGTCAAATCAAGTCTCTCTTCTCTTCTCATAAGATAAAGTTAACAAAAAAAAAATGGAGAAAGTGCAGCAATGATATTGATTTTGGTTCAGTTAGGTTTACTGTTAAAGATGTAAAGTAGGTTAATTTCTAATCGTGAGGTAAACTATTTTTCACACCATACATTCCATAAATGTGTGAAAATCTGCAAGATTGTAAATCTTTAATAAATGATGAATATATTTATTTTATCAGAGTTGCTCATTTTGTTGAACAGATTTGACAACATTTCATATTAATGACTACAATAGAGCAGTGTCCTTTGGTGTAACATTTATCTTGACTTTCAGTGCTAATCAATAATCAAAACCTCCACTGATCTGAATGATTATTAATAATTATAGATTTTAATTCTTATTTGTTGTGTAACAGCCCTCTTAGCGTGTCTGTATTTCGAAAGAACAGAGGGTTAAGTCAGAGACCATCCTCAGCACCCTTTCGGTGCATGTTGCCCAAAGCACGCAGGGAAAAACTGCAGACCCAGTGTCTAAACTAGGAGTGAAAGGGTTAAATGAGAAGCATAAGAGCTGAGCAGTGTTAATATGTAGTCTTCATTTGAATGATAATCCGAACAGACTGATGACAAATTTCAATATGGAGTCTTTATTTCTGGTTCAATATTTTTGGGCAAAAGATTAGAAATAATCCCAAGATTTTACCTTTCAGGTCACCCGCCATTTCTGGCCGAGAGCTTTGAGCAGCTTGTGGACAAAATACTGAGCAGAGATGTGCCTGCCCTGAGGGTCAAAGGTCAGTTGTAATTATGACAGGAACAAAATGTAGTGTTGATCTGTCTTGAGAATTGATATTAGGGGCTTCATGTTGCCTCAGTTTAACAGTTCAAAGTAATTGGATGATATGCTGCTGTATGTGTGAAGAAAGATGTAAAAATGGTATTGTATTTTTACAAGAGATCAGTTATGATGCAGTTCAAGAACAAAATTACACATATCTGTATTCTTAAAAAAGATATATGTGTGTATGAGAGAGAGAGAGAGAGAGAGAGAGAGAGAGAGAGAGAGAGAGAGAGAGAGAGAGAGAGAGAGAGAGAGAGAGAGAGAGAGAGAGAGAGAGAGAGAGAGAGAGAGAGAGAGAGAGAGAGAGAGAGAGAGAGAGAGAGAGAGAGAGAGAGAGAGAGAGAGAGAGAGAGAGAGAGAGTTTGTGTTTCATTCTGTTCTTCCAAGATGATTTCATGAAAAAGCAAATCACAAAGCATGTCAATATTCCAAAGAACAAGTTTAAAAGCATGGACTTTGTCATACCTCTAACAGTGGTTTCATTATAAAAATGAAGTCTGTCTCTGTTGTTGTCATTGGCATGTAACAGCGCGCTTGTGGGTAGGCATTTTTCATGACGTCGCGATAGCGACGTCATGAAGAAAATGCCTACCCACAACCGCGCTGTTACATGCCAATGACAACAACAGAGACAGACTTCATTTTTTATATTTATATTCATATTAACATTAATACTAGACTAGAGTTAAATTTGCATAACTATTTGTGCGTAAAAGTTTTGATAGCCACTGCGAAGGACGTTAAAAATGTTTATCAGTGGGAGGAGCTATGGGTGTGGCCAGCCGCTTGTTACGTAGCAAAGCAGGCACTGGCACGTGCCGTGCTGTACATGATGTTACCATCGACTGATGAAAACAACATGTGTCCCTATTCTTTCAATGCTAACAAAAACTCTGAATGTAAATATTATGTTTTTGATAAGAAAGTTATTAACCTGTGTTTATGGCACACTTTTCGTACACCTTTTTGGTGCGTTGTGTATTCACAAGAATAGACTCTTCAGGAAATGCAGCTAAAGCCACAAGTAATACCCAGCAGTGAAAACATTATAATACCCAACAATGCATGATAAAAATATACTGGCTTTGCACCAAAAGCATTGTAGAGTACCTAGTACTTAATGATGCTCATGAAAATATACAGTATGTGCACCAGAGCATTGTATGGTACCTAATACTTAATAATGCGCATGAAAATGTACAGGCTTTCCACTAAAAGCATTGTCGAGTACCTAATACTTAATAATGCTCATGATATATAAAGGCGTTGAACCAAAAGCATTATATGGTACCTAATACTTAATAATACTCATGATAATATAAAGGCGTTGAACCAAAAGCATTATATGGTACCTAATACTTAATAATACTCATGATAATATAAAGGCGTTGAACCAAAAGCATTGTATGGTACCTAATACTTAATAATACTCATGAAAATATACAGGTTTTGCACCAAAAGCATTGCATGGTACCTGATACTTAATAATACTAATGAAAATATACAGATTTTCCACCAAAAGCATTGTATGGTACATAGTACTTAATAATACTCATGAAAATATACAGGTTTTCCACCCAAAGCATTGTATGGTACCTAGTACTTAATGATGCTCATGAAAATATACAGGATGTGCACCAAAGCATTTTAGAGTACATAATACTTAATAATACTCATGAAAATATACAGGTTTTCCACCAAAAGCATTGTATGGTACCTAGTACTTGATAATACTAATGAAAATATACTGATTTTCCACCTAAAGCATTGTAGACTACCTAATACTTAATAATACTCATGAAAATATACAGGTTTTCCACCAAAAGCATTGTATGGTACCTAGTACTTAATATTACTCATGAAAGTATACATGTTTTCCACCAAAAGCATTGTAGACTACCTAGTACTTAATAATACTCATGAAAATATATTGGTTTTCCACCAAAAGCATTGTATGGTACCTAGTACTTACTAATACTCATGAAAGTATACAGGTTTTCCACCAAAAGTATTGTATGGTACCTAGTACTTAATATTACTCATGAAAGTATACATGTTTTCCACCAAAAGCATTGTAGACTACCTAGTACTTAATAATACTCATGAAAGTATACAGGTTTTCCACCAAAAGCATTGTAGACTACCTAGTACTTAATAATACTCATGAAAGTATACAGGTTTTCCACCAAAAGCATTGTAGACTACCTAGTACTTAATAATACTCATGAAAGTATACAGGTTTTCCACCAAAAGCATTGTATGGTACCTAGTACTTACTAATACTCATGAAAGTATACAGGTTTTCCACCAAAAGCATTGTATGGTACCTAGTACTTAATAATACTCATGAAAGTATACAGGTTTTCCACCAAAAGCATTGTATGGTACCTAGTACTTAATAATACTCATGAAAGTATACAGGTTTTCCACCAAAAGCATTGTATGGTACCTAGTACTTACTAATACTCATGAAAGTATACAGGTTTTCCACCAAAAGCATTGTATGGTACCTAGTACTGAATAATACTCATGAAAGTATACAGGTTTTCCACCAAAAGCATTGTATGGTACCTAGTACTTAATAATACTCATGAAAGTATACAGGTTTTCCACCAAAAGCATTGTAGATAATATCTAACCACTCTCTTGACGATGTGCCGTGTTTCAGGTACCAGAGTATCAGCTAAGCCTTCACCAGACTTTGAAAACCTCCTGGAGCTGTTGTTCAAAAAGGACCCAGCTGAAAGGTGCAGATTAACTGGAAGACGGGGTTACACTGGCTTCACTTGCTCCTCCTGGCTACTTGCTTTTGGAAATATGATTAAAGCAAGATAACCTGATTTATAATCAAACGTGACATACTTTTTGGTTCTTTTTCATATTGTAAGAAGCGGTTCAGGTTCTCCACCGAAGACCGTGTAGAATCAGTTGGCCAATTTTGCCTAAACTCTTTCAGTTTCAAATTTTGGAGCAAGTCAACAGCTTTTCTCGGCGCGCATTGGGCGCCAAGAAAAGCTGTTGACCTGGGATTTATTCTCTCTGGAACTATAGGCATGCTGCTATTTGAATGAAAGGATCTTTCATGAGGAATACAAATCCGGGATCTTTATTATAATTCAGACTGGTTTGACTGAAGCAGATCGACTTTAGTCGTGCTTGGCACTGAAATGGTTAAAGCATACAAATGTTTTAAATTAACCTATTGCAGGCAGACTCTACATTTTGTGGAAAGGCCATGAATGTACATGTGTTAAAATGGTACACCATTAATTAGAGTAACTGTATCAAGTATCAGATCCTTCAATAATAATGTAACTTTACTTTCCACATGAATGTCAGAATACTTTTTGAGTCAATAAACAGAATCCTGTAATGATCATATAAAATTGCTAGACGTTGCAGTCGCATCCTGTAGATTTACGTCAAGGTGTGTTTTTCAGTTGTACACTTTTCACAATGAAACCATGGCACAAAGGGACAACTTCATGTTCACAATTATCTAGATACTGAAAAACACAACAATGTTAAATAAAGTTTGTAAGGCATTATTGTTGCCGTATGTGTGACTATGAACACTAAATAAACATTTTGGGCTTTGGTTGACCCAGTAAGAAGTTACTGCTACATGTAATTACCTTTAAGGCCAGTGACTGAGTGGCCTAAAAGACAAATGGCATTTTTTTAAGTTATCATGTAAGGACATGGTTATGACAGAATGAATAGCCTTAGGCAACAGATACTACTACATTGTACCACATTGTACTACATTGTACCACATGAAATTGTTTTCAGACTTGGTTGGGGTGGCCTTGTCTCTCACCCTTTCTGGCAGGGAGAGTTGAACCATCTGGCCAAAGATCTGGAGATATCGGCAGAGGTTCGCCAAAGTGTGGCAAGCACAGTGCGACAGAGCAGTCTCATCTCCTCCCTTCAGGTTCCAAAGGTCAGCTCAGTACTGGGACAGGTCCGTGCTGTGGATATAAGCCATGATGAACTAGATGCTGTCAGAGAGCGACCTGGTATGTACTAATGACCAGAGTGACCTGGTATGTACAAATGACCTCAATAAACTGATATATACTAATGACCTCAGTGACCTAGTATGTACTAATGACCAGTGACCTGGTATATACTAATGACCTGAGTGACCTAGTATATACTAATGAACTCAGTGACCTGATATATACTAACAACCTCAGTGACTTAGTATATGCTAATTACCTCTGAGTCAGTGACCTGGTATGTACTAATGGCCACAGTAACCTGGTATGTACTAATGACATCAGTAACCTAGTATGTACAAATGACCTTTGTAACCTAGTATGTACTAATGACCTCAGTGACCTACTATGTACTAATGACCTCAGTGACCTACTATGTGCTAATGACCACAGTGACCCAGTATGTGCAATGTACTGATGACCACGGTGACCTGGTATGTACTAATGGCCTCAGCAACCTGGTTATGTAGCAACCAGGATTTTGTAATGACCTCAGGTATCCGGTATGTACTAATATCCACAGTGAGCTTGTATGTACTGATGACCTCAGTGATGTGGTTATGTATTAATGACCACAGTGACCTGTTATATATTAATGACCTTAGTATCCTGGTTATGTACTAATGACTTCAGTGACCTGGTTATGTACTAATGACCACATTGACCTGGTTATGTACTAATGACAACAGTGACCTGGTATGTACAAATAACCAGTGACACATTATGTACTAATGACTACTTTGACCTGGTTATGTACTAATGACCTCAGTAATCTGGTTAATTACTAATGACCAGTGACCTTGTATGTACTAATGACCACAGTGACGTAGTATGTACTGACAACGACAGTGACCTGGTTATGTACTAATGACTTCAGGCACCTGATATGTATTAATGATCTGAATGACCTGGTTATGTACTAATGACCATAGTTATTGGGTCATGTACTAATGACGTCATTGACCTGCTTTGCGGTAATGACCCCAGTGACCTTAGATACTTGGATATCAAAAGATCTATACTTAATGTTGATGTTCATTCCATTGAATAGATAAAAATGGATATTTGTCCCAAATTTGATTATCTAAGTGATGAGATTTTGATTTAATGTTCTGTGTAGGTTTACTTTGGACACAAAATATCACCAGTTGTGAAAATTTAATTTGGAAATATTATAGTGTATTAATTGGATATGGAACTACCTGTATTGCAAATGCATGATGCAAGATTTTCATTTCGTGTTTAATGTATTCAAACATAAACCTGCTTTCAGAGTCTGCCCTGAGTGATTTTCGGCCCAAGACAGCGCCAGATGGAGACAGTCAAGTGGCATTCATTCTCAGGTACACACTGGGTTTGGGCTTCTTAAACCTTACTCCTTTTGGGAACAACTCACTTCATTTTCACTTCTCATGCTTCTTTTTGCAGCATTGTATGAATACTTCCAGATATGGTAGAAATAAAATGTTAAACATGATAGTGTAGTTGGTCATCCAAGAGACCAGGACACATAAATTACTCCTTGTGATTATAAGTCCTGCAAATGAAAATTGGAAGTAGATATATGCACTGGAATCAGCTGATCTGTCTGTATGTCTGTTGGTCTGTCTGTGCAGTAGCAGAATCATGGGTACACAGCTCCTATACTTTTGGATTGATTTTTTTCCAAATTTGCATAAAACTACACATGATACTTTGATATACATGGAGGGAGGAATTTGAGATGCAATTAGATATCTTTAATTGTGAGGTAGGGCCTGTCTGTACACACAATTTTCCATGCATATCTCGTACACTTCTGCGTATGTTTCATTCAAACTTATTAGCTGGAAATGACCCGTAGATCTGGATGAATGCTGAACGTCAGATCCATTGGATTTCTCCAAGTACAAAGTGGGCACCACACTTTTACATTCATTTGTTTGTAGACACAATCTCCTGTGTAACTCATCCTACATTTTTGTATGGATTTCTTTCAAATTTGGGACAGTGTAAACTGCACATAATATGTTGATGACCAGGAAGGCACAAGTTTAACTGTTTCAGTGCATATCATGACTTAAGTCGATCTACTTAAGTCAAACTAGTCTGCATTATCATTAGGATCCCAGATTTGTATTCTTCGTAAAAAGACCTTCAAGTATCAGTATGCCTATAGTTCCAGAGAAAATATCCCAGGTCAACAACTTTTCTTGGCAATGCCCGCCAAGAAAAGCTGTTTGCTCAGTCCAAAATATGGCACTGAAAGAGTTAAGAGCTGAGTAGATATCTCCGATTGATGTGAGCTGGCTAGTGCTCATCTGTCTGTAGACTGAACTATGTGTCGTACATCTACTACTCCACTTTTGTCTGGATTTTGTTGAAAGTTCATACTGTGACTTTGCCAGAGGTGTACATGAAAGCAGGAATTAAAAATACAACTAGATGTTGTGTGATTGTAAGTTGATGTTTGTTGACTGCCATCTCTCTGGCAATTGCCAAACACAATTTTTTTCAATGTTATTGCTATTCCATTCACAGACCACTTGTGTTTTATGTGACCCCTTTTTTTAGTCCTGCTTTAGCAGTGGTCACCGAATACAGGAAACAGTGTACATGTAAACAGGGCATACAGCCTGTGGGCTGTGACTGTTCGACCAAGTGCTGTGTGTGAGACCAAAACAGGCAAACTACTCACGTTCATATTTATTCATTCTTATGTGGATTGTCTTTGCTGAATATTTAGCTTAGACAAGGAGCCGCTACTCAGAGAGACATGTACGGGTAAAAGGCTCCGAAACATGTTGAGTAGTTACCTGCTGAAGACCCTTTAATTTATTTGGGCTAATACAGCCTATGTCAAAATTTTACAGAGGAACGTGTGCAATATGGACAATAGTACTTCCATATTTTTTATTTTTTTTAAGTTAGACAGGGACAGGTTCGCTTATGGAGAGTAAAGAGTTCGGACTGCAGAATAAGGTAATAACTACTAGGAAGTGGGGTTGGACAAAAAGACACAAATGCAATCATTGTAATCAGTCCTGTCTGCGAGACCAAGGCAGCAAAATTATTCATTGTTATCAGTCCTGTCTGCAAGACCAAGCCAGCAAAATTATTCATTGTTATCTGCTAGATGTCCAACAATATACATTTTGTGCAATGTACATTTTGTCATTTAGGATAAGGAATGAGTTAATTGTCCACAGATCCAAGAATTAGCACTTGTTCCAACTTGAGACTGACATGTGGCAGACAATGAGAGCTTGTCTGATTGTCACACCGTGACATTAATGCACCACTTTAAAGGACTTCTTTGTTACATTCTGTAGTTCGCGGCCAATGACAGCAGGGACTCCTCTGCCAGATGAGCACATCACATCACCACAAAAACTCATGACCCAGTCCCCTCTCAATGTCAAGGAGACCATACGACGAGCCAAACAAGAGATGCAGGATGAGCAGAGCGGCACACAGGGACTTCTGTATCACACCAGTGACTTCACCGTCACACCTATAGTGGACAACCCCAAGGTAGGCCCTCCAGTATAGTCATGTCTATCAGTGACTTCACTGTCACACCTATAATGGACAACCCCAAGGTAGACCCTCCAATACAGTCATGTCTATCAGTGACTTCACCGTCATGGCTATAGCAGGCAACCCCAATGTGGACCGTCCAATACAGTCATGTCTATCAGTGACTTCACCGTCAGGCCTATAGCAGACAACCCCAAGGTAGACCCTCCAATACAGTCATGTCTATCAGTGACTTCACCGTCATGCCTATAGCGGGCAACCCCAAGGTAGACCCTCCAATACAGTCATGTCTATCAGTGACTTCACCGTCAGGCCTATAGCAGACAACCCCAAGGTAGACCCTCCAATACAGTCATGTCTATCAGTGACTTCACCGTCATGCCTATAGCGGGCAACCCCAAGGTAGACCCTCCAATACAGTCATGTCTATCAGTTACTTCACTGTCACGCCTATAGCAGGCAACGCCAAGGTAGACCCTCCAATATAGTCATATCTATCAGTGACTTCACCATCACGCCTATAGCAGGCAACGCCTAGGTAGACCCTCCAATATAGTCATGTCTATCAGTTACTTCACTGTCATGCCTGTAGGTGACAACCCCAAGGTAGACCCTCCAATATAGTCAAATCTATCAGTGACTTCACCGTCACACCTATAGTGGACAACCCCAAGGTAGACCCTCGATTACAGTTGTGTCTATCAGTGACTTTACTATAAAGTGTTTGTTTGGCTTGTAAAGTGTCAAATACACCTTGGTCTATGTACGGTAGAAGTGGAATCTGAAAGCTTATAATGTAAGTAACATTTAAAACTTACACTTTTTATTTGTGTTAATTCTGTCCAAATATGTACTTCTTGGTAATTGTTCACAGTGTAAAGTTCAAGTCAGAGTGCCACTGTGTCATTATGCCATTGTGCCACTGTGCCACTGTGTCATTGTGCCACTGTGCCATTGTGCCATTGTGCCATTATGCCATTATGCCATTGTGCCACTGTGCCATTGTGCCACTGTGTCATTGTTATCCTGGTTAGTGCTGCAGCTGTCCACAATGACAGTGAGTCCACATGTACATCATTGTACATTGTTTACATTGTTCATTTCAGATCCAGAAGCTGGGGACACTCAAGTATGATACCAAGACGCTTCAGGTTCCTCCCTACCCAGGTGAGACAATAATTGACATATAATGAACTTTGGTTTAATGTAAAAACATTTTTAAAAAAAGTCATTGCATCTGGCATCTCTTCATCATGCTTGTGACAGAGAAACACTTATGTTGAAGTTTTCAGAATTTGTTAGTTTTGTTTTTCAGCGTAGAAAAAGGTTATAATATTTCTTATCTTTGTATTGATAGTTGACAAGGTACTGAGCCTGTCACCAAAGGATCAAGACAAGCACATGAAGACAGTGGTTGACAGTCTGTCTGCCCCAGAGAAGGGGCCTCCCTCACAGCGTCGTATACATCTGCTCAACTACACAGCCACCATTGGTAGTCACGCTAGCATTGGCAGCGCACTAGTCAGAAATGGACTGCTGAACATACTGGGACGCCAGCTGAAGGAAGCCCAGCAGGTGGATCTGTAAGTTGACCTTGACCTTTAGTTACCACACCTTTAACTTATAATTTATGTGACCCGCATTGCAAGTCTTAAGGTAAGTTGATATGATGTTGATCATTACAGTCCACAATACAATTCAGAACTTAACATGAGGCATAATCCATTATTTGTCACAAATTTGGTTTGTACATGTTAAAACTACAGTTACAAATGTGACTGGACAACTACATTTTGGTGACTGGAGAAGGCAACTTTTGGGCACAAGCAAACCTTCATAAGGCAAGTCTTCAATCTAAAACAGCCTTATAACTGCAGAATAAAAATGAAATTAAGATTAACCTCAACAGATGCGGGACACAGGTGATCCACAAATAGAAGTTTATGATCATTATGTTACCCAAATAATACACAGAAAAAAAAAAATAGCAATATTATAAGGTAATATGCTTCTTACATGTTTGTCCCAAATTAAAAAGAAATCATCAGAGCTTGAGTTTTTGACATAAATGGTAGGGCAGTCTAGTTAATGTTCTATGTGCATTTAGAGACGTCCACAAAAACATGCATGTAGCCTTCTGGCTCCAAAAATGAGTTGAGTCAGATCCTACAGAGGGCTCTCTATGTAACAAGGAAAAATGGATGTGCTGATTTCTGTCTACAACACTGTACTTCATATAATTTGTCTGTGTGAGTCTGATCCTATATGGCTCCCTGTGTCACAAGGAAATTGGCCTCAGACTGCATGTTTAGTCAATTAAGTATTATTGTATTTTATGTAGTTTGTCTATTTTATCAACTGAAAAGTTTTGTCTCTATTTGTATATATATGACATACTTCGTGGTGCTCTTACATGGTTCTTGGGCTGTATTTGTTTGTATTTGTATGGAGTAAGTCATCATTGTTGTCATCATAATGGCCACAAGATGGCGCCACCTGTATGTGAACCTACAATTTGCTCATTCTGTTTGCTGTTTTCCTTCTTTGTCTTTGACAAATTGTGCATTTTGTTTAGGTCTTACACATTTTACGAATATGGCACGTCATTTCCTAGCACTTGAATGGTTAAACTGCTCATAAAAATTGCAATGTAAAAATACACCACATAAATTTTATTTGTGCAAATAAGACCAAGAAAGAAAAACAAAAACAAAAACAAGACAACAACACCAAATAATGTAAACTAAATGAACTAGAGATTTTAAAATAAACCTGCTTAAAAATGAGCATTTGTGGAAGTGGAATGTCAAAGAGTTTGTTTTTGGAGCTGTAAAAAGTTTGTTAATTTGCATTGGTCATTGCCGAGGTCATTAGTGTCTAGTAATCAGATCATACAGTGACTGTACAGGAACCCTGAATGATTAACATTACACAGGGAAATTACAGAGTTGTGACACATCTAATTGGATTAGACAGTGACTGTACATGAAACTTGAGTGATTAACATTACAGAGTGGACTTGTATGGTTGTGGCCCGTGTAATCAGCTTATACAGTGACTGGACATGAAACTTGAGTGATTAACATTACAGAGTGGACTTGTATGGTTGTGGCCCGTGTAATCAGCTTATACAGTGACTGGACACGAAACTTGAGTGATTAACATTACACAGAAGAATGACATAGTTGTGGCCTATGCAGTGAGATGATACAGTGATAGTACATGACACTTTATATAGACTTTCATACTCCCCATCCAGTGATTGTGTGGATTCTATGACCGACGTCTGATATCATGATGACCAAAGTGGAAATATTGGTTATATGATCCCAAATAAGAAGTTTAGTGTTCAAAATGTTTAAAATAAAGTTATGTAAGGACATGTTTGAAGCAAAGTCATACTTTCAATGTAAAGTGCTGTAAAAATGTACCACACCTTAAATCAAGTGCCTATAACCTGTGATACCATTAGGGAGTTGAGCTACAAATCACCACAAGAGGCTCCAGCTAAAGGGATTCAAGAGATATGTACGAAAATTTATATTTGAGAGCCTCCCCCAATGTTTCGACCCAACAGAGGGTCTTCTTCAGGGGAATGGAGGCTCAGAGTGGTTTCCATTTTCACAGGCTTACATTAATATTGAGGCTCCCACTTGTGTAGGTGGCATGATGTTATGATATATCTTGTTCTGGTGCCATATGTCCTTCTCACTTTGTCACGTGACTTATGTTTAATAAAGATTTTTTACATGTGAATTTCTTATGTGTTATTACTGTGAGATAATTATTAACAATACTTAGTCCTATCTGAGATGTTATAGAAAAACTATCACTTTAAAATTAAGTAAAGATATGTGAAAGAGTTCAATGTGTAATCACTCGCTATCACTGCCGGAACTGGAGAGTTGTCGATCGTCCTTTAACATTGGTATCTTTTGATTTTGTTTAAAAGTTCGCTAAGGATTTTTAACTGCTCATCTATGGCCTGGTCCACTTCTTGTAACTTGATTTCCAGTGGGCTCAGCTTGTCCTGGCAAATGGTGCTCTCCGATGGTACCCTAGTGACCGGGGTGTTTTTGTCACCTGAGCTATCTGTTAGTGTCGCCGATTGCATTGCCGATATCAGGATTTCTGCCTCTTTAGCTCTTCTGTTTTCTTTCTCTATCTTAGCTCCATCGATGCCCTTCCAAATTCTGATTACTAAGCCTGGTCTCTTCTCTGTTTTGATGAGATTTTCCTCATTAACTGCATCAATTCTTGCCCTTTTTAGCTTAGATGTTTTCCCACATTTTTTGCCGGTGTTTTCCCATGTGTGTTTTGTGAAGACACTGTTGCTCCTTGGTTGAATGCCACTGGTTTTGACCTTCGTTTTTTTTTTTTTTTTGTTGACATGTGGCGTCTAAAGTTGTCCAGGTGGCCAAAATTTTCCAGGCATTCTGGACATGTGTGTCATATTCTTTCTAAGTCATGTGTATAGAGCTGTCTCCTATATAAGTGACGAGGCATGTCGATAAGACTTGTTGCAAATGATGCCACTGATTCACATGTTTGGAAGGAAACTTTCAAAAATGTACCTACTCCCTGTTGTTGAGACCTCATGGAATGACTGTATTAAGGTCTGTTATCCACGTACTTTCTGTCACTAAGCGCACTAGGGTATTGTCGCCATGTACTTTATGATGCCTATTACTTATAGGTTGTTAACGTTATCGTCATGGGCGATAAAATGGCTTCCTACCAAAATACCTTTTAAGGGAAATGTCCGATCTTTGTTGTTGTATTCTTTTGTTTAAAGATTTCAAGGTTTGTCCCACATATTGAATGTTGCAGAGATTGCAATATAACAAATAAATTACGTTGTGCGATTGGCAACTGATGTCATGCTTGATGTGATAAACAATTTTAGATATGTTGGACATGAATGTGGTGGTGTTATCGATGTACTTACATGTGACACAAGGTAAGGTGCGTGGCAGACTGCCTGGCATGGGTTTGGTAGTGTTAATATCTGAATGAACAAGAAGGTCCCTGAGACTTTTTGGCCTTCTATATGCTACCATCAGCCTGGCATTAGCTAAGGCTAGTTTTGGTGTTAAGCTTAAGAATGGCCCGATGAAAATTTAGCTTGCTCTATGTTATGGAGGAACCTGGAGGATGTGCAGGATATGTAATGGAAGAACCTGGAGGATATGTAATGGAGGAACCTGGAGGATATGTAGGATATGTAATGGAGGAACCTGGAGGATATGTAATGAAGGAACCTGGAGGATATGTAATGGAGGAACCTGGAGGATATGTAATGGAGGAACCTGGAGGATATGTAATGGAGGAACCTGGAGGATATGTAATGGAGGAACCTGGATGTTATGTAATGGAGGAACCTGGAGGATATGTTATGGAGGAACCTGGGGGATATGTTATGCAGGAACCTGGGGGATATGTAATGGAGGAACCTGGAGGATATGTAATGGAGGAACCTGGAGGATATGTTATGGAGGAACCTGGGGGATATGTAATGGAGGAACCTGGAGGGTATGTGATGGAGGAACCTGGAGGATATGTAATGGAGGAACCTGGAGGATATGTAATGGAGGAACCTGGAGGATATGTTATGGAGGAACCTGGATGTTATGTAATGGAGGAACCTGGAGGATATGTTATGGAGGAACCTGGGGGATATGTAATGGAAGAACCTGGAGGATATGTGATGGAGGAACCTGAAGTATATGTAATGGAGGAACCTGGAGGATATGTAATGGAGGAACCTGGAGGATATGTAATGGAGGAACCTGGAGGATATGTAATGGAGGAACCTGGAGGATATGTTATGGAGGAACCTGGGGGATATGTTATGGAGGAACCTGGAGGATATGTGATGGAGGAACCTGGAGGATATGTACTTATTATGTTTAAGGTTCCGTTGTTGGATCGCAGGTTCTTGGTTTTGTAAAGTAGGAGTGAATTTCTGGCAGTGTTTCTCGCTTTACTGATGGCAATTTCAATTAATTTTAATGGGGAGCCTCATACGAGCACTTGTTCCTTTAAAATTTCAATTTCTGAGTTAAAGGCTTCCAAGTTAGAGCAGATCCTGTGTATTCTAATGGCCTGACTCTACAGAATGGCTCTTTTGCAGTGTTGTGGATGTGACGACTGAAAATTTAAATAAGTATGTCCATCAGTTGGTTTGCTGCATAGGGTCATAGAGTATGTGCTTTCTTTTAGCATTACTGTGACGTCTAGAAAATTTTTTCCAATGAGGTTTCCCAAGTAAATTTTATGGTTTCATGTCTCTCATTTAATGACTTTAAGAAAGTGCCAAGTGTGTCTGACCCATGTGACCATCCCGTAAAGATGTCATCAATGAACATGTATCATATCTTAGGTTTTAGTGCAGCAGAGTTTCAGAGTTTTGTTTCTAGATCATGCATAAAAATGTTGGGATAGTAAGGGGCCATGTCATCTACATGGCCGTACCTGATGTTTACAGGTAAAACTCATGGTTACATTTGAAGCCATTGCAAGTTAGTACTGTGTGCATTAGTTATGAAGTTGATGACTTTTCATAATGTAAGCTTGTGTGTAGAGCTGTGTCCTATGCTCACAACATTACCTAACCCCCGAAAGAAAAATATTACATGTACATCACAATTTTTGATACTTACACTGTGTTTGTCCAATGAAAGTACAATATACATGTACAGTTTTTGTCTATATTTTGATCTCGAGAACAGTGTATGAAATGTTCAATTTAATTGCTCTGTATGTTTTTATGCCCCCCTTCGAAGAAGGTGGGGCATATAGTGTTGCACATGTCGGTCGGTCGGTAGACTGTGGTTTCCGCACAATAACTCAAGAAGTTTTTGAGCTAGGACTTTGGTACTGTATAGGTGTATTATTCTAGTCAAAAGCTAGGCGAAGTTCCAAGATGGGTGACCTTGACCTAATTTCCAAGGTCACTGTGGTACCTGAGCTAACTTTGGTTTCCGCACAATAACTGAAGAGGTTTTTAAGGTAGGACTTTTATATTGCACAGGATTATAGTCCATATTTGGGGCTAGGCGAAGTTTGAAGATGGATGACCTTGACCTCATTTTAAAGCTAGGTCACAGAGCCACTTTACTGAATATGGTTTCATGCTTTCTGCATGATAACTTATAGCTTGGAGCTAGAACTTTTATATTGCACAGCTTTATGGTTCTCTGTAAGGGCTAGATTGATGTTGAAGATGGATGACCTTGACCCAGTTTTCAGGGTCACAGAGAGATTGTAGAATTCCTGTGGTTTCCGCACAATAACTCAAGAAGTTTTTGAGCTAGGACGTTGATACTGTACAGGTGTATTATTCTAATCAAAAGCTAGGCGAAGTTCGAAGATGGGTGACCTTGACCTAATTTTCAAGGTCACAGTGGTACCTGAGTTAACTTTGGTTTCTGCACAATAACTGAAGAGGTTTTTAAGGTAGGACTTTTATATTGCACAGGAGTATAGTCCATATTTGGGGCTAGGGGAAGTTCGAAGATGGATGACCTTGACCTCATTTTAAAGGTCACAGAGCCACTTTACTGAATATGGTTTGATGCTTCCTGTGGTTTCTGCACAATAACGCAAGAAGTTTTTAAGTTAGGACTGGGATACTTTACAGGTCTATAGTTCCTGCTAAGGGCTAGAAGAAGCTTAAAGTTTGGTGACCTTGATTTAATTTCCGAGGTCACGTTGGTACCTGAGTTAACTTTGGTTTCCACATGATAACTGAAGAGATTTTTAAACTAGGACTTTTATGTTCCACTGGGTAATTGTCCGTATTCAGGTCTAGGTCAAGTTTGAAGATGGGTGACCTTGACCTAATGTCAAAGGTCACAGAGCCATTTGGTTGAATACTGTTTCTGCATGATAACTTGCATTTTAGAGGTAGCACTTTTATATTGCACAGCTTTATGGTTGCCTATAAGGGCTAGTTTGAGTTTGTAGATGGGTGACCTTGACCCAGTTTTGAGGGTCACACCCAGACAGTAGACTTCCTTTTTTGTTTTTCGCACAATAACTGAAGAAGGTCAAGTGAAAATGAGTGACCGTGCCATAATTTCCAAGGTCATAAAGCCACTTTGCTGAATATGGTTTCTAAATGATGACTAATTTTTCAGCTATAACTTTTATATTGCCCAGGTTTTTAGTCGTTTTTTAAGGGCTAGGTTAAAGTATAAAGATATGTGACATTGATGTATGATCAACCTTCACTAATTTTGTAAGGTCACGAGTGCCCCTTCTACCACTATCAATAGGGTAGCGAGGGCAAGGGTAATGAGGGAGGGGGGCATCTGTTTTACAAACATATCTTGTTTTGTATTTGATGACATTTTATTTTATACTTTTTAATTTAGACGGGCACGACTTGGTCGGGTATTGGGACTTGTGGCCCACAATGCAACAGAACTGGATGAGAAGACTAATCTCACAGAGGTAACAATTATTTTCCTCTTTTAAAGCTTTTTGTGTGAACATGTCAATATCTTATTTCTAAAATTTGAGGTCAACTGCTTTTAACTTACTCTACTAGAACTTAAGCCCCCAAAATATGTTCTGCCAATACAGTGCTCCTTCTTCATGTTCTGCCAATACAGTGCTCCTTTTTCATGTTCTGCCAATACAGTGCTCCTTCTTCATGTTCTGCCAGTACAGTGCTCCTTCTTCATGTTCTGCCAGTACAGTGCTCCTTCTTCATGTTTTGCCAATACAGTGCTCCTTCTTCATGTTCTGCCAATACAGTGCTCCTTCTTCATGTTCTGCCAGTACAGTGCTCCTTCTTCATGTTTTGCCAGTACAGTGCTCCTTCTTCATGTTCTGCCAGTACAGTGCTCCTTCTTCATGTTCTGCCAATACAGTGCTCCTTCTTCATGTTCTGCCAGTACAGTGCTCCTTCTTCATGTTTTGCCAGTACAGTGCTCCTTCTTCGTGTTCTGCCAGTACAGTGCTCCTTCTTCATGTTCTGCCAGTACAGTGCTCCTTCTTCATGAGGCCCTTGGTGACAGGATGGATTCTGGTATAACGGCCAGTCCCTAGGCTCCTGATGAAGCACTTTTAATGTTACTTCCTGTGTTAGTGACTCATCATTAGTTGGGGGTGTTGCTAGAGCATGGTCTGCTCCATGAATCCCAGCGACAGTGATATAATGAGGGAGCATTGCACCAATGTCTGCTGTGATCAGTGTTATAATGGGGGAACACTGTACCATTGTCTGCTGTGATCAGTGTTATAATTGAACACTGTACCAGTGTCTGCTGTGATCAGTGTTATAATGGGGGAACACTGTACCATTGTCTGCTGTGATCAGTGTTATAATGGAACACTGTACCAGTGTCTGCTGTGATCAGTGTTATAATGGGGGAACACTGTACCATTGTCTGCTGTGATCAGTGTTATAATGGAACACTGTACCAGTGTCTGCTGTGATCAGTGTGATCATAGGGGGAACACTGTACCATTGTCTGCTGTGATTAGTGTTATAATGAGGGAACGCTGTACCAGTGTCTGCTGTAATCAGTGTTATCATAGGGGGAACACTGTACAATTGTCTGTTGTGATCAGTGTTGTAATGTGATCAGTGTTATAATGAGGTAGTACTGTACCTATGTCTTTGCTGTGATCAGTGTTATAATGAGGGAGTACTGTACCTATGTTTTTGCTGTGATCATTGTTATAATGAGGGAGTACTGTACCTATGTTTTTGCTGTGGTCAGTATTATAATGAGGGAGTACTGTATCTATGTCTGTTGTGATCAGTGTTATAATGAGGGAGTACTGTACCCATGTCTTTGTTGTGATCAGTGTTATAATGAGGGAGCACTGTACCCATGCCTTTGTTGTGATCAGTCATGGTTGTGATCAGTGTTATAATGAGGGAGCACTGTACCCATGCCTTTGTTGTGATCAGTATTATAATCAGGGAGTACTGTATCTATGTTTGTTGTGATCATTGTTATAATGAGGGAGCACTGTACCCATGCCTTTGTTGTGATCAGTATTATAATCAGGGAGTACTGTATCTATGTTTGTGTGATCATTGTTATAATGAGGGAGTACTGTACCCATGTCTTTGTTGTGATCAGTGTTATAATGAGGGAGTACTGTACCTATGTTTTTGCTGTGATCAGTGTTATAATGAGGGAGCACTGTACCCATGCCTTTGTTGTGATCAGTCATGGTTGTGATCAGTGTTTTAATGAGGGAGCACTGTACCCATGCCTTTGTTGTGATCAGTATTATAATCAGGGAGTACTGTATCTATGTTTGTTGTGATCATTGTTATAATGAGGGAGTACTGTACCCATGTCTTTGTTGTGATCAGTGTTATAATGAGGGAGTACTGTACCTATGTTTTTTTTTTTTTTGTGATTACCAGGTGCTGACCTTTCTGACTGAAGTGGTGAGGGACAATTTCCGAAACAGCAAGGTGAAGATTGCCGTCCTTCCAGCTCTGGGAGAACTGTTGTACTTTGTGGCAACACAGGTCAGTAAAGCAGGCAAGACCTCAGTCAGAACAAAAAAAAAACTCATTAATGGCAGATTATTTTGATTCTTATTGTTTGCAAACATCACATATCCATTTGTGATGGTAATGTATTACTGTGACCCTATATATGGCATAGTTGTAAATGGCCCCATGTGTGAAATTGTTGTTAGTGACCCCATCTATGGCACAGTTGTAAATGGCCCCATGTGTGACATTGTTGTTAGTGACCCCATCTATGGCACAGTTGTAAATGGCCCCATGTGTGACATTGTTGTTAGTGACCCCATCTATGGCACAGTTGTAAATGGCCCCATGTGTGACATTGTTGTTAGTGACCCCATATATGGCACAGTTGTAAATGGCCTCATGTGTGACGTTAGTGACCCCATATATGGTGCATTTGTAAGTGGCTGTATATGTGACACAGTTGAAAGTACCCCATATACAGGCATGGTTGTATGTGGCATAGTAGTTCATGACTCCATATGTGGTTAGTGACTGCATATATATGACGGTTGTTGATGACCCCATATATGGCAAAGTTGTAAGTGACCCCGTGTGTGACATAGTTGTGACTAGGAGGAGTCCCTGTGGCCAAATGGTTATGGTCCTCACTCTCTGTGTGAGGGGCAAGGGGTTCAAATCCAGGCCAGTCCAAGGGATTTTAATGTCTTTGGCTCTTCACATGCAGTGACCAATTAACCCTTGAAGCGCTGATTTAAGACTTAGTCAACAGCTTTCCTCAGATCACTTTGCACGCAGTGCATGCAAAGTGCCCTGAAGAAAGCTGTTGACTAAGACTACTTTTTGTTTTAGACTAGGCTTGCTGGTATTTGAATGAAAGGTATCTTCATGAGGAGTTTGACTCTTTTAACCATTATATGTTTAACGGTAATGAGAAAACGACTATAGCCATGATTAGCACTTCAAAGGCTTGTGGGATATGTTTGGGTTTCCTGCGCCTAATAATATCCGTGGTGATGATGGGGGATGCTGGTCTCCAAACTGCGTAGTGGCCGCTTAAAAAAAATGTACTCACAACAGGTCACTGCACACATGTGCGTGAATGGTTGATTGCTTGACACCTGTAAGAGGGCCCTGGGGGAAGATAAGTGTCAGCTGGCCAGGTTTATACCCTTTATAAACAAGGTTTATCTATCTATCTATCTATCTATCTATCTATCTATCTATCTATCTATCTATCTATCTATCTATCTATCTATCTATCTATCTATCTATCTATCTGTCTGTCTGTCTGTATCTATAAGAACAAGTACAAACATAGCATCTAACACAATTATATCCAATAACAACGAATTAAGTAAAATAAGCAAGTGGTTGAAATTCAATAAATTGTCTTTAAATGAAAAGAAAACCAAATTCATGATATTTTACGTCTCACAAAGAGTGGTGACAATTCCTGAAATAGAAATTAACAACACAAGAATTGAATGTGCAAATGATTTTAATTTTCTAGGCATACAAATTGACAAACATCTCAATTGGAAAAGTCACATAGAGAAAATCTCATCCAAAATATCCAAAATCATTGGTATCATATACAAATTAAAAGAAAACTTACCAGCAAACATTCTGCAAACAATGTGTAATTCACTAGTGCTTCCTCATCTTACCTATGGTTGTCTACTTTGGGGCCATAATAATACAGTCTCTAGTAAATGTCCATCTAAGTAAATACTTAAGAGGTCCTTGCCTAACTTACTAGCCTTCCTTTTTGAAGACAATAACATTGTTTTTGATTTCTTTTGGTTGGCTAGTAACCTATTGTCCTTGCACCATTGATCTGCCATTTTAGCCTTCTCATTCAACTGTTCTTCAATTTTCTTTATACATTTGCCAGTTGCATAGAAGGTAGTGTCATCGGCATACATGTTCATGTTCATGTCGTTCAAGTAGATGGTCAGATCATTGATGAACAAAATGAAGAATAGTGGTCCCAATATAGACCCCTGTGGAACTCCATACATTATTTTGAGGGGTTCACACATTACTTTGTGCACACACTCTGCCTGAAATCTATGGCTGAGATATGACTTAAACCACTAGTATGCACTGTCAGAACAATGGTATAGTTTGAGTTTCTCCAGCAGCAGTTCATGGTCAACTAAGTCAAAGGCTTTTTGTAGGTCTTACATGACTGATCCAACTAGCTGACCATGATCCAGTGCCTTAAACCTTGAGTCCAGTAATTTATGGAGGCCTATTTCACAGGAATGACTTTCCTGAATCCTGACTGACATGAACACAGAAGGTTGTACTTTGTAAGAACCAGATAAAAACAGGAGTGAATGTGTCTTTCAAGTACTTTGACAGTGCGCACAGAACAGATATAGGCCTGTAGTTGTTTACATCCGTAGTTGTTCCATTTTTGTGAATCGGCATAATTTTGGCCATCTTCCACGAAGTTGGAAATGTATAACTGTCAATACTCAGGTTGGATAAGTAAGTTAGTGGTTTGGATAAATAGACAGATGCCATTTGCAGAAATTTTAAGTCAAGTTCATCAGAACCTCTTGACTTCTTTGTATTAAGGTTACACAGTAGTTTCACCACATCATCTTCTTTCATTCTTGGAATGCTGAAATACACATCTTGAGGGATTTTGTCCTTGATGTATTCTTTCACTTTCTGTAGTCTAGTGTTATATCTGTTACTGGTGCCTTTCGGTAGCAAATTTTCGGCAACTGATGTGAAATGTTTATTGAATTAGTCTACTATAACTTTCTGATCTGTGATTATGTCATTTCCAATGTTCAGAGTGGATGGAACAGTGTCACTTTTTTTCCCAGCAAGACTTTTCAGACATTTCCATAGCATTCTGGGATTTTTCACATTTTCTTTGACAATCTTACTGTAAAATCGCTTCTTTGTCTGGCATACTAATTTGACAACCTTGTTTCTCCACATTTTGTACATTTCGGTATCGCCCAATGATTTGAACTGGTCACGCATTTGCATTGCACCAATAACTTCCTCATTAATCCATTCTGGTTGTTGTAGGTGCTTGACCCTATGTGTTTTAAGAGGGGCGTGTCTATTTAATACTGCTGTATAGTTTGACACGAACAAGTCCACTGCCTCATTTGGGTTATGCAAGTTCTATTTATCTATCTATCTATCTATCTATCTATCTATCTATCTATCTATCTATCTATCTGTCTATCTGTCTGTCTGTCTGTCTGTCTGTCCATCCATCCATGTTTGATATACATGTAGTTAGCTAAGTTATCCTGTATATGACATACATGTAAGTGACCCTATATGTGAGACATAAGTGACCCTCTATATGACAGACATAAGTGACCCTCTATATGACAGACATAAGTGGCCCTCTATATGACAGACATAAGTGGCCCTCTATATGACAGACATAAGTGACCCTCTATATGACAGACATAAGTGGCCCTCTATATGACAGACATAAGTGGCCCTCTATATGACAGACATAAGTGACCCTCTATATGACAGACATAAGTGGCCCTCTATATGACAGACATAAGTGACCCTCTATATGACAGACATGTGATTCTACATATGACAGACATGTTTTATAAAGGGCAGACATAAGTGTACTACATATGACAGACATAAGTGTATTATGTATGACAGACATAAGTGTATTATGTATGACAGACATAAGTGTATTATATATGACAGACATAAGTGTACTATGTATGACAGACATTAGTGTATTATGTATGACAGACATAAGTGACCCTAGGAATGGCAGTTGGTCATCATCTCAACAAAAACAAGAGTTGATCTGTGCTGTCAGCACAGTTCTACAGCTTGCTGTTTATTTACACAAAGGACCATTTTACATTTGAATGACATTCCAAGTGCATGGGACAAAAGTAAGAAGAGATCCACTGCTAAAGTGATCGGTAGACGTCTGTTGGATCTAACTGAAATGATCCATAGAAGTCTGCTGGGTCTAGACTTTTGTTGAATCTAACTTAAGTGATCGGTAGAAGTCTGTTTGATCTAACTGAAGTGACCCACAGACTTCAACAGCAGTGACATGATGCATACTATATCCAAGCATCAAAGTGGACCGTTAACAACAGGCTGTTGAATGCAAGCGTAAGGTTAACACTGTCCTGTAAGATCATGCAAGGGTAAGGTTAACACTGTCCTGTAAGATCATGCAAGGGTAAGGTTAACACTGTCCTGTAAGATCATGCAGGACTCCTCATGGACGGGTCACTGTGCAATAGCTTTCAAGGACAACATCCATCCGCTGCCTTGGCCTGAATGATGATGAAACCTGTCCTGACAGAGCACCCAAGCCATGTTCTGGGTCGCTTCATCTGAGATGAGTACCATGATCCTCCAGCCACCCCTGATTATCTAGATAGGTACGATAATCCGCCAGCCACCCCTGATTATCTAGAGAGGCACGATAATCCGCCAGCCACCCCTGATCATCTAGATGAGTACGATGATTGTCCATTCACCTCTGATCATGTAGATGAGCATAATGAACCTCCAGCCATCCCTGTTCACCAAGATAAGTACGATAATCCTCCAGCCATCCCTGATCACCAAGATGAGTACGATAATTCTCCAGCCATCCCTGATCACCAAGATAAGTACGATAATCCTCCAGCCATCCCTGATCGCCAAGATAAGTACAATAATCCTCCAGCCATCCCTGATCACCAAGATGAGTACGATAATCCTCCAGCCATCCCTGATCACCAAGATAAGTACGACAATCCTCCAGTCATCCCTGATCACCAAGATAAGTACGCTAATCCTCCAGCCATCCCTGGTCACCAAGATAAGTACGATAATCCTCCAGCCATCCCTGATCACCAAGATAAGTACGATAATCCTCCAGCCATCCCTGATCACCAAGATAAGTACGATAATCCTCCAGCCATCCCTGATCACCAAGATAAGTACGATAATCCTCCAGCCATCCCTGATCACCAAGATAAGTACGATAATCCTCCAGCCATCCCTTGTCACCAAGATAAGTACGATAATCTGCCAGCCATCCCTGATTATCTAGATGAGTACGATAATCCTCCAGCTATCCCTTATCACCAAGATAAGTACGATAATCCTCCAGCCATCCCTGATTATCTAGATGAGTATGATAATCCGCCAGCCATCCCTGATTATCTATATGAGTATGATGCTCCGGCAGCTACCCCTGATCATCGTACAAGTGTTCAATGGAAGTGTGGAACAAGAGCCTCCAAATGAAATAGGACTGGTCTCCAGTATGTTAAGAAGACTTATCTGTCTGCAGAATCATGGATGGCACACCCATTACCTAGGCACTTACATGCCGCACCCTTCTCAAGCAAAGGTCCTTCTCAGGGCCACTACAGTGTCCCAAGAGGTTAAAATAAGGCAATGGAATGAATAAAGTCACCATAATTGGCGCACACTCACCCTCTAAGATATGCTGGAGTAAAACAAGCACCACCCCTGTTTACTTTGTTATTATGTGGAGTCCACTAAACACTGTATCATTAAAAGGGTGATTCCTCTCTTTACAACCATGGCAAGATTACCAAGCAAGGGTTAATGTAGATTTATTTCAAAATTCTCATTTTTGACTGTTTTACATGTACACAAATGACAAGATTGTGAAGTCAGGGTTAATGTATATTTACTTATTTTCATTGTTTTGAGGGCCTCTGTGTGGACATATGTCATCTATACTTTTCATGCAATATGTGTACATCGGTGTGTGTGTTTTCATTAACGATGAAAATGATGTAGTAGGCTTGACAAAGAATGACATTGTGGATGAGTAACAGAGTTAATTAGATGTTAAATCATTTGTTCAACGTTTCGTTAAGTCTTTGGTATGTCGACCTTTGGTTGTGTCTCTAAGGTGTTGATGTTCTCTTGACTCTCGGGTGTTCATGGTGTATTAACTCTGAGGTGTTGAGGTTCTGTTGACTCTGGGGTGTTGATGTTCTCTTTAGTCTGGGGTGTTGATGTTCTCTTTAGTCTAGGGTGTTGATGTTCTCTTTAGTGTGGGGTGTTGATGTTCTCTTTAGTCTCGGGTGTTGATGTTCTGTTTAGTCTGGGGTGTTGATGTTCTCTTTAGTCTAGGGTGTTGATGTTCTCTTTAGTCTGGGGTGTTGATGTTCTGTTGACTCTGGGGTGTTGATGTTCCCTTAACTCTGGGGTGTTGATATTCTCTTAACCCAGGGGTGTTAATGTTCTGTTAACTCTGGGGTGTTGATGGATGTTCTGTTGACTCCCAGGGTGTTGATGTTCTGTTGACTCTAGGGTGTTGATGTTGTTAACTCTGGGGTGATGTTCTGTTAACTCTGGGGTGTTGATGTTGTTAACTCTGGGGGTGTTGATGCTCTGTTAACTCTGGTGTTGATGTTCTCTTAACTCTGGGGTGTTGATGGCGATGCAGACAGCCATCTTATCTTTGACGTATGACTGTTTTCAGGAAGAAGCCAAAGGTCGCCCAATGGATGGATGGTGTGTGCCGGCCATGACTTACACCCTCATCATCAGATGTCTACGAGATGGGGTGAGTGTGACTAACCTTTTAACCTTGTTAGTACTTGGTGTGAATGTGGAGTTGGAAGCTTACTTCATCACCCTCTGTAGCCAAGGTTTGGCTATTAACACTCTTGACCTCAAACTTTTTTGTCTTTTTAGACATAAACCGCTGGCAATTGAATGTAAGGTGGATTTCTGAGGAATTTGAATGTACACATACTCATTACAATAATTCAGATCAACTTAAATTTTGTTGTAAATAGCTTTGAAAAATTTAATGTGAGCAAAAGTGAGTAGACAAACAACAAAGTAGATGGCAATGCTGTTGGAAATGTCAGGCTGGGGCGGAGAGTGGGGCATCAAGGTACATATGGAAATGTCAGGCTGTGGCGGAGAGTGGGGCATCAAGGTACATATGGAAATGTCAGGCTGTGGCGGAGAGTGGGACATCAAGGTACATATGGAAATGTCAGGCTGGGGCGGAGAGTGGGGCATCAAGGTACATATGGAAATGTCAGGCTGTGGCGGAGAGTGGGGCATCAAGGTACATATGGAAATGTCAGGCTGGGGCGGAGAGTGGG
Source organism: Hermodice carunculata (assembly GCA_964020975.1). Taxonomy (NCBI): domain Eukaryota; kingdom Metazoa; phylum Annelida; class Polychaeta; order Eunicida; family Amphinomidae; genus Hermodice; species Hermodice carunculata. Next base: position 7,104,523 of record OZ026618.1, read on the forward strand.
GCATCAAGGTACATATGGAAATGTCAGGCTGTGGTGGAGAGTGGGACATCAAGGTACATATGTAGGAAGGACTACATTACTGTGTTCTGTTACTCTGTTCCATGTGTAATGTTGAAATAGAAATGTCATTGTAAAGATGTTTATTGCAACCACCATTAAGTTGTCTAGTATAAGCTGATCTGCTGCTTTGGCACAGTCCCTGTGAATGTGAGTACAACATGGACAAAAGGAATTGATTAAATTAATACAAATTACTTTTGCTTTTGGCCACCTAGTGGTCTATATCATTCAAAGATACCATCAAAATCATATACCACTTGGCCAGAACAACTTGATCTACCCCCCCCCCCCAAACAAAACAAGAAAAAAAACAAAATGTAAAGAAATAGGATTATATTTGTATATTGAGCATGTATGTCTGAGAATGTATTGATGATAGGTTATGTTATCGAAGAGTGTATTGGCAAGTCCTGTGATCTGAGAATGTATTGGTGGTAGGTCATGTGATCTGATAGTGTATTGGTGGCAGGTCGTGACCAAAGAGTGTGTTGGTGGATCATGTGATATGAAAGTGTATTGGTAGGTCATGATTTGAGTGTATTGGTGGTAATTCATGTGTTCTGACAGGGTATTGGTGGTAGGTCATGTGACCTGAGAGTGTATTGGTACGCTATGTGACATGTGTGTCTTTGTGTTGACAGGAGGATCCTATAGTTAACCACTGTGCTGCCAAGATCATAGAGAATGTGGCAACCACTGCTGGCACCCATGCTCTGGTAAACTAGTGTTAACTTGCCTGACTTTAAATTGATGTTGGCTTTTTGTTTCCTTTTTGATTCATTTTATTGTATGGAATAGCAAGACATTAATGGCATTTGATAACCTAGAAACCAAAGTTGATGAGATGTAAAATAACATTTCAAAAATTAAATTTTAATACTAAGAATACTAACACTAAATAAGTTTATAACAAAATTGCATCATCTTAAGGATATTAAGACTGACAGCAAATGAAAAAACCCAGACAGTTTAGACAAATATATTGTGACTTTCATGAGTATGGGTGATTTTTACAGGCCATCATAATAGAATAAAAGTTGTAACACCAAATCTGAAAATGTTTTTTTCATTTTGAATGTGGAGTCGTCTCTCAGTCTGTGGAAAGATATAAAGAAGTACTAAAGCTTGTTCCTTCTATTGTGATCAAACTAACAAAAGGAGTCCCAGAGATACACTGGTTTTTAAAGCCCCATTTTCTCTTAACCGCTATCCCAGTCCCACTGTCTAAGTCAGAAATGTGTATGAATAATGTACCAAATGTAAAAAAATGAGCCAGATTTCAGATAAATTTTTTCATGTACTGTGGATACTAACTAGGGATAATACAGTATTTGCATTTTTCTTGCAGAAATTTGCCAGCAATGAGGTGGGTCAGTTGTTATGGTATGTGTTCACTCATGCCACTGCAGACTCCCTGAGGATCACTGCTCTCTCAGTAAGTCGACCTCCTTGACCTTGATGCTAGTAGCTCAGTGTATACAGCAACACTCAGTGTATATGTACACTAATATGAGTGTATGAAGCAATACTCAGTATAGATGTACACTAACATCAGTATAAAGCAATACTCAGTGTAGATGTTCACTAATATGAGTGTATAAAGCAATACTCAGTGTAGATGTATACTTATGTGAGTATATACAGCAAAAATCAGTATAGATGTACACTAATATGAGTGTATAAAGCAATACTCAGTGTAGATGTATACTTATGTGAGTATATACAGCAAAAATCAGTATAGATGTACACTAATATGAGTGTATAAAGCAATACTCAGTGTAGATGTATACTTATGTGAGTATATACAGCAAAACTTAGTGTTGCTGTTTTCTGATGTGAGTGTATATGTACAACAATACTCAGTGTAACTATATACTGATGTGAGTGTATACAGTAATACTCAGTGTAGATGTATACTTATGTGAGTGTATACAGCAATACTCAGTGTAGATGTATACTTATGTGAGTATATACAGCAAAAATCAGTATAGATGTACACTAATATGAGTGTATAAAGCAATACTCAGTGTAGATGTATACTTATGTGAGTATATACAGCAAAAATCAGTATAGATGCACACTAATATGAGTGTATAAAGCAATACTCAGTGTAGATGTATACTTATGTGAGTATATACAGCAAAACTTAGTGTTGCTGTTTTCTGATGTGAGTGTATATGTACAACAATACTCAGTGTAACTATATACTGATGTGAGTGTATACAGCAATACTCAGTGTAGATGTATACTTATGTGAGTGTATACAGCAATACTCAGTGTAGATGTATACTGATGTGAGTGTATACAGGAATACTCAGTGTAGATGTATACTTATGTGCTGCTCAGGAGTGTATGAAACTTGGAATTCATTTTCATTTTTAAAAACTTAACAACAGATTTAACTTTAAGCTGGGCCATTTATGTACATGCCAAGCAAACTGAAAAGATGACTGGTGCAAGTTTAATTTATGTAAAGACATGTGCATAGACTTTCATGTATGGTAAAACTGTGGATAGTTTGTATGTATTTGTAGCAATTCAATCTTCGTAAAAACATTTGGGGTTTTATGCATGGTAAAAATGTGGATAGTTCGTGATTATCTGTAGTAATTAAATCTGTTTAAAAAGGCACATGGACTATTATGTAGGGAATAAGTTTGGTATATTTTTTTGTTTATCTGCAGTAATTAAATCTTTGTATGACAAAAATTTGGCATAGTTTGTATGTATCTGTGGTAATTTAATCTGCTTAAAAATGCACATGTAGTTATGTGTATGGAAAAAAATCTAGAATTGTTTGGTCCTTATTACAGGCATTTTCGGCCACTGTTTTTAATTTTGTCTATCCGTTTAAAAATATGTTTATGTTTCTTATTAGAGTTGTTGTCGACCATTGTTTTAATTTTGTTTATCTGTTAAGAAACATGTTTATTATGTTTCTTATTAGAGGTGTTGTCGACCATTGTTTTAATTTTGTTTATCTGTTAAGAAACATGTTTAGTATGTTCCTTATTTCAGGCATTATCACGATTGGCTAAGCACTGTGTGGGAGTGTTTCAGAGTGTGATAGAGAAGGTAGGATTGCCTAAGATGTTGACCACTATGGCTCTGCCCATTACGCGTATACAGCAGGCTGTGGTTACCATGTTTGGCTCCCTCATCACCGCTGATGTACGACTGACACGGCTTATACAGGACAAGGTAAGGAGGCTCAGTTATCGCGTCCTTTCATCTTGGGAGAAAACGGTTACTGTAAACTGGGGAGTCTCAGTTCTCATGTCCACTCAACTGGGGAGAAAATGGTTACTGTAAACAGAGGAGTCTCAGTTATCATGTCCACTCAACTGGGGAGAAAATGGTTACTGTAAACTGAGGAGTCTCAGTTATCATGTCATGTCCACTCAACTTGGGAGAAAACGGTTACTGTAAACTAGGAAGCCTCTGTTATCATGTCCACGTGCCTTTGGAGAAAACTAGTACTGTAAACCCACCTGCTTTCCCTCTGTTTTTATTTTTACATATTTTATTGGTGGCGCAAAGTCATGAAAAAAAGCATGAGTAATATTTTAACATAGGTTACATAGTAATAATAGAATTAAAGTAAAGCTGTAAGTTAAATGCTGTCTGGAGAACCCCTCGATTAGTCGATTTGTGTACTATTGGGCTATCCAGTGTGAAATAAATATGTTTAAACTAAACGAAAACTAAATGCCTGAAATGCATGCACATGAAAAGAAGTGGATTTACTGTACCTTTTGCATTCTCAGCCACACTGAAATTTAAGAGATGAACTTTAAATATTCTTAAAACAACATACCAAAAACGCAAAATAAAAGCAAATTTCTAAAAAATGATACAACTTGAAATTGAGGGGAAAAAAAACGTACTGTATTAAAATAGCACTGTGTTCATTTGCTTGATGAAGTGTGCAGGGGACTCAACTTACATGTGCTGTCTGTCTACTTGTGAAAAACCACCAGCTACGAGACCTGTCTGTATTGAAACTAGAAAACTCAATGAGCCTCAACTGTGAGCCTTTTAATTCTGATGTTAGACTGCATATGATGATGATTAAGATAGTGAATAAAATCCAATCTTTAGCTCATGGGATCATTTAAAGAATTCACATTTGTGATAGGTAAGGTTTTTATTTCTTTATATAAGCTTTGGTGACTTACAGGAAACACCAACATTCTGTGTAATTATTTGTTGTGTGTCTCCAGGATCTGTGTGTCAATGTGGTGCGTCTGTTAGAGAGTCCCTCAGTGGTGATCCGTGCCAAGGCCTTCCTGGTCCTCCTCCACATGATCAAGAACAACCAGGAGATGTTCCTGGTTTGTTGCCAGAGCAGGTATGACAGTGTGACTTGCCTGACAGTGTGACTCAGAAGACGTGACTTACATGACAAGGCGACTTACATGATCTGACATACATGACGATGTAACTTACATGAGAAGGTGACTTGCATCACAAGGTGATGTACATGACAATGTGATTTACATGACAATGTGACCAACATGACAATGTGACCCACGTGACAGTGTGACAATGTGCGGACATGACGAGGTGACTTACATGACAATGTGACTTACATGACAGTATGACCTACATGACAGTGTGACATCTATGGCAATGTGATGTACATGTTAATGTGACGTTCATGACAATGTGACTTACATGACAATGTACATGACAAGGTGACTTACATGGCAACGTGACCCATGTGACAGTGTGACAATGTTCGTACATGACAAGGTGACTTACATGACAGTATGACCTACATGACAGAGTGACATCTATGGCAATGTGATGTACATGATAATGTGACCTTCATGACAATGTGACTTACATGACAATGTACATGACAAGGTGACTTACATGGCAACGTGACCCATGTGACAGTGTGACAATGTTCGTACATGACAAGGTGACTTACATGACAGTATGACCTACATGACAGAGTGACATATATGGCAATGTGATGTACATGATAATGTGACCAACATGACAGTGTGACTTGCATGACACTGATGTACGTGACAAGGTGAGTTACTGACCAACTCAAAATGTAGGGGCTTTTACAGGTGTATATTGAATGCAAAGTGGTAAATTACAACATCGTAGCATCTCTTGTGAGTATATTGAGCAAAAGTTTTACTTAGCCGTATTCTGTGCTGGTATGTATTAACAGAAAAGTTGAAAATTGGCAATACATACATACGAATTGCCTGCAAATTTAACTAACATTGATTGTGGTTTTTCCTGCAGGCTCGTGATGTACTTGGAGAGAGACAGTCGTCGCCAGGCACCAGGCAAGGCTGAGAACCAGCAACATGTAGAGTACCTCAGTCGCTGTTTGGAGTGGGTCATCAGTAGCCTGGTGGACCTGGTGCCTCAGGTCTCTAGTGAGTACATCTTATAGTGGGTCATCAGTAGCTTAGTGGGTCATATGTAGCCTGGTGGATCTGCTGCCTCAGGTCTCTAGTGAGTACAGCTTATAGTGGGTCATCAGTAGCCTGGTGGACCTGGTGCCTCAGGTCTCTAGTTGAGTACAGCTTATAGTGGGTCATCAGTAGCCTGGTGGACCTGGTGCCTCAGGTCTCTAGTGAGTACAGCTTATAGTGGGTCGTCAGTAGCCTAGTGGGTCATATGTAGCCTGGTGGATCTGCTGCCTCAGGTCTCTAGTGAGTACAGCTTATAGTGGGTCATCAGTAGCCTGGTGGACCTGGTGCCTCAGGTCTCTAGTGAGTACAGCTTATAGTGGGTCGTCAGTAGCCTAGTGGGTCATATGTAGCCTGGTGGATCTGCTGCCTCAGGTCTCTAGTGAGTACAGCTTATAGTGGGTCATCAGTAGCCTGGTGGACCTGGTGCCTCAGGTCTCTAGTGAGTACAGCTTATAGTGGGTCATCAGTAGCCTGGTGGATCTGGTGCCACAGGTCTCAAGTGAGTCCAGCTTATAGTGGGTCATCAGTAGCCTGGTGGACCTGGTGCCTCAGGTCTCTAGTAGTACAGCTTATAGTGGATCATCAGTAGCCTGGTGATGGTGGAGCTTTGTCTCTAGTGAGTACAGCTGATGGTCCATAGGATGGGTGTGCCTTTTGGAATAATCATAAGTTCACAGAATTTTGTATATGTTGCAGTAGAAGAGAAAATTGGATAGAAAATTGTCAAGATGTGAAAGGATACATTTATTAGTGAAGTAGAGCTCATGAAAAATTGTCAGTTGCAACATTGAATTTGCAAGGTAATACATGGTGATTGTATTGTTGCATTGTCTTTGTTATTGATTTGGGTTTGGTGTTGCTTTGTATGGTACTGTATTACTTTTATGAATGTGAGCACTTACATATATGTGCTGTTAATGTGTTCTTACAGAGGACATTTTGTCCGCTTTGGATGCCGTGTCAGGAAGAAAACATCCGTCCACAGTACAAGTTAAACAGCTGAAGACGGCTTTACCCTCTGCGCCTGTCCTACAGCACCTCACCTCAAGCCCTGTAAGTACAACCACTAGACCAGTGGCCTGTAAGTACTACCATCAGACCTGTGTCCTGTTAGTACTACCACAAGACTAGTATCCTGTAACTACTATTCCCAGACTTGTATCTTTTAAGTACTATCACCAGACTAGTGTCCTGTGAGTACTATCACCAGACTGGTATCCTGTAAGTACTTCCACTAGACCAGTGGCCTGTAAGTACAACCACTAGACCAGTGGCCTGCAAGTACAACCATTAGACCAGTGGCCTGCAAGTACAACCACTAGACCAGTGGCCTGTAAGTACAACCACTAGACCAGTGGCCTGTAAGTACAACCAAGACCAGTGGCCTGTAAGTACAACTACTAGACCGGTGGCCTGTAAGTACAACCACTAGACTGGTGACCTGTAAGTACAACCACCAGACCAGTGGCCTGTAAGTACAATCACTAGACCGGTGGCCTGTAAGTACAACCACTAGACCGGTGGCCTGTAAGGACAACCACTAGACCAGTGTCCTGTAAGTACAACCACTAGACCAGTGTCCTGTAAGTACAACCACTAGACCAGTGTCCTGTAAGTACAACCACTAGACCAGTGGCCTGTAAGTACAACCACTAGACCAGTGGCCTGTAAGTACCACCATCAGACCTGTGTCCTGTTAGTACTACCACGAGACTAGTATCCTGTAACTACTATTCCCAGACTTGTGTCTTTTAAGTACTATCACCAGACTAGTGTCCTGTAAGTACTGTCACCAGATTGGTATCCTGTAAGTACTTCCTCCAGACTAATGTCCTGTAAGTACTGCCACCAGACTAGTGTCCTGTAAGTACTGCCGCCAGACTAGTGTCCTGTAAGTACTGCCACCAGACTAGTGTCCTGTAAGTACTACCACCAGACTAGTGTCCTGTAAGTACTACCACCAGACCAGTGTCCTGTAAGTACTGCCACCAGTCCAGTGTCCTGTAAGTACTGCCACCAGACTAGTGTCCTGTAAGTACTACCACCAGACTAGTGTCCTGTAAGTACTACCACCAGACTAGTGTCCTGTAAGTACTACCACCAGACCAGTGTCCTGTAAGTACTACCACCAGACCAGTGTCCTGTAAGTACTACCACCAGTCCAGTGTCCTGTAAGTACTGCCACCAGACTAGTGTCCTGTAAGTACTACCACCAGACTAGTGTCCTGTAAGTACTACCACCAGACTAGTGTCCTGTAAGTACTACCACCAGACTAGTGTCCTGTAAGTACTACCACCAGACTAGTGTCCTGTAAGTACTACCACCAGTCCAGTGTCCTGTAAGTACTGCCACCAGACTAGTATCATGTAAGTACTATTCCCAGACTTGTATCTTTTAAGTACTATCACCACACCAGTATACTGTATGTTTGATTTGAAGTAACTTTTACATTCACTAAACTTGATCCCTAATTCTGGTTATATTTGCAGATTTTCCGACCCCGAATCATCAATGAGAGTTTCATGAAGACTATTGGGTTGTTGTTGACCCATGTCAAATCTATAGACTCGGGAGCAACTCAGATTCAGGCTGCGACAGGTAATGGCCGGCCATCTTGTCCCACATGGCAACATGTTTGGGTCGATGCTGTGACTTGCTCTGCCACGGCACCTAGGGTTCAGTATATGTATAAACTGAGTAATAACATACTACAGGGACCATAGTCAGTACATGCTACCAGCTTGGCCTTGTATTCAGAGACTTACAAATATACAAATCATTTTCCTGTCCTGTTAGTATGCCTGATATGAGAAGCCACCTGTCTTCTCCCATTGTTAGGGCAGCAGATGTAGTGTATTGGGACAGGGAGCACTGTATGGATAAGTAGAACTAATCTCTACATATTTTCCTCTTCAAAAATTCAGTTTTCTGGTCAACTTGCTGCAAGTGGATCCTGGACAGCTTGATTTTTATGGATTGTGTGATGTTTTTTATACTGGAACCCGATCCAAAGTTGTCTGTCTCATTTTGTGACGGTTTGTTTTCTCTAGAAAATATTTCAGTTTTCGTAGAAAATGTTCAAGGTGTTCCCCTTTGGAACATTTGTGTTTTATTTTTGTTTCACATTATATATTTTATGCTGTAAGCGGTGAAACTGTTAAATTTAAAATTTAATCAAGTAGCATTCAAAGACTGG